>CM053787.1:56131607-56664107 GCA_028749045.1 Cupressus sempervirens
ACCAATGGAAATATGGAATAACTGAATTAAAAACCTTATTGTATTTCCATGAGTCTAAGTTTATTTATGCAAGCCCACAACTTTCCCTACCGTCAGATCTTCCTAGATCTACAACTGTCACTTTATCGCCTTATGAAGTTACAATTGTTTTATGGAAGGAAACAAAGAAAAATTGTGACACGTGTACCTAGTGATGTCATTCCCTTGGCAAGCCACAAAAGTAAAGACTTTTCAGAATAGGTGGACCCGTGTCAGACAATTGGCAAAAATTAGCATTCTCATTGGTCAGGTTTTGACATGAATTAGTGTGTTTTTTGGAACTGTTAGATGGATTATAATCAAGTAATTGTTGTTTTTTTTGCCAATGGGACTTGTACAAAGCATACCCATAGCAACATAGCGAGGTTGCGACATGTGTCTAGGCCAATAAGGAGTCACATAATCTTACGATATAAACTATGTCATAGGATTGTAGAAAGGAAGGATCAAGCCACCAATATTATGATATTTGACTATCATAACATTGTAAAGGAAAATTAATTAATCTATGACCTTGTGCCATGGTGTTATCATGAGGTTGTCTAGTCGGGGAATCGTAAGGCAAGGTAGATGCATGATGTTACAAAGTATAGTGTGTCGAAGGATTATAAAGAGGGTGAAAGGAGGGTTCGATGTTAAGATGAGTTGATGATTGTAAAATCATAGGGGTCAGCATTAGGGCTAAAGATGATACGAGGGTTTTTTTACCTTGGTTGATGATCATAAGATTGTAAGACTTTAAGTTGACCATAAGGATATTTTCACTTGTCCAAGATAGAAAATGAGGGTCTTCAACCAATAAAATCACACAAAGGGTATAGGATGAACGTTGAATGGTTGACCCATGTTTTGTCTGACTTGGCATGCTAACATAGAAGAATAATAGTGGTGTCATAGAAAATTTGATCTAGTCGATCAATTACTAATCATTTCAACTGCCTCCCATGCCTGTTAAATGCAAAAGTAGTACTCACTCATTGCTTGGTTATCTATCTACCCAACTATGCATTAATGACTGCTAATTTTGTTTTATTAGGGTTGTTCTTTTGGTAAAATATTATATTTTCTTACATTTGGGTTTATTCCAAGATTATATTTTCCTAATTTACATGATTATTCTCTACAATCTTAATGGTGGTGGTTGTGCTTTTCCTTCTAGTAGAAGTTTCTTAGTTATGCTTCAACTATAAAAGCAAGTTTTGTTCCCTTTCAAGGGGATCTTTTCTCTAATTCTCTAGTATTGCTCCCTATGCATACTACTGTAATTTCTCGTGCCTATGAGCCATTGTAATTCTTTGTTGTATCTCTTTCAGCCATTGACACACTATGCAAGACTTCTTTGCCTCTGGTTAATGTTCCATGATTATATCTATTTTTGGCATTTGAATGATATTGAGTGAAGTTTCTTTCTATAGCATTCTTCTGTTGTCTGATCTACATGTGGCTATTAGATTAAGCAAGGTCTGAATCTATATTCTTTGAGGTTGTAACTAGTTAACTATGCATTTATGGGTAGAGATAAGATCAAACACTCTATTTTGGTGCATCACCTCCTTAGAATAGATTAGGTAGTTTTCTTTTATGCATTCCTTCTCCTTTTTCCTCTCCAGGAGTAGTTAGGTGCATCCTAATAGTAAAGGAAGTTGGTCTTCTCTAAAGACTCAACCTCATAGTTCAAGTACCATAGCTTGGAGGTTGTTACCATGTTTCACAAGGTTGTCCTTAGGTAGAAACTTTGCACAAGGGTGCAAACTTTTGCAACAACAGTAATCAATGATGATCATCAAAGAAGATGGGAGCCTATAGAGATGAAATAAACGAGGATTGATTCAACCTAAGAAATAGGGGATGATATTTAGAATTTTATGCTAAAAGACTTGAGTAAATGTTAGCATGGGTTAAAGCATAAACTTTACAATAATGATACTAGTAAAGGCAATGTTGCAGTAGATGATAACTTTGCATGAAGCATTATGTAAGCATGTGTAAAGACATAGATATGGAAATTGATTCTAGGCCTAATAGCCTTTATCAAGTTGCTCTATATACTTATAATTTTGGTATCCTATTATGTTAATCATAGTGTAGGTAGTCCTAATAGTGGATTTAGAATGTTCAATCCCTCCAATTTTTGGTTATACCCACCTCACGATAAATGTTCTAAAAATATTTCTTGAGAATCTAAACTAATCTTGAATTTTTGAATTTAAGTTGTTATCCTCAAGGATCTGTATCCATTTTTGGAATTGGATGATATCTATTTGGCATGTACCCTTAAATGAAAATACTAAAGAGATCAAGAAACTCGGGTAACTCATTTTTTGTTAAGCTAATTAAGAGGAGTTGAAAGCATGTTAGTTTAGTTTTTAGAGGTTACAACCTATTTACTAGTGTGAATGTTGGTTTAGATTATTGAGGAGTTGATACATGCTAGTTTCATTTATTGAAGGTTTAATACATATCAATTTAGTTTTTTGAGGATACATATCCTAGTTTGTCTTATTTTCCTTTTATATTTAGGATTTAAACATATCATTTAGTGTTATCTATAGTAAAGAGTTATGAATCTCGTTTATTTTTCTTAGGATGACTTCTCCATCTACCTGTTTGTTGGATAAATTATTTTCTTCTTTAATGCTTTTGCAATAAATATAGTTTATAATTATTTCTTCAAATTTGTCTACTATCATTAATGTGTGTTCTAATTTGGAATGTAATTACCAATTAGGAGTTTCCCTCTTCCTTAGAGCATTCAAGATTATTTGTAAATCCCCTTCAATGATCATTTTTTTAATACCCATATCCCAACTGAGGCTTAATCCTTCTATTAGAGCTTCCATTTATGTGAAATTGTTTGACATCACCCTATAGATTTTGTTCATTTTACTATACTCTTTCCCTTGTTAGAATATATAATGCAGACTAAGCCCTTTTCTTTACAAAAAACTATAAATATTAGTATAGTCATTTTATTATATCATTATTAATATAATGTATAAATATCTCTATAATGCTTAATAACATCTCCCAATTAATTAATCATGAAATATTATTAATTTAAATTTAAAAATTACAAATAAATTAAATATAATATTTTTTTAGAGATTATTATAACTTTTAATTATTATTTTTTAAATGTGACAACACATAATATTAGTTATAAATGTTTTACCTATCATTCTCAATATATCATAAGTAGTGTTAATATATTAATTTGTGTATATTATTCTTCATCAAGGACAAAATTATGGCCAACATACACAATATATATTCAATTTGGGCATGGGGATGAAGTCTTGGAACTTTTCTTTGAGATTTAGAAGATGGGTCAAAGTCAAAACTAACCACTTTTTCCTTTGTTTGTATTGCATGTTCTACTTGTACTTTTGTAGGTGGGGTAAACTATTTCATCTTGGCATTGTTAAGCTAGGTTTACAATTTGGTATGATTATGTGGAGTTCTCTTGTTGACATGTATGTCAAATGTGGTGACATATGTTATGCATTACATGTATTGTAGTCAATGTTAAACAGAAATATAGTTTTATTGGTTGTAGTGGTTATATAGTATGATCAACATAGAGCTGGAAAGGATTTTAATCTAATTGTTTTGGGAAATGTTAGCTCAAGATTTTGTGTCATGGAACACCATAATTACAAGATAAGTCTGTAATATATCTTATAACAAAGTTATAGTGAAAAATCTTTAAAGACTATATCAAGCACATTGGATTGTGGATTTAGAATATTGATTATAAGCCCATGTTAAATTCAAAATAGAGCTATATCAAGAACATTAGGCACAAGAGGCTACATACACTAAACTAGGACCAAGGCGAGCAATAAATTAAACATGGATGCAATTTTCCCAGCTACATTTAGCCTACATTTTAGTGAGTACGATTCTACATTAATACTCTCATTAAAGTGGATTATAACATTGGAAAATTTTCATGAAGGTAAAAGA
Source organism: Cupressus sempervirens (assembly GCA_028749045.1). Classification (NCBI taxonomy): domain Eukaryota; kingdom Viridiplantae; phylum Streptophyta; class Pinopsida; order Cupressales; family Cupressaceae; genus Cupressus; species Cupressus sempervirens. The sequence goes on from CM053787.1 coordinate 56,135,613, forward strand.
GACAATGAAACACTAAGCCCCCAAGTCAATTATGACCTTACTAATCTAATAACATGAAAAAAGGAGCAATGTAGAGAGAGAGAGAGAGAGAGAGAGAGAGAGAGAGAGAGAGAGAGAGAGAGGGCATTAATGTACTTTCCTATTAATGTTAAGGTTATTATGAGTCATGTAGAGAGGTTGGTGCAAAGGAGGATTTGTAGTCTTGAAGTTTGTGCTATGCTAGTTAAATCACCCCAACAGATGGCCAAGAAAATTATTGTATGCAAGAAAATTTACTAGAAAATAGTGCAAAGGAAAAACAAGGAAAATATTCCATTCAAGTAAATTTTCAAAGAGAGTGGTACAAAGAAAAATGAATCCCTTTCTAAGAAATTTGAAAAAAATGAATGCAAAAATTTGGTTGTGGTGTCTTCATAAAGTGTAATAAAGAGAATTGTGTACGAACTCATGTTAAAGAGATCATGTACACCTTATTGGAATAAATAAATTTAAGCTAGCATACATGTGATAATAAGAAAAATAAGTTGATACTATGATATGCCTCCAAGAAAAGATAAAATCAAGAGGAGTACAACACATGACAAATAGAGAGCACACTTAGGATTTAAAAAATAATGATTTTATTGTGTTAATGTTACATAGACTAAAAATTAAATGAGATTAGTCTTGATATTTGCATCATCTCCAAGTAGAAAAAACAAGTCACACCTACAAAAATCTTACATATATGACATAAAAATAGAAAAATGTCATGACATGTTCAACCTCTTTATTACCTTTCACCAATAGGAAAAAATGGCCATCTGAAGAGATATTAATATAACACAAAGAAGTTATAAAAATTTCATGAGTAAGGATGGAAGAGACTCTATTCTACAGAATATGAGACAGCTATGGCTATCCCATGCACAAATATTCTCAAAATTCTTGTCATAAAAATCAAGATACACTTCTTCGATATTGTTGAGAGATATGGCTAACCATATTCATTGTATTGGCTATATTTACAAACATTTTTTATATTCAATATAATAAAACAAGGGTTGCACAAGAAACTTGAATCCTTTCCTATGGTGAGCAATGGGAAGGAAGGGTGGAAGATATGAGAAGAATGTAAATCGATTCTTAGTTAAGGTAAGTAGAGGTTGAGAAAAAAATTTTGTTCTAGTTTTAAAAAAAATTAAAAAATCAAAGAAGTGTGTTAAAATACATTTGAAATAAGTTTAATTATATTTTAATAAATATAATATGTTGCAGCGAAATGAAGATTGAATTACATTAAAGAAAATTTGATAAATTGGTATTATATTCTAGTTAAGCTATCTCGGATTAAACACTTCGAGAGAACTTGATGTTGTTGTTTTGTTCATTGGTTTCTTAGCAAGAAATTTTATTCCTAAATAGAAGAAGTGGAAATTAAGTAATCTCATTAACAATTTTATGGGATTATTGTGTGAAACAATGAATTTAATTTAACAAATCTTAAAGTAAATTAGCTAGGTTTCAACTAAAATTATGGAATTATATTATTCCTATACAAATTTAGTTAAAATATTTTATTTAATTCAAATAAATACAATATTTAATTCCCCAAAAGTTAATAGTTCTAATAACACTCTCTTTCTATTTTAGAATTGAGGAATTACTAAATGCCCATTAAAAATAATGTGCATGCAATTGTTGTTTGTAGATTTCCTAAATATAACATCTAGCTAAAGTTAGATGAAGTTGTGGATACATGGTCCCAGAGTACAAACTATTTTGTATGGGTGCTTGAATAAATTGTGTCTCATCATGGTTGCAAAACTGCACAAAATGATTTGTTGAAATGGTTTTCCACAACTTAAAGATGCAAATATAAAATGTGTGTAGAATGTAGAAACTATTTATAGAAGGTTTTTATAGTCTCCAACATCTCTTTGTTTGTGTCAAGGCTGAAATACATTGAACGTGATATGGGTATTAGTCAAAATATTACAATGGTAAAACTAACATGGTAAATATGCATTCAAAATGTGATTTCATGTGCATGGAATATGTTGTGTTCTATAGTGGTTGTGGATGAAATGTTGTCAACAATGGGTGCATGAGAGCCAAAATTTGGAGAATAGCATAAATTTCTTTGAAAGTAGAGAAACTGGGTTTGGAACATAGAAAACCTCTTCCTAGGTGAGCACTAACCCTTTCTAATTTATTAGAATCTTACTCCACTGAGGCGTCTTCTATGCTTCACCAACAAAGAGATTGTTGTTATCAAGAAATGTCCCCCTTCCTAATTTATGAGACAACTATATTTAAACATTGCTACTGAAGAATATTGAATCTCTCAAATGTATTCACCTAAAAGAAATGTAAGCAACAATCCAACAACAACAAAAAATGTTGACTCAAGGCAAAACGTTACACTTAAGAAATTCCTATTTAAAACTTCTTCTTTCCATGTATCTTTGGTATAGTTACATATTTAAATAAATGCTCAGAGCTCAATGGCCATGATTAAGGATGAAAAAATTAAGACCCTAACCTAAAGACCAACATCTATACCTACATACAAGATAATACTATGAGGAGAATATACAAGTTATCTCATCATTCACCTTCACTCCTAGCAATAAATTGCATTGATTTTCATAAGGTAAGTGACTATTACATATTTAGGAAAATCTTGTATAAATTTTCATGCTCCAATAGAAAGTGGTCAAGGAATGACATAACTCTTTTGATGCCATCTTCTCCACGAGATGAACCATTAATTTTTTGTAATTGAGTCAAGAAAAATTTCAACCAACTTGATTAAATCAATAGAAGGTGCAACCTTAGTTTCCAAAAACCAAAGATTGACATCCTCCGATAGAAATTGAATTTTGCAATTACAAGACATGCGGAGCTGCATAGTTAGATAAGATTGAGATTAGTCACAATTATAGATTTTGAAATATAGTGAAACCACGGATCAACAACCAATATATCAACACTCACTCAATTAGGCACTTAGGGAATTACAACTTGCAACCACTCAAAGATCTAATCACATAAATCACAAAAGAGATGGGGACTAAAATATTCCAACAATGCCATTTCAACTTTGAACAAGTCTAGTACATTTTATTGACAATGTCTTGTTGACATTTTTTATTTTATAAAATTTATTATAAGCTCTGGTCTAGATAAATTTTTTGAGATTGAGATTGCAAGTTGAAGAGGGGAAGAATAAAATTAATAGCCTTGGGACTAATTGAAGCTCCTAGTGTTCCTCCTATGGCACTCAAACCTAGAACTAAAAGGGATAGCCCCCATTGGTATAGAATTGTTTGGGCCATTAGTGCATTGATACTAAATTCATGGCTAGGAAAGGACCAAATACACAAAATGGTCTGATTTACAAATAATGGACCAAGTTTCCCTCCTCATTCTAGTGTGCATAGCAATAATCTAATTAAACCAAGCCTTCAGTCATGAAATGACCAGCTCTATTCGACTAGCATGTGGATATAGTACTCGGACAACCTCATAAATAGAACACATAAGTTACCTACTCATCTTTAGAGAGAATGAATATGTATGGATGATTTTTGGCTAGAAGGAGAGGTAGGAGAGGGAGGATATGTTAATGTTGAAGTGAAATAATCAAGACAATATTGAAATCTGATTATGATCCCAGCTCCTATGATGGAACACCCTACATTGGTGGTCCCTATTAATTGAATGGGCATGTATACAGTGCTTCGTCACCCCTCTACTATTCCCCTTCATGATAGGCCTACTACCTTTGGCCTATTATGCCTTCCTAGTGAAAGGGGAGGTGAGGAGAAGATAAATTATATGAAAGAAGGGTCACCATATAATTTGAGTTCCTATCAATAATAGGGGAGAAAGTGTTAGGATATGATGTACATGCATTTTAAAATAGGACATGATTGATCTTAATGTACCAAAATTTTCCCAAGACATGAAATACAACTTCATCCTAACAAGAAAAATACATCTAACAAAGAGACAAAAAAATCTGACATGATTACTAAGGAATACATACAGTACAATGCAAACACACTTGATGATAAAAAAATTTCCAAACAATAGAGGGAACATACTAAACTCTGCATATCCCTCCACTGTGATGAAAAAATATTATACATGGTGTGAATTTTTTTTGTAGTTTTCTTTGAGCATTTGATTAAGTAAAAGTAAAATATTTGGGTTTTTTAAAAGATTTTACAGAGAGTGGCTACCACCTCTTAAGATTTACACCCCTACATCTTTCCTTCATAATGATTTTGTTTATCAATCTAATTGTTGAGAATGACCCACTAAAGAAAATAATCTTTCCAAAATATTTTTTGAGTCTACAAAATATTAATTAAACCCTAAAAATCTACAACCTCTAGTTATATTTCCTAATGGAAAAAAAACATATAATACATAATCCTCACACTTGACAAATGTTTTATCATAAATTCTTGAAAATATTTTTTTATTTTTTATTTTTACTTGCATGTGAACTTATGTACAAAACTTTTTAAATGACTTACACCTCATTTCATGAAAACAAGCCTTTAGTCAACAATTTTCTTTCTATGGTGTTGCCATTATATGTCTTATATTTGCAACAAGAGACAGGCAGCTTTCAAGCAAAATGAGTATTGTCATGTTTAAAATATTTTAGGTAATATTTCTACAAGAAAAATAAAATATTGTTGGAAAAATTAGCAACAACCAATAGAAAAAAATTAATTTATATTTAATGATGTCAAAAAAAAATTATGATATCTTGTAAACTATAGTGTAAGATGACATTATTTCAATAGCACAATTTCCAACTTACAGATTAATTCATTTATATGCAATCAAAAACTTTAGTCTCATGCATTACAAAGGGGACTAATAAAAAGTGTTTACTAATGACATCAGAAAGATAAAAGATGAGTAATGAATTTACTATACAACACCAAGAAAATGCTCCACTAATTCCAATTGTTCATGCATATCTGCAAATATTATACATATGGGAATTTATTTTAAGTTCAGAAGGATTAATGAGATATTCAAGATTAATACAAAGAAATTGGTCAAGAAAAACACAAGAATTCATTTTGTTCAAAGGATATTTTATTTATGGAAAGAGGTGTCAAATTTCTCCTTAGCAAATTTCAAAATTAAGACAAGCCTACATGCCCAAGTTGACAAGATTAACTTTTGATGGTTTTTTGTGGATGTTTAAGTTTCAAGTTATATATTTCTAAGGAAAGAATTAATAAAGTATGTAAACAAATATAAAAGGAGGGAGACTCAAGTATAAAGGGGAAATGTTGGAGAAAATTCTAAAAGGCCTTTTAGATTTACACTATGTACAAAAATGTTCTTGAACTTGTATATTTTCAAGGAAATAATGAAGAATATATTTACTGGTGTATCTTGGATGTAAGTTATCATTACCTACTTGTCATATATTAAGTTGGTGATGTCTTATGTAATGGTGGAATCTAACAGTCTTCCTAATATATGTAATTAATTTGGCAAAATGTATTAATTTCCTAGTATCTTTGTGGGCTTACATTTTTGTATGTCAAGGTCTGTTGTCCATATTTTTTCATCATTGCATTATGTCCTCAAATCCCCTTGTAATTAATTATCTATAGTGAAATCATATTTGGTATCCAGTTTAATAATGTAGTACAAAGTGATATTTCTTGATGTTGTGTGGACTCACATTTGAAATGTGTGGAGTGGTAGCAAGTATTAGAGAGATTGCTCTTGGTTAAGGAGTGATGTGAATGGAGATGGTTATCAATATCCTATTATTGGATCATCTGTCAAAAACTTCTTTCAATTTAAAAGACATGATCTATTATCTTTTATTGGTTCTTGTTAAAATACCAATGTAATTTTATCAACAAATCTTGCATTGGTGCCTTTTAAAATACCAATGCAATTTCATCATCGATGTAATGAGATTGCCTTCACCTTGTTGTCTAAGAAAGCAATTATTTGTATTTTAGAATCATGTAATCTTGGGTTTGTTATAATCTACAATGTAAGTAGAGAAGAGATACATAAGGACTAATATGGAGATTATTTTGGCGAGTTGTATTTGAAACTCGATCAAATCTATAGCTCTGATAATAAGCATAAATGGTTATCAATGCAATAAACTTTCATATAATGTCTACATTTTATAGTGTAAACAAAGAGATCATGTTGATGTCGTAGCATATACATATGGAGATGATATAGATAGATATATAGTTTTATGAAGTTTAAATGTTATAAGTTTTCAAATTTACTTTCATAAATAGTAACTTTTGACACTTTTGGTCAAGGTTAAGAAGTTGACCATTTTTGTGCAAACTTTCAAGGTTAATTAACCTCTCCAATTCACACACCAAAAAAGTCAGTAGAGTAGTAAGATATTGCCTTATTAATTAAATAATTTTGATTTAATTATTAAGTCACTTAGTATCTCTAGTTTACTTAAGCTAAACTTTAGGCATATAATAATTAATTATTTTTAAAATTATTACAATGCAACCTAGGTTTTACCCTATTAGGGTTTTGATCTCCTTTTATAAGGATTGATCTCTTTGTAATTTATAAATTCATTCACTTTTGATTATAGCAATCTTTCTTTTTGCTCATCAAGAATGTCTCAGCTATGGATTTGGCAATTTTAGCCTCCATAGCTTTTTGCTTCTCTCTTCTGTGCTAGGTGTTTGCATGTAGGTGATTCTTGGGAGCTGTGGGGTTGATCTTTCATCAACTTCAACATAGTATCAAAGTTTAAAGCATGCATAGCCTATAATAACACTGGCTCCAATCAAAGTTTAGACATGCCAAAAATATATTAAACTAAGATAAAGTGTACTAGAAAAGTTTTAAAATATATAGAATACTTAATAGGGACTCTCAACTACTTATATTGTTCATAAACCTACAACAAATCTGACAAGAAAAGAATTTCATATAACTAGCTAAATTGTGTATCTAAATAATGCAAGGGGCCATGACAAGATTTTTTGGATTCACAAACAATGATCTTGCAAGCCTTGTAAAGAAAGTTGCAATGCTTAGTCCTATTGCTTATCTAGATCATGTTACTTCTCCCCTATCAAGAATTGTGACAACACCCAATGTTGATGAGATTTGGACTTCTTTTTTAGTCTATATGATACTTTTATAAAGATAATTACATAGACTTGATTGTGGACTAGGTCATTGGAAGAAGAAATGTTTCATTATTATCTCTAACTATGACTTGGTCAAGAAATTTTCACATTTTATAAGCATTAATATCATGTTATAGTATATTGTGTAAATTGAGTTGTACAATGTGAGAATCTTGATTTCTAGAGATATAGAGGATGATAGATAAATTAAATTCAAAATATGAAATTTTTTTAATTATCTTCCAATACTAAAGATGCTTAGATGTTTGAAAATGCCCAAGGCACAATTTTTATTGGTGTGATTATATACGTTTTGTAACCCAATATACTTTCAATAGCATTCACAGAGAAAACTAGAGATTTGAGATGGAGCTAACAATGACATGGCCACTTATTGTGGTAGGAGTTGCTACAATTGTGGAAGTCGGAGGAGATTATTTCCAAGGCAATTGAGGAGTCTTTTGTGTATCATGGGTGTGTTAATATTGGGCATTATATTCTTGGTTAAAGTGGCTTCATTTGCAATGGTGTGAGAGGGAAATGATCAAGGTACAATCACATTTGGACTTGTATATGTAGACAATATTGTAGAAGCACATGAATATTCTTATTAGCGAACCTCTATGGTGGGTAGATCATTTTATGAATATGATGTCAAGCATGGTTGGTAACCTTTGTTTTGTGTCTAGCTTCAATCATGTTTGTTCTAGTTTACCTTTGAAATATTCTACTCATTCAATGTCCAATCTTAATTATAAATATGTATCAATGGTATTCATAGAAAGTTCATTTTTTAATACATTGAAATTGTTTTGAATTCTCTGGTTACTATAGTTGCCTTTGCACTTTCTTTCATATAGAGAATAGGAGAAGGCTTCAAGGAATTCTCTATCTATATTCAAATATTTACTACACACAATCAAAGTTGCCATAGAAAAGTAAGTACAAGCTACCTGTGGCATCTAATAAAAATGTTTTGGACAATTGTGGCCTTTGTTATACTCTTGCTCGTTAATGGTTGTTGGTGTTTTGGAGGCCATGAAAGAGATTCCATTTTGCATTTCAAGGTGTTTGTTCATGATGCTTCCCATCAAATATTGAAATCATGGCATGGCTTAAACTGTTGTGAGTGGAATAGAATCCAATGCCATCCTCACAAACACACCATGTAATTCACCTCAATCTCCATGGTTCAAAGGATGCTCATAATGATGGCATGTCTCTGTCTAATCAAATCGGGGATGTTCTTTCACCATTGTTCAATCTGGAACACTTGGAGAACCTTGATCTTAGCTTCAATGACTTCTCTAGAGTTCCCATCCCTACTGGATTGCCCAGGCTCAGGAGTTTGTGCTACTTGGACTTAGCACGAGCTGGGTTTAGCGGAGATGTTCCCGCAAACATGGGGAGCATGTCTACTTTGCAGTACTTGCACCTCTCTGGGCTTGGGTTGAGATTGGTGGACATATGGACTTGGAAGGGAAACATGAGATATTTAAGGGAACTTATCTTGATAGAAGTGGATATCTCAATAATGGAAGGAAATGAGTTGGATGACATATCCAACTTGTTTCTTTCTACTATTGACATATCCACTTCTATCAAGATAAGCTCCCTTAAATCTCTTATGCTCCCCCTCCACATCTGCATGTCCACAAATCTCAACCCAAGCCCAAAGAGGTGTAAGTACTACTAAGTATATATGTTCTCCATGTCTAGGGGAACATCTCCCCTAAACCCAGCCTGTGCTAAGTCCAAGTATAGCAAACTCCTGAGCCTAGGAAATCTAGTAGGGATGGGAACTCCAGAGAAGTCATTGAAGCTGAGATCGAGGTGCTTCGGGTGTTCTAGATTGAACAACGGTGAAAGAACATCCTTGGTTCAATTACACAAAGACATACCATCACCATGAGCATCCAATCTTCATTTTTTTTTTAAAACAAACTAGGTTGATCAAAAATTTGACCAATGTTGGTATGAATTTGTCTCAAATTCAACCATGTTTGGTCAAACTTTTGACCAACTCATCAACTAGGGTGTCTTCTTGGGTTTGGCATCCTAGTCGATGAAGGACCAAAAATGGTCAAAATTTTGACCAAACTTGGTCGAATTTTCGATGACCCCATCCACCAATGTTCTTAGTGACAAGTAGAACATTTTCGACCAACATGTGCATTGATATTTGAATGCTTAGTAGACTTGGTCGACATTTTGATGAAAAAAATAGCAACAATATTATGAGTCAAAAAGTTGACCAAGTTTGGTCAAAAAATGAGTAAAAAATGTACTAGTGTACCCTAGGCTCATAACAAAAGTATCTCATGAAAATTCATCAAAACTACACCAATTTTCTACAAGTGAATGGAATTACAAATAGATAACTCAAGAACTTCATGGGTTATATCAAAGGTATTGAAGTACATAAAATTACATAATAGATAGGATCTTGTCAAAAAAGTCGACAAAATCAACCTTGATAGAAGACCCACAACTCCCACCTCTGGTAACAAGTCCTAGTTTGGCCAAGTACAAAGTTTTCCAACTTTTATCACACAAAACACATGTAGTTAATTAGTCAAGTTATATTGTTATATAATGCTAAAGTTTGATTTGTGAAATAATTGGATTTATAAATTATGTTTTAAGGCTAGCTAGATTCCCATTTAAGTCTATCAAGACAATTAATACCCCTAAGTTTAATACTCTCGATTTATAGTTAAGTTCTAATTAACTTGATCTGAATTTAGAGTATATTACTCATAACTCCTCAAAATAATATTTTAAAAAAATCTAAATTTAAATAATAGTAAACATGTCTTAAAAGCTATATGGCAATATAAATTAACAATTCATTTAAATAAAATATATTTTATAAACTAAATCCTATATATAAAAATTAAAACAACTTTTAAATAATATTTTTTAATATCTTGAAATAAAAATAAAATAAACTTCTTTTAAAGAAAAAAAATTGAAAAAAAGCTTTTTTAAAGTCCTAAGATGTAGGGTCGTTGCCTTGGGCAGGCCCACCTGCCATGACTAGAGCGCAAGCTGCCTTTGGCATTCGTGGTCTTCCTTGGCAGCCACAAGGGTTAAGGAGGGGTTGTGGCCCCTGCCACCAAAATCATATTTTTTAAAAAAATTATATAATTAAAAAAAATTAAAAGACCCTCTTGCGTACACGCTATGCCAAGAACATGAATCAAAACAAAATTATTATTATTATTTTTACAATTATTTTATTAACAAAACCTTATAGAAAACTAAATTTATTCAACATATTTTTTCCAATGAGAGTTTCAAAATTAATTACAGATCTATATACTAAAATGCAATAAATTTTGATAGATCAAACCTGAAAAAAACCCAAACATGCAAGCACAAAGTAAACAAAACGAATTTCAAAACATTTTCTAAAACAATAATTTCTACAAATCCATACTCGAATCTGATGCTCAATCCAAAATGAGAGAAAACCTTGTGTCCATGAGCTCCTGTCTCCCAAAACTTCCCCCAAGAAATGAACCCAAAAACCCTTTAAAATAGGCCTCCAACCCACATATGAGTTTTTGTGTTTCTAAAATGAACTCCCACCAAAAAAAGATACTTTCCCTTTTATTTTATTTTATTAATATCTAATGGGCAACTTAATAACTTTAATATTTTTATTTTGTTTCCTTCTATTTGATAAATCCTATTTGATTTTAATTTAACGAGATATTTTGAGATGACTAAAATATATTTTTTTTTTTAATTTCATACATTATTTAATTCACATTTAAAAACAACTTTATATTAAATAGTTATTAAATTGCCAACTTTAACTTTGCCAATGAATTTATTTTTTATAAAATTTTAAGTTAGACTTTAGTAACTCTTTTAATTATTTTAACATTGTTATTTAATTTATTCAAAATTAATAAAATAAAATAAAATAGTGCTTTCCTTTCTAAGATTTTCATTTCAATTATAAATTTAATTTAACAAATTTGGTTGACTAATTACACCTAAAGTCAGAGGATAAGCCACAAACTCAAAAGAACTTGACAAAAAGACAAAACATAGAAAGTCAAACCCAAGGCTTATGTCCTTGAATTCACGTCACTTTGATGAATTCAAAATGTAGAGAAATCGGATACTTTTCCTTTACCACAGGACAAGTGGTTTAGGGTTGGGAATTGGACTTAAAAACTATCTCCCCTCTTTTACTTGCATTGAGATACTATGATAGGGCATGTTGATCCTAGCAATTTAGGGAAGTTAATGCCTAGTACTTGCAACATGCATAAAAGTCAAGCATGGACATATGCAATTTATATCCAAACTAAGCATGCAATTGTGATATTGCTATCAGCATTTAACTGTGTGATTTTGAGTCAAACACATTGACCCATGTTTCATGAGTAGTGATTCAACATGAATCCATCTCTCATGAGAATAAATGGAACACTTAGCACTCATTGAATCTAACAGGGAGTGGTACATTATGTAGATCCCAACTAGCAGGTGACTACAACTCCCTCCCTCAACCACATCAGTCATGACAACCAAAAAAGTAAAATAGGCAAATGCACCTTACACATGCAAGTATGGGGTAAGTATCCATTATAAATATAAAACATCAACACCATCCTTACTATAGTCATTATAAGAAAGCATCTAACCATCATCACATGAATAACCATGAATCAAAATCACACACATAAAATATCTCAAGTACAAAGTATCTCATCACATAGATAAGTAAATCACGGAGATAGTATCAGCCCAACCAGGTTATAACCAAATACCACTACATAAACTAACATAACATGAATACTAGCCTAAAAGTGTTCAGTAATATGACTGAAATAAAAATGGGTTAGGCACTACATCCAACCTACTATTAAGACAAAGTGTCAAACCACTAGAGAGACATTTATTAACAATGTAGAGTTCAATATCATTTGATTGATGAAGGGGATTTGAAAAGAAGAGATGGCAAGGTGAGATAGTGATGTCGATGAGTGATGAGAAGTTAAGTACCATAAAATTACAATGGGAACTTGATAAGTGAGTCATTGACAAGATAATGTGTTGTTTAATCAATACATGAAGTAAAGAAGATAGTTGAAGTAGATGTGTGAGTGAAATGACAAGAGTTGAGTTAAACTCTAAGCATGAACAAGTATCAATATTGGTTAGTCAATGAAATGAGTGAATAAGAAGATTAAGGAACTTAAGCAGAAACCAAAAAAATAGTTCAAGCCAAGTGATGGTTATCGTCGAGATGGTTGATGAAGAAATGATAGTAGCAATTGATTATAGTAATGGTCGAGTGATCTAGTGAATGCCAAGCGAAATAGATAATGTATGCCAAGTTACATAGTGATGACCGAGTAGAAGAACATATATTGATTGTTGAGTGACAACAAAAGTCACAGTTAGTGAAAGAATCAATTATGAGGCCAACATAGTTGGAATTTTGGATTAGTCAAAGTGCATGGATGATAAGGATTGATGAGATAGAGTATTCAATGCATGAAGATAATTTTCTATATGATCAAAGGAAATGATTTGATTAGAAGTTCTATAAGGAGAAGGAGAACAAAATGATGTAAGGATTTGATGAATATGACCTAACCCTAAGATCTACCATGATGTTTAAGTGGAAAAAGATAAAAAATATCTATTTAAGGAGGCATAATAGATGTTTTCTAAGGTTGGTTTGGTATTGATTGGCAATCTTAAGGAGAAGCGATGAAGAACAGGGAAACAAAGGAGAAGTGACTAGTGAAGTGCGATTTCTTGAAGAGATGTCAAGCGTATCAATGATGAAGATGTGAATGAAGGTCAGTCAATGAACCAACAGATGAGCAAATGGAGATATGAATTTTCAAAGTGAGTTGTACTTTACAAATCAAACCTACTATTACATTCTAACCATTGTGGCAATCAAAATCCTTTAATCAAGGTTGACCTAACAATCATCTTGTAAATCCTTTAATCAAGGTCACACTCTAATGGAATAGCCCAAAGTGCCACTCCTAACATAGTGATTAAATCCTTTAATAGGGTCACATTTAACAATGTGTTGTATAGCCTTTAATAGGGTTGGCTCTTAACCAAGCTCACTTCAGAAGAGTGAAAATTGGTAGCATGTTACTTTGTGGGTTTTCCCAAACTAGGTTTCTACGTTAAATCATGGTGTCAAAGTTTTATTTACATGTGTGGATGTTACTTTATGCATGCTATTTTTTTAGTTATTTATTTTAACATTACTTGACACTCATAGATAGAACAAAGAGTTAAAGAATGTTAAATTGCTAATGACTTTCTATATGGATTGAGCTATTAAATGAGATTGATTAAGTTATATGAAGTTGTTAAAACTTGAATTGGTACATTTGGACTTGAGAATAATTGATTCACCCCCTTGTCAGTTATTCTAAATCATTCTAACAATTGGGATCAAAGTTGTGGAGCTTGTAAGGAATGTTTGAAGGACTTATAGCCAAAGATTAAGATGTACAAAATAAAAATTGCTAAGATGAACAAGAAGAACTTTCTAGCATGGCAGAGGTTGATTAGATTGCACTTATCTAGTATTGGAGATTCCACATCATAGTACCTAGAAAATGAATCCATTGATGTACCAAGACCTATGAAGTTGAACAAATGAAAGAGAAGTTGGAACACAACCAAATGATGATTGAACTTTCAGTAGCCCTAAGTTATGCTAAATTTGATGATGTGGAGGATTGCACTACTAGAAAACAAATGTGGGACAAGTTGGAACAAATCCTTGGAGGAGAAAAAAAAATGTATTGAGAGCTAAGGCAAAAAGATTAAGAGGCAGGTTTGATGGCATGAGAATGAAAGAAGGTGAGACTGTTGCACACTATTGTGGACAAATCAAAGAGGTGTTGAATGTTGTCAAATGAGCTAGAGGCATCATATCTGATGAGACTGTTATAAGTAAGGTATTGAGGACTTTACTTCTTATCTATGCAATTAGAGTATCTGCAATTTAAGAAATGAGATGTGCACCTAGTAATAATTGTTGAGATTATGGGTGTTGCACACATTGCATAATATTGTTATATTGTATTATTTTATTTTATTATGTAATGTTATACCTAGGTGGACGTGAAACATGTAAAGATTCTCATGGGATATACTCGATGAGTTGTATTGTAACATTGTGATAATATTTTATGTAATTATTTGACATTGGAGAAAAGAATAAAATTTCCAATATTAAATGTGAGGTCAATGGGTCAAGTAGCACATGGTTTATGTAATAGCACTTGGTGGTTTTGTGGAACTTACTACTATATAAGTAGCCACAAGGGTAGTTGTAGAGGCAAGACAAAAGGAAAAAAGGGAAAGAGTCAAGTGGGACAAGGCTTGATAGGTTAGCCAAGGGAACATTTCTAAAGGTTGGAAGCATGGCATGGAATGCGTGGATTCATGCTTATTCACAAAGATTTCTTTGTTGTGTTATGGCTTTGAAGGTTTCCATGGTTGTATTGCAATGGTATTATTTGTTGAATAATATTGTTAGAATATTCAAATGGGAAGAGTACTTCTAAGAGGGTGGGGGGGGGGGGGGGTGTGGGTGAATCAGAAGTAATGTGTTTTATCCATTAAAACTTTTAACTGAAAGTAAACTGCATGCATGTAAACATATCAAATAAGCATAAAGTTAACGCATGAAAGTAAACACATGACACCAGAATTTGGTAACACAAAAAACCCTCCAAGAATAAGAAGGTAAAATTAGGGTGGGGATAATAACCATAAAATCACTGCAGTGATAATTGTTTGATCACTTCTGATGGTCTACCCTATTAAAGGCATGCCCTGTTAAAGGCTTTACATTGTGTCAATAATGACCTGGTTAAAGGGTTTACAAACACTTTACATGAAGTGTCACCATGTTAAAGAATTTAGTCACCTCTTCAAAGGATCTACAAAATAGCTATTAAGCTAACCTATCATCATAGGATTTTCACAATCTAATACAATTGCTAGAGATTATTAGAAATCTTTGACCTAATTGCTTACAATCTTCAATTATTGATTTCAGGCACTTGATATGCTCATTCTGATGCGATCCTTGCTTGATCTAATTTTTTTTTTGTATCCCTTGCTTTGTTCTGATCAACTAGATATGTAATTGCTACTCAATTCACTAAGTCTATGATGCCCCTGTTGTTTGCCCTATTCTACAACTTTTTCTATCTGCTTGGTAACTTAACTTCTATTTAGCAACACAAAATCATGGGGTCTAAGCCTTCTTATAAAGACTTCATAGGCTTAGGGTTAGGTATGGATCTACAATCCATATTGAATCTTTAATTCCCACTCATTCCTTTCACTTTTCTCATTAGTTGCATGTTTTCTCCATTTTTTTTATTGGTTGCATGTTGATTGCATAAGAAATATAAAAGATTTGTTCTTATCCTTATTATCCTTTGAAATCCTCTTATGTCAGCTCAAAAAATGGTTTACATATGATTTTGTGAAGGCACAAACTCATATGATGATTCTGAGTTACTCGGCACATACTAGACTATTGGTGCTCGACACATGTTTGATCCTGGTTTGCTCGACACCTATTACATTCTATCTTGCTCGGCACACACATAGTTCTGGCTCACTTGCCACATGAAGTGCTCTGACTTTCTCAACATGAACTGTGACTCAGCACCTATATATCACTCAGCACCTGTATAATGCTCGTCATACATAGTGTACTCAGCTTCAATGTAGAAATTAGTTAAGTGTGTTGACACTCAAATGTCAAAACCAAACTGACACCAACAATCTCCCCCTTTAACATGAGTGTCAAAAACACTTAATTAGACATTATTGATCTGACCTTATGAGTACCCTATCCAATCTATGCTACATATGTACAAAATTCCAAAATTTGTTCAAAATACCTTGTAACTCTCCCTGAGCTGATTGTGCCATTTCATTCTTGCAACCAAAATTCTTATGTTGATGTACCTAATATTCTTTGTCTTTTCCCTATTTCTGTAATATGTACCTGTGTTTTGAGCTATTATGTCTACTCTGACTATACTTGCAAGTTTTATTCATATCTCCCCCAAAACATTATTTCTCCTCCATACTATTTACACATTGTCTTGTCTCCCACTTTTTGGCTATATGCAATTTTTTCCCTTTTATTCTCCAAAAGGATGAATAAAAGAATGTAATTACTAGAATACTTAGTATTCTCCCCCTTAAACATTATATTGTCTCCCCTTTTTTTTGATACTTATGACAAAGGGTTCTAAGGAGTAATACCATATTTAGCCAAAAATGTGTTGTTTACCTCCATTATCATCTTGAGAGTTGCATCCCAATTCTCCAAAGCAATTTTTAGTGACTTATGCTAGATGGTAGTCTCTATAGCAAGATGTACAAGTCCATCTAATGTAGAAATATTAGGAACTTTCTTTAAAATATGTACAAGTCCATCTAATGTAGAAAGATTAGGAACTTTCTTTAAAACAGTTTCAGCATAGACTTGTTCTTTGTAGAGGACCTCTAGATGTGGGGTAATGGAGGACTGAATCTATATCAATTTGGCCTTTATATTGGCCTCTTCACTTGTTAGTGAAGCTAATTCTCTTTGAGTGTGAAGTGATTGGGAAAAATGCTTCTCACTTTGAGCTGGATCTCTCGGTAATTGCATGCTAGAAATCTTAAGATTTCTCTCCAAGCTCATTATCCTTTGGCATGTCTCTTGTGTGAAATTGGAAAAATCACACAACTTTTTGTATAGTGAGAAAATGTTCTCAAGTACAATTTTGACCTTTTCAATTTTCTTGGCCAATTCAACTTGTTGGAGTGCTATGCCACTAGATATTTTCTCATTCACCTTCCCTTGAAACTTCCTTTCAGACAATTCCATAAGTTTGATATTTGTATCTTGGTCTTCACTTGTCACCTAGTCAACTATATCTGATAATTGTTCCATTATAGGCTTTGACTCATCTGGTGACTGCAAGCTGAAAGCATCCATAAAGATGTCCTTAATCACACGTAGTGCTTGCTTATGCTTATACTCTTTTTTGAGTATTTCTTGTCTTTTCCTTCTATTTAATGTATCTTGCATCTCTGTAATCTACTCCATTGTGATAGTCTTTGAGTCATAAGCAGGTATGACTATGTCTTCATCTAACTCAGTGTCTCCATAGTGAAGTACCTTGGTCACCTTTGTAGAACTCAAGCCTAGTGTGGAGATTTGCAAAGGTATGGCTTTAGTGCTCAACTTCTGAAGGGTTTTTGTAGGAGTGCCTATTTTTGTTAGCTCTACCAATGTCTAAATAGCGGCCTGCTCCTCTTCCTTTGATGTATCCTTCTTCTCCTCATCAGACTTCCCTTTTTTTGCACTCGATTTCTGAATGGTGTCACCTGCTGCTATTGCAATTGTTAGAGATGGTGGTGGAAGCATTAAAATTTGAGTGCTATTAGTTGTATAGATGAAAGGTGGTTCTTGTGGTTTCACCTTGTCTCTTTTTGGTTCTGCTATTGCCTTCTGTAACTCATCCACACTCACCAATACAGGATTTGTGCATAATTGTGTTGTAGAGTGGATTGGTGAAGGATCTTAGAGAGATCCTTTGCAGTTAGGGGATTGATGTTCAAAGCAAAATTGTTAGGAACATGCTTGATTATTATATGACGAGGGCTAGGGGGTGGCATTTGTGTGTCTTGTACACTCTTTTCCTCTTGTTGTTGATGTTCAGCTATTGCCATATCTTCTCCCTTTTATGTTTCCTCCTCTCCTTTTTCTTTATCCTTCTCATCTTCCTTTTCCTCTTCTCATTTCTCTTCCTCTTTCTTATCTTCTTCTTGCTTCTCCTCCACTTTATTTTCCTCTATCTTCTCCTTGGCACTGGCTTCTACCTTATTTGCTTCTTCATCCTTGTCATCAATTATCTTGTAGATTGTCTTCCACAATTGTGTGGACTTATTCACTACATCTTCAATCTTATTTTGTAGGATGTTGAAGGCTCTATATTTAGGTGAAAATTTTCCATCGTCTTTCTTATTAGCCTTAGTAATTTGACCTCTTTTTAGGATAGGCATCACTTGTGCTAAGGTAGATTCTCTAATCTCCTTTTCCATTTTCAGACAATAATGCCATTTGTTTTCAATTATCTCATATAATTCCCTAGGCATGGTATTGTCTAGCTCTAGAGGTGTGTTCTTAAATTCAACCATCATGGCATATACAGATTCCTCTATTTCATTTTTCTCTTCTCTACTTAGCTTATTGAAATCAAGGTTTTTCAAATCATTCAAATCTGCATTCTTAATATTTTCACAAATTTTATCTATAGAAAATTTCGGAGGATGGCTTACCACTCTAAGTTGGCTAATATCGTTTGATTCTATTCTCTCCTCATCATCAGTGTCTGGTTGTGTCACATACTTTCTTCTTTTATTTGGCATTTCATCAATCTTTTCAATGGCCTTTTTCTTCTCTTTTGCTTCCTCCTTCGCCTTTTGTGAAGATTCCCTTGTGGTAGGTGTCTTTGGTTTGGCTTGTGTAGGCTTGGTTACCTTCTTGGGTTTGGGCTGAGCTGGAGGCTGAGTTTTAGCCTTTCTCTTCTTTTTCTCGGCCTCTGTAGGTGTTTCATTGACTTATTCTTCCTCAGCACCTTCCTCCTTATCTTCTTCTAAGCCTTGGGTTAACTCCATAAGATCTTTCCCTTGCTCTTCTTCTTCTTCACTCTCACCTTCTTCTTCAGCACTTGCTCCCCCTTCAATATCTGCACCAAATTTCTTCTTTATTTTCTTCACTAGTTTATCTTTCTTCTTTAGGGTGGAGGTTGTTTTAAGTTCCATATCAACCTTGGAATGCACAACATCATATGTTCCAAAATGATGAGCCTCCTTATCAATCTCTTCTGCAAGCAATATTGTGATTGTTGTTGAGGCTTCATCCACATCAAGTTCATAACCTAATGGCCTTAGCCATCTCACCCTTGGAATTACTGCTTGAATGTAGGTATAGTCAATGTCAACCAAAAAGCATATGTCATTGATATGTTTTTCCACTAGGGAAACTAGTATTCTAACCCTTTGCTTCATCGATTTCTTAAAATCCTCAAAATAGCTTGTCATTTGGGCGTCAAAACTATCACCCATCTGATCAATGTACTCATTGATTTGTGTGATTACAGTTTTTTTTAAACTCCAATTTACCTTTCCAATAGAAGGAAACTCTTCCATGACATAGAAAAAATATGCAGACAATGACTGAACCAAACTTGCATTGAGCTCCTTTTGACCTCCTTATTGCTCCTAGGTTTTCATTTATTTGTTGCAACATTAGTTCTACTAGATCATATGTATGATCTTTCTTTACAAGTTTATATGCTACATCAACAACAATGCATGGTACACGGTTTAATCTATTCGATTGATAAAATTCGTGAGATATCACACTCACTGCAAAATCTAGAGGAGGATCTATTACAGTATCAATTGTCATACCCCTCTTATTCCACTTAGCCCCTGTATTCCTTTCAATAAATTCTTTGGAATCATTCTGTAGGGTCTTAGGTTGCTCTAAGGTTGGGAAACCCGTAACCCTATGTACTATCCTCTTTGTAATCTTAACTAGTCCTGATTCTAACCACAAACATCCATTGTGAATTCTGCGAAGAGCAATCCATATCGATTCTATTTTGAAACCTGCAGGGTAAACTAGGGCATTTGTTAAACCCTTTTTCTCAACTATCTAAAATTTGTCCTTGAGTATTTTGTTATCACACAGCTTGTCATAGGCTTGAAATATCTCAAGGTCTCCTAATGCTCCTATTTTGCAGTTGTAACACTTCCCTACATCCTGCACCATGACAACCTTGGGTGGAATTATGGACAACGCACTGGCAAGGTTGTTTTTGTAGGCTACCTTGGGAATGGGTCTAAACTCAGGTTGTTTTACTTCATTACTAACCAGCTGGACCTCATAACTCTCCCTTCCCTTGGGATTCTTTGAAATAGAAGCCATTATATTGATCTAGGGTTACAATATATTAAAAACTTCAACACTACATAGCTCGACACTTGATAAATAGCTTAGATCGACAAAATTTATGTTGAATCGCTATTGAAATTGCTGAAAAATGCTTCAGGGTTTCTCTTTGATTGCTTCTGCACTCTTCTTGTCTTTGCTCTATGTTCAAATGGTGTAAAAATGATCAAAATTTGACCTTATACCTTCCAAAACTTAGCATTAAATGCTTAGTGCATATAGTTGTAAACATACCACTTGAAGGTTTCAACATGGCTCAGCTTCCATTGGATTTCGTTCACTCAACTTCCACTAGATTTTCACTTCACTTGGCTTCTATTAACATTTCTCAACTTGACATCAACCATCAACTTGGTCGCTATTAGCAACTCAAAATCCATTGGAACTTAACTTGGCATTTAAGGACAACTCGACAATATTTGCATAAGAAACTTCAAATTTTGACTTGGCATCTTTGCTCATGTTGATTTCTTCTTTGCAGTACTACCAATGCATGATATAACTATGTATATCAGTCTCATACACCTATTCATGCTTAGTTGGATGAGGTGTGATCACTTGACCTCTTGGGTGAAGTGATCCCTTCATTTGATGTGCTACACTCATCTTTCTTCTTCCAAGTCTTGTTCATTTTCCCTCTCATTTGTTCAACATCTACCTTCTCTTTTCTTTTGTTGACTTCTGACTTGGGTGCCTTTGACTTTGTTGGGAAATACGTGCTGATATGACTAGTCTTCAAGCAACTGAAACATGTGGTTTGGCTTAACCACCTATTGTAGTTCCCTCTAAAATGTGTCCTTATGCAATTTTTAGGGATGTGCCCATACTTTGATAGTAATGACAGCTTTGTCTGGTATTGTAATCCCAATTGTAATGGTGTGCATGGTTGTTTCTTCTTGCAAGCTTATTAGGTGTCCACATAAGCTTTGATCTGCACTCAAAAGCTCTATGTCCATATTTCTTGCAGTTGTAGCAGTGACCCTCAAATCTTGGTGTTCTGATAGTCCTAGTTCTGAATTCATATGCTTGATATCCTTTTTTTTTGCACTTGTGGCAAAAGCTTGCATTTTTAGACTTATCATGCTGATGGCCATCCTTGCTCCTGCATACATTAGAGGTATGTCCCTTTTTACCACAGAAATGGCAAGTAGGTTTAGTATTCTCACCTTTGTTACTCCTTTTTTCTGCAGTCTTGGATGATTCTCCTTGTTCAATGTTGGTGTAACCAAGTCCTGAAGTATCATTACTGGCCCTTGGTGATTTCAATAGCTGCTCAAAGTACTTGATAGCCTCACTGGGTTTGTTGAAACTTTCTGCTATCTCCTTCTCACTCCTCAATTCATTCTGCAATTGTTCAATTTTCATTTTCAAGGTGGAGATCTCAATGTCCTTCATGTTTAGCTCATGATGAGCATTCATCATCTGGCTTAAGGTGTCAAGTTGCATGTTTGAGATTCTTTCAAACTCAATTGTCTTCTCCTCTAGTCTATTGGTAATACTTCTCTTGTCCTCTTCTATCATGGCCTTGTCTTCAATAGCTCTCTTCTTTTGTTCAGTCAATTCACAAAGCATTATGGCTTGTGATTCTTATTGAAGCTTGAGTATTCTAATTTCTTCTACTTGAGCTCTATTCTTCTCCATCAATTCTGCTATTGTTGCATCAAATTTCTCGGAATCTCCATTGGCAAACACGTGAGTGGTATCAATCTCCTTGTAGTGTATGTCATTTTCAGCTATGGCTATATCTTTCCTTCTTTTCAAGGACTTTCTCAATTCCTCTCAATCACATCAAGGTGCACATCAATCACCTGATTGTCTATAATCTTCCCAAGTTTGAAGACTTCCATCTTTAGATCTTTTCTCTAAGCTATTAGACTTCTCCTTGTGAGAACCTAGGCTCTGATACCAATTGTTGGAATATTCAAATGGGAAGAGTACTTCTAAGAGGGGGGCGGTGGGGGTGAGTCAGAAGTAATGCATTATCCATTAAAACTTTTAACTGAAAGTAAACTAGATGCATATAAACATATCAAATAAGCATAAAGTAAACATATGACACCGGAATTTGGTAACCCAGAAACCCTCCAGGAATAAGAATGTAAAATTGGGATGGGGATGATACCCACAAAATCACTACAGCAATAATTATTTGACCACTTATGATGGTCTGCCCCATTAAAGGCTTTACACTGTGTCAATAGTGACCTGGTTAAAGGATTTACAAACACTTTACGTGAAGTGTCACCCTGTTAAAGTATTTAGTCACCTCTTCAAAGGATCTACAAAATAGCCATTAAGCTAACCTATCATCATAGTATTTTCACAATCTAATACAATTGCTAGAGAGTATTAGAAATTTTTGACCTAATTGCTTACAATCTTCAATTGTTGATTTCAAGCGCTTGATTTGCTCATTCTGATGTGATCCTTGCTTGATCTGATATATGTTTGTATCCCTTGCTTTGTTCTGATCAACTAGATATGTAATTGTTGCTCAATTCACTAAGTCTGGGATGCCCCTGTTGTTTGTCATGTTCTGCAACTTTTGCTATCTGCTTAGCAACTTCCTTAACTTCTATTCAACAATGTAAAATCATGTGGTCTAAGACTTCTTATAAAGACTTCGTAGACTTAGGGTTAGGTATGGATCTACGATCCATATTGAATCTTTAATTCTTGCTCATTCCTTGTACTTTTCTCATTGGTTGCATGCCTTCTCCATTTTTCTTATTGGTTGCATGTTGATTGCATAGGAAATGTAAACTATTTGTTCTTATCCTTATTATCCTTCAAAATCTTCTTATGTCAGCTCAAAAAATGGTTTACAACTGAGTTTGTGAAGGCACAAACTCATATGTTGATTCCGAGTTACTCGGCACATATTGGACTACTGGTGCTCAGCACATGTTTGATCCTGGTTTTCTCGGCACCTATTACATTTTGTCTTGCTCGACTCATGCATAGTTTTGGCTCACTCGGCACATGAAGCATTTTGACTTTCTCGGCATCAACTATGACTCAGCACCTATATATCACTTGGCACATGTATAATGCTTGGCATACATAGTGTACTCAGCTTCAATGTAGAAAGTGGTTAAGTGTGTTGACACTCAAATGTCAAAACCAAACTGAGACCAACAAATGCATGGTGATGGATGCTTTTGGAAGCTGTGTTTTTCCCTCAATGAGGGTTTCCTAAGGTATATCTTGTGTCACAATTTTTGTGGGTATGTTTTCTATTCTCTTGCATGTAGATTTTAATTACGTATTTATTTTAGATCTATTATTGGTTATGTGCAAATGGTTATATTTTTTATTGCATGTTTCCTTACAAGTGGTATCAGAGCCTAGTTTTCTTGTTGTAACCCTAGATTGAATCCATGGGAATGCATGAGAGGATAAAAGAAATGGCAAGATATATGAGTTGTTAATTGTAGCTCTAAGGATTTGGGTTTGCTGTTATGATGAGATGTTGGTAAATTTTGGGCATGTGAAATTGTTGGACAAAAGGGTTTTTTGAATGTTTCATTTAAACGAGGGTTTTAGGAGGTGCTTGCAAAAATGACCTCCAAGGTAAAAATAAACCTAACCATTCAATCCGGGTTGATGTTTCCATAAATTTTGATATATAATATGTCCTAGTTTGGATATGTTCAAAGGAAATGAAAGAGTTTTAAAGTTTCAGCCCGTGATGGCCATCAAATTTAATCCTATCAGAATTTTTGTCACAAAAAAAAATGCAATGAAAATCATAAAAAGACTATCTTAGTAAAAAGACCATAACTTTCTGTTAGGATATGGAATTTCAAACTTCTTATAGTCATTGGAAAGCTAATTCAAAGCACTAAAACTTGTTGTAGGTTTGGTTCTATTATTTTGATATTTGTTAGGTTTTAATAGTTTGAAAGTTAGATTTTATTTTATTTTGAGCACAAAGCAGGGCATAACTTGGGCATACAGAGTCAAAATTTGGACTTCGAATAGTCAACAGAAAGCTCTTGGAGAGATCTACACATTGATTCGGATTTTGTGCAAGTTTGTCATAATTTATTTGGTGATATATTAATATGAATAGTTTATGGTATATATTGACTATAGTAGCATTATGAGTTTATGACATTGTATGTTTAGAGATTTAAGATTGATGTCATTGTATACTCAGTTCATATTTCAAATTGGTCTCATGATGATATGGTTATCAATGTTTGGTTTAGATATGTATGATGACTTGTTAGTCTACAAGTTGTGTAGTGTTGTAAGTGGTCTATACTTACATGTTGCATTTATGTCTTGTATTTATGTCTTGGTTATGGGTTGTCTTTGTCCATTGATTTTTCATTATTGATGCATATTTAGATTGGTGGCTTGGATTGGGGTTGTCTATGCCCTAAGTTAGATGATTTGCCAATATTTTCTTCATGTAAAAGGGATGAGATGTTGTTACTAGGTATAGTCATGGTGGAGGATTGTGGTGAACTATTTTATGCTAACAAGTTGGACATATTGAAGGTTAGATGCTTGGTTCATGGATTTGATCATGGTACCATAGATTTTGGCATGACATGATTGGATATATAGGTACATCCTTGATGTTCACTAGTTTGGATTCCTGATTTGGTTATGGTGGTGTACCTTCTTGGTTGAGGATCATGGCTATTTGGTTTTTTTTGAGGAGCTAATGATGTGCACTTTGAGTTGTTTGATGTTTTGATATTCCAGTGGGAGCTTCAAGTTTAGCAGTACTATGAAAAATCTCCAAGTGGGAGGTTATTATTTTAGAGTCTAATTAGTCTCCAAGTGGGAGATTGTTATAATGTGGAGCTTAATCAGACTTCAAGGGTTATTTAGCGCAGTTTTCTCCCGATATTATTTCTACAAGGTTTTGGGGTCAACGCCCCTATAGGGTCCTAGGGCAGCACCCTTGCTGCAATCCCTGTCGTAGTACAAGGTGGAGTCGAGGGTCAACACCCCCATAGGGGTTTTCAAGGGTAGCACCCCCCAAGCCAAAAATTTTCTTATATTATTAGAGGCATCAACTACTATTTTTCCTATTGGATGATTTATTCTAGCCCTAATTTTTTCATCAAAATTAATACCCACAAAAGATAACTGCCTAGTAATAATATTAAACTCATTTACATGATCTACAATAGATTCATCTTCTACCATTTTCGTATTAAATAAATGCTTCATTGGAAATGCCTTATTTGAAGCAGAGGCTTTTCATACAATTTCTGTAGGGTTTCCATCAACTCTTTCATCATCTTCACTTTTGTAATGTTAAATGTCACTAATGGTGCCAAGCATAATAAAATGCTTCCAAGTGCCTTGGTTGATTCTTATGGTCAGAGATGGTTTTTTTTATCATGATGTCATGGATAGCTTGCATACACAGTTTAGTGAGAGCTTCTGATAGTGATGAAGTGATAGTGCATGATTAGTTCCTAGTTTGGCTTTTATCTTCTTAGTTTGGAGATCTTGGTTTCACTTGGTACTAACACTTTGATTGTGTGTATAGACCTAGAGGATCTTCATGTAGGAGATGGATTTCATCTCGATACCATGGTTGAGTGGAATTTTTTGGCATTGATATATTTATTGATACCATTTGTGAGGATTAACTTTAGACAAAAATAACAGTTACATGTAAATATAACCAATACTATAAAATAGTAGATCGCATAAAAGAGAACACAAAACACCAAGATTTAACATGGTTCACCCAATCCCTAGGCTATGTCCACCAATAGCAAATCCAATATTATTATTATCCAGTGATTACAAATTGCAATCCCTTACAACTCAATACCACTGCAAGAAGCTATAATATCACCATTACATTATGAAATCCCTAACACTAAGCCGTTTTATACAAAATTTTATTGCTTACAAAATTAGGGCTAGAATAAGTCATCCAATAAGAAAAATAGCAGCCGACGCTTTTAACAATATAAGGGCATTTTTGGCTTCAGGGGTGCTACCCCTGAAAATTCTAGTGGGGGCATTGCCTCTTGACCCCACCCTGTACTGCAATAGGGAGTGCACCAGGACCCCATAGGGGCACTACCCCTTGTCCCTGTCTTGGGGGCACTGTTACCAAACCCTCATAGAAATAATATGGGGAGAAAACCATGACGAATAAACCTCTGATTTTGATTAGGCTTCACATCACAACAATAATCTGACCTTGAATATTCTAATACATAGACTCACTACATTTGAATTGTCAAATTTTGATAAATATTGACCTACTAGTGTTGAATCTTCTTTTAAAGCACAACTAACCCTTGATGGATCAAAGAGAAATAAAAAGAGCAAGCATGTAGAAAGTGATAGTGAATCTGTTGATGACCTTGAGGAACTTGAATCATTATTGGCTAGAAGACTACCAAGAGGATAATGAAAATACAAAGGTAAACTTCCTATTATTATTTTTACATGCAAAAAACTTGTTCATATTGCAGTAAGATGTCCTAACAGAGATGAGAAAGAGGAAAGGAAAAACTTCAAGTACAGAGGAAGTAGAGGCACTAGAGACAACAAAGTTAACAAAGATTACAAACACTACAAGGATATAGGTAAGAAATCCTTTTACATTACTGAAGAAGATGGTTCTAATAGTAACTTTGATGATCATGATGAAGAAGTTGTTTATGTTGCAATGAAAGATAGTCCTGATGAAGATGAGAAAATTGCATTGATTCCACATGTGAGTAAGAATAATACATAGATAATTGATAGTTATTTCTCACATCATATGACTTGTGATACAAATAAGTTTGAGAAGCTAGAATATTATAGTGGAAGCAGTGTTGAGTTTGGTAATGATGCACCATGTTATGTGAAAGGTAAAGGATCAATCAAACTGAATGATAAGATCAATTGTGACAATTCATATTGAGTTGATGCTTTGAAATATAACTTGTTCAGTATAACATAATTGATCAGTTCAGGCTACAAAGTTGACTTCCAAAACAAGAAGGCAAAGATCTATGATGCTACTAGTGAACTAGGTCAAATTGGAGAGAAAACAAGAGGTAAATTATTCTATCGAGACCTATATGAAGATACTTGTCTATTTGCACAATTTGATGATATTTGGTTATGACATAAGAGGCTACATCATGTGAACTTTGATAATTTGGTACATATTAGTAAAATGAAAAGAGTTAGAGGGCTACCAAGATTAAGAAAACTCGATAAAGTGATGTGCAAACAAGGTCAAATGGGTAAAATAACAAAGTCTAGTTTAAGAAGCAAGACCTATTCTTATGATGATATTTTGGAGTTGGTTCATGCTGACTTGTGTGGTCCTGTTGGGGTGCAAAGCTATTATGGTGAAAAATATTTCATTCTATTTTTTGATGAATTTTATAGAATGATGATTGTGATGTTTCTTAGAAAAAAATTTGATGCATTTCAATCATTTCGGTGGTGAGTAAATGCACAAAGTTGTGGTGCCAAAAGGGGGGTATAAGTGGCCACTTTTTTTTTCTAAAATTAGCAAATTCTAAACTTCGACAACAATTTGAAGATAGTTGCACTCAAAAATTTAAGATAGGAAAAAAATAAAAGTAGTAGTCTTTTGAATCTAGTTTCTAAACTACTAATTTTTTTTTCAAAATGTTTTAGTTTTAGGTCCTCAAAAAAAGGGGGCCACAAAAAGTGGTACTATTTTTTTAGAAAAAACATAACATAGTGCAAAGTGTGGCCTCCCTAAAATTTTAACTTTTTTATTGAAATTCCTTAAACACTATGATCAAAAGTTACCTAACACCATGTAGTTTATCCCAAATTTTTCAGGTATCTTTATAATTTTGTTTTTATGAATTTTGTAATTAGACACATTTCAAAAACATGAAATATATGTGTGCTCCCCATAGAAATGATTGAAAACTAATCTAAAATAAAAACTTCTTTTTTTCAAAGTGTGTATATTGGAGTCTAATTTCTAAAAAACTAAGTTGTTGTGAAATTCAATGAACGAGCTAAAATCTACACCCCAATTAGTACATGTTGGTTTTTGAGAAAAAATGGACATACATTCAAAAGAAATTATAGTTGAAAGGCTTGAAATAGTTCAAATTCAAAATAAATTATATGGTTACAAAGCTAACACAGAGATCTACAATATCATGTAACCCGATTTTATCAATGCTCAACCACGAGGAAACTCGAAGGAGAGCACACAAGAAAAATCAATCATTTTTTGTATGCTTATTGCAAAATATGTCTCAAACTAGTTAGAGACTCCAAACCTTTGGTTTGGATCCCCAAAGAAAATCCAAGCCTTAGGCTTCGTAGAATCCAAAGCTTTAAGTAGCCTATGCACGTGCTATTAGTGTGCGTGCTATTTAAAGCATTTTAAAATATAGGCTTACATAGTGCATAGGCATTATAGTGTGCACACACTTTGTAAGCCTAAATTTCAATAGAGAGGGAAGGAGAGAGTGAGAGAGAGTAGAGGATGGGGAGAGAGTGGGAGACGGGAGAGGGTGGGGAGAGAGAGAAAAATGTGTGTGTGAGAAATTGTAAATAGTTAAAATTGTCCTAAACACTATATTAATTGATTTAATATTTCCTTTGACACTATAATTGATTAATTAATTAATTATATTTGTCATATCCTCCTACTTATTTAATTAAATAGGTTCACTTCCCTAATGTATTTAAATTTAATTTAAATGATTCCTCTCTAATGTGTTAAATTTATTTAATACATAGTGCTCCATAAATCCACTTTTAAATAAATTTCAATTTATTTAATTCCCCCCACTTTATTAAATTTTATAATCCTATGATTAAGTTAAATCCTATTTAATTTAATCCTAATCCCACCTAAAACCTAATCTACCACCCATCACTCTTATCCTTCTAAGCCTACCCACTAGTTAATCTCACTTAATTATCCTAAACACCTTCTTCAACACTTCTTAGTCCCTAAGTGTTTGCTCACACGTGTGAGAAACTCAAAATCTAAGAAAGTCTCCCTTTTATAAATTTATCCAAAAAGCCTCTTATACTCTTACACACTTGTCCCCTTTCCTTTCTCCAAGGTTTCTCATACATGTGTGAGAAAACCTTGAGCCATCTCTATTACAAAAAAGGCTTATGTTGACATTTGCATGGCTTGTCTCCTTAGCCCATGTGTCTCCCTTGTGGCACCTATGTGGATGCCACATAGATGCCACCTCTCCAAAGTCTCTCTCAAGCCTATAAATAGAGCCCTTGTCTCAAAAATTCTTCATCTCCCTCATTTGTATTGTTATCATGCTAGTGTAATTCTAGAGCTCTTAGTAATTTTTATGCATTTTTGCTAACCGTTGGTAGTTGCTAGCTTCATTGTGTTGCATGGTTAGTTTATTTTCTTGCATCCATGTTCACCATATGTTCACCATCATTAAATGCTTTGAGAATGATTGCATCCATAACCATTGTTTGAAGCATTATCTTCACATCTAGTTAGTTTCATACATATGGCATTGCATTTCAAATTATTTTGGGATTCATTCAATAGTTGTGTTTGGGAGAGCACATCCATATCCCTCACTATTGAGCACACCAACAAGGCCTCTTGTGGGTACCCTTGTTGAGCTGCTCTGAGATGAGGACTCTTTCTTTTCAATTGTATTAATGTACATGTACAACTAAATTATTATTTTTTGTGTGTGCTCCCGAAAAGTTAGGTTCTCTTGTATACAAAAATATATAGTAAAAGAGAGGAGTGGGAGAGAGATTTAGCTAGAGAAATATGGAGATGAAGATTAAGATAGATACATGGAAAAAAAAATATATATATATATATAGAGAGAGAGAGAGAGAGTAGGAAATGGGAGAGGGTGGAATAAAGAGAGACAGAGGGAGAAATATATATATATATATATATATATAGAGAGAGAGAGAGAGAGTAGGGGATTGGGGGGAGAGAGAGAGGGGGGGATGGAGGAAGGTGGGAGAGAGAGAGAGAGAGAGATACTAGGGGATGGAAGAGGGTGGGATAGGGGGGAGAGAGTAGGGAGTGGGAGAGGGAGAGAAAGAGAGAGTAGGGGATGGGAGATGGTGGGAGAGGGAGGGAGCGAGGGAGAGGGAGAGGGAGGGAGAGAGGGGGGGCATGGGAGAGGGGTGGGATAGAGAGAGACAAAGGGAGAAATGGAGAGACTAGGGGAAGGGAGAGGGTGTGATAGAGAGAGCGAGAGAGAGAGAGAGAGAGAGAGAGAGAGAGTAGGGGATGGGAGAGTAGGGGGTGGAAGAGAGGGAGATGGAGAGGGAGGGAGGGAGGCAGAGGGGGAGAGAGGGAGAAGGGAAGGGGAGAGGGTGGGATATAGAGGGAGGGAGGGAGCATACCAGGAAAAATTGGCAGAGTTCGCAATAGATTTTACAAAAACATATCATAGCAGATATTTTTAGAAAGAAAAAAACCATAACCCAATTAAATCGGCCTAGTTTTTGATTAGTTGGGTTCATTACAAATTCCTATATAATTTTCATCAAATTAGGTACAATAGAAAGAACAATCAATTGTTCCCAGTTAGCGGGATCAAATACAAATTTTCAAAGTGATAAAATTGCATATGCAGATGCATCACTAGCATGTCATGCATGAAGCGCATTCCCTAACTTATAATGAATGGTTGGATATAAAGGCTCTATAGGCTAGCCCAACAATGGAAGCAAAGGATGTAACCATGCATGTAGTGGCACAATCTCCCTATGAGGATCCCAAGTATCTACTATTGTTGTTAATTTGGCATCACTATATGATCCAGAATGTTATGAAGTACTAAAGTCTATAGTAACTTCTACCATGTCTCCAGAAAATGTAGCATAGGTTTAGGGTACCTTGGTTCCCAGGAATTTGTAGTAGCTATTCTCATTGCTAGAAGAATAACTTCAATGAAGAGTTGAGTGTAAGGAGTTGAAGAAGAAAGTTCTTCTTCTATGTAAATGTCATAATCACAAGGCTCATCCCCTTGCAGAAGCCTCTACCACAATGGCATTACCTCTAAACCATGCAAAGGATATTGAAGTGGTTCCCAACCTTGAAATGCTCTTATAAGAAATGGCAAAGAAAATGCATATGCAATACATAACAAATTGCACAACTTGACAGGCAAGTCATAATGGAATTAGCAAGACAGTTACTAACATATGAAAAGATTCAATAAAGCACAAGCACACGTTCGGCATATCTTTCCCTTCTCATATTGGAAATTCAAGCGAGATTTACCCATTATTCCTAGCATAGGGTCATATGAGAGATAATTTTACACTAGGCCTATAGAACACTCACCCCAACTTCAATCCACATCATCAAATTTAGAGGGCATATGAAGTCAAGTATAAACATACATAGCTCACATTGAAGATTATTGGATTAACACAATTTTTTAGTATAAGGTAAAGACAAGATCATTTTCTCACCCATCAGTGGATTTGATAGTAAATAGGTTATAACTTATTCTACACCTATTTAAGGAGGATGGAAGCTATTTCTAAGGTGATCATGACACAACAAGAAAGAATGTAATTCCTACTATAGATTGGTCAAACAAAGATGAAGTTTTGACACAATAATAATTCATGTTTAACACCATTCACTCGCACATGGATAAACCAATAGATGGCTAAGTTGAAGGAATAAAGAATTCCATTGAAATATGAACTAATGAAAGATTTAGAAGAACCAATGAGGAACCATGTGAACAATGACTTGAATGTTCAAGAGAAAAAGAAGGCCAAAACAAGAACAAGAATGGAGGGAGTGACAAGGAGTTACAAACAATAGGAATGAAGAGGAAGGGGATAGAGGACAAGGGTCCACTTCAAAAGAAGAAGAGGTCAAAAGGAAAGATGGTTTCACAAGTTGTGACTAAATCAGAGACAACAAGAAGTTCAAGTTCAGGGTACCCACCCTTATCTCCAAGTAAGCAAGAGACAGAATCCCCTCTAATGAAAGTAAAGGAAAGATTGTGTGGTCAACATTGAGGCCCTTTCAAATGATTATTAGATAAGTCCCTAAGGCGCAAATGCATTGTACATTAATTTGAGCACCCAAGATCATGATTAAGGAATTCAAAGTCATGAGGATGAACTAGGTGAGATCACCTCCCTAACATGGCTATCAAAGAGAATGTGATCGGGGCAAATAATAATAGCCCAACCCATTAGAAGTTAGCAAGGTAGATCTACTATTTACCTTTGGATTTGGTTTTCTTCATGCAATCTTATTTCATTTTTGAGGTTGATTCCTAGATAGGCGTACCATTCCCCCATCTTTTCCATATTTTTATGTGTTGGTGTAAATGTCATAATAGATTCATAAAGGTTAGACTTGTGAGATTGTAACTAGTCAATTTTTTGGGCAAAATCCCTAGGGAACAAAATGCCTAGCCCATTTTGTTTCCTAAAATAGAATGTGTAAGGCATTTTTCTACACTTATTAAAACTTAAAATTTAGTATAAAGGTTAATATTTTCAGCTTTTCATTTATGGTGATTACAAGTTTTTGTTTATTTTTGTTAGCGTATATTTTCCAAAATTTCTTAACTAACTTTATTTGAATCATTTAGCTTGCATTATTATTTTAAATGCCCCCAATCCATTTCATCCCTAATCATAAACTTGTCGCATTTAGCGCTTGAGTTTAACTTGAGCCTTCTGAGGCATCTTTCTTTCAATCATAAAAAAGAGGTGGAAAAATCTCTTTCATACCAAATAGACATCCCCACCTATCTTTCTTTAATGTACATTTGCATTCTCACTAGAAGAATAACTTTAGTGAAGATTTCAGTGTAAGGAGTTGAAGAAGCAAGTTCTACTTATGTGTAAATTCCATAATTACGAGGCACATTCCCTTGTAGAAGCGTCTATCGCAATGACATTGCCTCTAAACCATGCAAAGGATGTTGAAGTGGTTCCCAACCTTGAAACACTCTTATAAGAAATGGAAAAACAAATGTAGATGCAATACATGATGAATTGCACAACTTGTCATCCCCCTAATATTTGGACTATAAATTCTCAAAGACACTTGCAAGTGATTCCAATGTCATAGTACCTACTACAACACTTTCCTAGATTATATCTAATGCTCCTATAATATCCTCTATGTTGTCTAGCTTTTGTTTCTGCCATGTGGTCTCTTTCTAAAGCCGCTCCTCCTTTTGGTATATTGCCACAGACTCTCTCTTGTGCATTAAATTTTGATCAAACTTCTAGATATCTACCTCTACCATATCTAAAATCAAATTCACATTGTGTTGTCACTCTGGCATAGGCATTTGATCCTTGATAGCTTTCATTTCAGCATTCAATTGTTTAAGATTTGTCAACACCCTCACTTGCAGACCTCTCATGTCAAGCACTTTCAGTACTATTTCAACACCATGTTCTTTCTTCTGAGCTAACAATTCTTCGGGTGCATTTTCTTGTAAAACGTTAATTTTGTTGAACAATCGTAAACTCTTAGAAAATGCATTGTTGTTTTTTATTACCATTGATGGGCTTCCCATGAACAAAATCAAAATGAAAAGGCATAAATGAAACACA
Source organism: Cupressus sempervirens (assembly GCA_028749045.1). Taxonomy (NCBI): domain Eukaryota; kingdom Viridiplantae; phylum Streptophyta; class Pinopsida; order Cupressales; family Cupressaceae; genus Cupressus; species Cupressus sempervirens. The sequence continues at coordinate 56,169,369 of CM053787.1, forward strand.
AATTATGAAATTTCCTTCATTGCACTCATATCTTCGCATTGTGTCCCTAAGCTAGACAATAATGTCTATTAGTTCTCATCAACAACTAAGATAATTAGTTCTCTTATCAAGACTTATCAATGAGAGAAAGATAGTCCAAATAAGTAATCAGTATGAAATTGGAGTTGTGTTGATGTGGTAGATGGAGATATAAATGTAGCATATTTATAGGGGTGAGATGGGTCAATCATCGGGTGAGAAATGTGATGAATAGGGATGAAATGCAAAGGTGGGATGTTAAAAAGGAATAATGGTGTATTTGAGTGAGGTGACCAAATTTTTCTTTCAAAACCATATGTGCAGATATAAATATTAAGTACATATCCAATATTTTTGTAGATATACACATTAATATACCAAATTTTTCTTTCAAAACAATATGTGAAGATATAAACATTAAGTACATGTCCAATATTTTTGCAGATATACACACTAATTATACCAATTTTTTCTTTCAAAACCATATATGCAGATATAAACATTAAGTACAACCAACTCAATAAGGGTACAAGAATAAGTTATTCCTATGAAGAAGGATCATGTCAGATAATACAAGGGAATTTGATCAAAATAGGGAGATAATCACTAGATTGTTGTCTAAATTTCAAAGAGAAGGCGATGACAAATGTTATTGTCCTTGCAAGAGTTGTAACGACTTAAAGACAAAAAAAAATCAAAATCAAAACAGCTAAGAGACATTATAGGGAGAATGGTCACATTGAAGGGGGGATTGATTATCATCCATTTGTAAGTTGTTTGTTATATTATTTTCGCAATTAATATACATATGAACCACAAAACGGGGGTTTGATTATCATCATTTTTATATAGGTTGGTCTCCCTAGAGTAGAATGTGATATGGACCACCACATCTCAGAGGAACATGGAGGTGTGACTATTGAAGAAGAACATCATGATCCCATGCAAGATGGCGATCATGTGCTAGAAAACACATTTGAAGATGATGGTACGAATGTATTGATCTATGACACATTTGGTACTGGTGTTGCTGTTGATGATGATTATGATGAGGATGACATTGAGTCCATCCATGATATACCTCTACTTGAGAAGGAAAACATGGCCCTTTATGAGGGATCTCTTTTTTGTATTGTTGTTGGTGAATTCAAAGGTTATGAATGGTTTATCCAACATAACAATGTCACATATGCTAAGGTTTGTCATATACGTCATTATAGTCTATAAAATGTGAAACCTGTACTATTAAGATTGTTTATACTAGTGACTTATTTTTTTTTTGTTGATTGATAGGTGACTATTTGTTACCACCATCAAATGTTCTCCCTTGCTCATACCAAGAATTATGTGCCACTATGAAACATATTGAAATGGAGTATCGAGCAATAGATGTTTGTCTTGGAGATCTTGTTATTTATAATAAAGAACATGAAAATGTAGCAAAATGCCTCAAATTCCATATAAGAAGATATTGAGATGATCAAGTGACAAAAAAGGTGCCTTGCAAGGTTCTTCATTACATTCTCATTATTCCCTGTCTTAAACGATTATTCAAGTACAATAGCTTCGCACAATTTATAGATTACCATGCACGTAATAGAAGTCAAGATGACATTATTCGAATGTCTGTGGATGGTTCAGCATTTATGGACATAGAGGAACAGTGGCAACGCTTTAAAGAAGAACCTTGAAATCTCAAGCTTTCTCTAGTAACTAACAGTGTCAATCCATTTGGAGAGATAAGATCTATTTACTTGGTGTGGTTTATTTTTTTTATCAATAATAACCTTCCTCCATGGATGTCAATAAAGAGGGAGCACATTATGTTGGAAATAATTGTTCCAAGAATTTTATTATTTTATTTTTATCTACATGTAATTATAAGTCTTGGAGTGAAATGACCACAATAATTATTTGATATTGTTCATTCAATTAGGTAAGTACCAAGTGAAAGATATGAATGTATATATATTGCACCTCTTATCGACGAGTTGTTGGTGTTATGGAATGGTTTCACTATGTATTATATCTCTAGACCAACTGGACAAAAAAAAATTCAATTCCATGCAATGCTTGTGTGGATAATTCATGATGCCCCAAGGTTGACACAATTATGTGGTATTTATGTTGAAATCTAGTTATATGCGATAATACTAATTCTAAAAATGAAAATATTTAATCCAATTTTGTCATTATCTTGTAGGCCTTCAAACAAAGGAAAAGTTTGCATGTCCAATGTATGGTCCAAAGATGAAATCTCGTCATTCTAAAATTTTAAGAAAGCGGGTTTTTGATGAGAATAGGCATTTCCTCCACATAAATCATAAATATTGAAGCGTTGAAAAACTTCCTTTCAATGGGAAAGAAGAGACTACATCAAAGCCATAAAAAATGACACCTCATCAATTGCAGCTAGAATATAATAGAATTCGAGGTAGTATCGCTCCACCTAATGGTCTATGTTTGGAAATAATATATTTGATTGAGTTTTCTTGGATAATTATGTAATTGATAATCATGAAGGTTGTTGAGGCATCACTAACCACCTTCCAAAGGGACTAAAATGTTATCCGAAAGAATTTACTAGCTTTCCCTACTATGAGTAACACAAATTGTGCATTTGTTTGATACTATGCATATTGGAAAGAATGTAATAGAGACAGTGTGGAAAATATTAGATCAAAATGTGACAAAGAAAAAGTTGCCAAAATTTGTAGTGACATTCATGATTCCAATCATGCAATGAAAAATATCATCGAATCAAATAGCAATGGAGACTAGACTAATGCAAGTACCCTTCCTTGGTTATTAACGAAACAACAAAATAATGTCATAAAAGAAGTCATTAGAAAAAATTGATTTCCTACAAGATTTTCTGCGAATATAAGCAATCTCATATCAAAGAAAAGTAAATTTAGGTCAGGGCTGAAAATACATGATTGACATACCTTCATCAAGGTAAGTCGCGGTCTTTTTTATTTACAGTATATTTTTGAAATTGCATTCAATTTTCATTGTATTATGTTAAAAAAGAATGAAACGGTCAATTGATAATTGTTGCAATATGTTCTACCCCTATCGCTCCCAAACAACTTTGACAATAATATCAAACAAGTGATATATGATCTTGGAAAATGCATGAGGTAAGTAGTGATATTTGTTCAATATATCAAACAAGTAATATATTTTAAAGTCTCGAATTTATATGTTTTTGTGTCTTGAATCCCTTTGATTACCATCTAAAGAAATCCATAAAGAAGATATAAACTATTGGAAGAAAAGAATTTGTCTACTAATGTGAGAAATGCAAGTGTGTTTACCTTAAAAAAAAATTAATGCACAAGAACACAACCTCATACACCAAGCTGAGGAGATTGAATTGTGTGGACCTATACAACCTAGGTCAATGTGGATGGCTGAGAAACACTTGAAATTTTTGAAGGGTTTGGTTCAACAAAGAGCACGTCCCAAGGGTTCTATGGTTGAGGGATATATGGTATACTACATGATGGTGTATGTTACTCAATAGCTTCTTAATCTTGCAACAAAGACCCATATATATTGCAATTGGGATCTTGAATCCATTAAAAAATTCGAAGGGGAGTACTTGGTGGGGAACGATAAATTTAGGAAAGTGGAAGGTAATAAATTATGATATGTTATCGTAGTTAATTAATTCTTAATCTTCAAAATAAATCTTTTGTAAGTCATCTATTTACTTTTTTACAGTTGCTAAAGAGTGGGATGCAATACATTTGTTTATTGCAAACAATCAAGATTGGATAATGGTATGGATTAAATGATGTCAAAATCTTGTTCATAGATTAATATTGATTTATTTTATGCAAGAGACGATGAGGACATTCCTGGGTGTACCCCTGTTAGATGTACGAAAACACTAAAGAATTGTGACCAATTTCTCATGAGCAATGAAGATGGTATTCCCCTGAGAGTAGCCCAACTTCTAGGTACTTTAAAGATTGATCCTTTCTTTTACTATACAATCTTATACTCATTATAAAATGCACTAACCTCTCATGCAATCCCTTGCAATAACTACTAATCTCATTATTATTTTGTAGGGAATAATCTATTTTAAGAAAAACTCAATGATGAATGTTTATGTAAATTTGGGTCGATTATACACACAAGGTATCCTATTTTGATTTTATTACTAGACCATGTTTCCTTTGATCAATTTCTTCAAGTAAATTAAAAGGTAGCTTCAATTCATTTATGAATCTAGCAATTTCTTTTCTTTTCTTAAAAGGTGGAATTTGCAAACAAAAGAGTTAAAAGGATAAACTCATTGATGCCATGAGAACACTTTTTGGACCCAACATATTTCAAAGACTTAGGCTCCTTGAGAAAGAGGACCAAGTTTTGCAGTATGTTAGGTACAACTACAGGACCCAAATGAAAAACAACACTTATTATGAGTGCCCCCCCCCCTATATTCCTATTATTGAGTGGGAGAATCTTAAAAAGGATGCCACTAAGACAAAAAGCAATACATGGTGGAGAAATAGTACCACCTAAGGAAAGAAGGTATGTCATAATACCAAGAATGAAATTATGTACTAATTACTCTTAATACTTGTGTGATCTAATATATTTCAAACTTCACGTAGGTTGCCTGACACATGAAAGGAAACCGAAGCAAGAAAACAGAAGCATAGGCAGTACAAGCTCAGCTTGGGTGGATATTCAAGACTTGCTGCACGAATTCTAAGTATAAGTAAATTAAAAATTATATGCAAATATTTATAAATTGTAAACAATTTGGTCTTTGATGAAATTGATTTTTTTTTAAAACATGATACCAAGAAAAAATGTAGGCCATGGAGTTTTAAAAAACAACTTATGAAGAGGACAAAAAATTAGCCTACAAACAAGGCTATATAGTTGTGGTTGAATGACTCCAAGAAATGAGTGTGCAAGGTTCTTTTGCTAGATCTATCGATGAGGTAAATAAGTCAATTGGTTTTTATTTCAAATTGAATACATTAACAATTACTGTATTTGATATTAAGTTCCAAAAATATAAGTCGTTATATTTTTTAAGTAAGGAAACAATGATTATATATTTCTTTAAAATTTTAAAGTGAATATATTTATATGTATTAAAATGATTAATGATTAACATTTCTCAATATTTTTCTTGTATTTATATGTATATATCGTTGATAAATGCACTAATTATTTAGATTGGATTGCAACATGTCAATCCTAATACACCAATCGAGCACCATGGAGGTGTCGATTCAAATGTGGATCGTAGTACTGAAGGTATATATTTTTTATTCAATTTTTTATTTATGAATTATTAATACAAGTAAACATTCTAAATTGAATTTGGTGTAGTAATACAAATTTAACTATAATATGTCTTGGGATCAAGAAAACATCTTGTATTGCAGTTGCAAAGGATGCAGAGGTTGTTCCTGATGAGTGTGTTGAGGTTCAAGCCGGTGGGTAAAATGATGTGGTTGGACAAGGTAAAGAGTGCTACAATGTTCTTTAAAATATTTAAAGTCTTAATTTTTTAAAATTTAACTCTTTTATTTGTTATTACAGAGGACCCACATTTGTAAAGGACAACGAGATCACATCCACATGTGAGAAGAAATATAGACAACGACATAGATATACCTTTGCAACAATAAAGGTAAGGACAAAAAAAGAAAAGAAAAAAAAAATGATTCATGTGAACTTATGTAACTTATTTGATAATGGTTGATGTTTATGTCTAGATGTTTTATTTATGTATTATTGAACATTCATGTGAATGTTTTAATGTTAATGTGAATGTTCTAATGAAACTTATGTGTTAATTAATGTTATCATGTGATAATTCATAAATGTTACATTTTATTAATAGAATGAATGAATTTTGGATGTTAACGAGGAATTTAGATGTTTTTCCACCTTCACACAATTGGCCTTGATTAGTAGAGAATATTAAACTATTCTCAAAACCAAGTGAAGCTCAACATTAACCTATGATTTAATGACAACTAACTGTGTGAATCTCTTGATTTCAGGCAATGCAAAAGGGGGTTGTAGTTCAATATGCAATCTCAATTCATATGCATACGACATCAAGTGGAGCTAAAAAAACCCAACAACTTTGCATTTTTGTTGGAGGTTTTTAATTAGGTATTTTAAGTTATAGACCATCACGAACAATGTAACTTTGACTCTTATAGGCAAGGGTAATGTCCTCAGCATGCAAGAAAATTTCTATGTGTTGGCTTGCTGACAACATTATCTTGTCCATAGCAGCTAGAGTTCTAACATTCATGATGGTCTACAAATTAAAAAACTTAATAGACCTATTAAAAAATGTAAATGTGGTGGGTTTTTTCAGCTTTGTCTATTGTCCATGCATATAGAATGCAGCTGCAAGTGCATTCTTGATTTAGAGTGGCATTCACAAGTTTATCAAATCAATTGTATGATGTCATTCACATCTACAATTTTGCATTAGCAAGTTTAGTTAATTGCTAGGCTATTGTTGCAAACTATACATATGCTTAAACTTAGTTTTGGGCTTTGAAATTTTTAGAAAGTGAATGAATTCATTTTCATATTATAAAAGACTAAAGGCTAACAAAGTGATTCAAGATGATTGCATAGACTACATTCCCTGCGTGCTTTTAAATATTTATAATGTAATGTATAGGGGCATATGTTTTGCCAATTACTACATTCTAGAGTATAACCATCATAGCAAAATAATAAATGTATTGGCCTAAACATGCTAAAGGGCTCTACAAGAATTTGTTTGACCCAACAACTTCCTAAGATGGACCAAGTTTTAGAATCATGATGTGTCTACTCAGTTGTATTCACTTTGTATAATACTAAAACAAAATAGTTAAAATGAAACTGTGATTATCATTTGAAGCATTGAAGATGAAACATCCATTTGATATTGAATACTTTAATATTAAACTACAAAACACAGTCTGGTCATATTTGTGTACACATTACCACATTGCATAGCCTATTAATAATATCATTTTACTTATATTTTCAACATCAACCAATAAAATAAATTCATGTCAGCAATCAGTCAACAGAGGAAAAAGAATACCTAGTATGAGAACTCTATAAATTGTGAGATCAAATACATAAGAAATCTCAATATTAAACATCAGAAACCTAATGAAAATGTTCATGTGTCTAATAAAATCTTATATCTAGATTTGAGTTTAATGTCTACGGTAAAAAGTGTCTAAGATCAAATACTTGAGTTCAATGTCTAAGATCAAATGTTTGGCTATGAGTATAGAAATGTATGTCACATAGGATGTTTGTTGGAGGAAGTGGTGTATGTCTTCGTGCTAGGTGTTGCACAAGGTACTAGTCGTCCACTGATGAGGAGTAATAATGGAAATAATATATTTTATATATCACTGTGGCCTAACGGTATTGAAATGCAAGTAGGGGACAATAGAATTTCCATACATACTACTCCAAGTAGTCATCTATTGAGTGATCATTTACTCCATGACTCAGTGGGGAAAGTATTTTGGCATTTTTCTTCACCTACTTCATATTTTTTGGGATGATGACTATGGTAATTAGCCATAACATAATGTTGTTGCAGTTACAACAGGACATTTCTTCATGGTGTTATTTTCTCGGGATTCATGACCCCTCATCAAGGAAGTTGCCTTGTCCCCCATTAATATAAGATTGACTTATGTTGAAGTACAATCTAAAAAGTAGGGTGGGCACCTGCAACTTCACAAATGATTCCTCTATGGTGGAGATGGTATTATCAATTTAACCCTGTAGCTTGGACACTATGGCCTTTTGTCTTTGCAATATGAAGAGGTGGAGACCAATTTAAGGATGACCTGAAAAAGAAATGGTTAAGTGTATAAATTTTATAGAACTTATGTCAATTGTTTTAATCTGAAACTTATGTCAACTTTTTTAATTATGGCAATTTTCTAACATTAGATTTTGTTGCTCCAGTGCTTGTTGATGGTGAAAAATGGATTGTGCTTGCCAGATATAATGTAAACAAGTTTACTAACATTGCATCAATATGAAGTGAGATATGTAGTATTTGGTACTTTTCTAATCTATATAGATAATGAAATCTATAGATATAATTTAAGAGTTCATTATGTTGAAATATGGGTTACTTCAACTAAGAGATCATTAGGTTATTGCTTTCAAGAAAGGTCTTGAATGTTTGGTAAACTATGCTTGATTATACTGAGAATTATGCTTGTGAATTTTATTATCACATTCTCATTACAACTTTTTATGCTAAGAAAAATGATTATTCACAAGGATTAATGATTTTGGATATTTAATTTTATGGTTTCAAATGTACAAAACATTTATCCCAAAATCTTGATTTTGCAATCTAGTTTCTTTAAATTTGACTTAATAATTTTAGCTTCTTCCTTAAGAATGACCCAAGTCCCAAAGTATGATCATCATCTTGCCAAACCCATATGATATCTTTGAGAGCATGTTTAAGTTGTTGATTACATAATTTTTCATATTATATTGTATCTCCATTGGCCTTTCTCAACTCCACTACAAAGAATGAAGGTGTCACCTCGAAAATCTTTGCAAAAGATACCAAGTTACATTTTCTTCCATTCTTATTACCTTGCATCTTGATTATGCAATCTATTTTCTTCATATTGAAGTTCAAAAGTTTAGCTGCTTCCTCAAGCTTTATGCATATCCTAGAAAACGATTGAGTAGATGTAAAGCACTTCTCACTTTTTGCTATGTTATTCTCTTCAAGTAGGTGTAATAGATGAAGCCATGAGAAAAATAAATGACATCAAATACATTTTAAGCTTGATAAGCTCTTTACATGGGTCTTATAAGGGGATGAATTATGACTAGATAACTTCCATCAAGTTATAAGGGTGTTTCAAGCTTGATAACTTCCATCAACTAGAGAATAGTGAGTCAGGTTTCAGGATGGGGATCTAATAATGTGTCCATTATCCTTCTAATGTCGTATTTATGAAAACTAAGATGGATATTTAATTTATCAATTGTATATCTTATTGTACATGACCATCAGATTGGTATCTTGAAAAGGTAGACAACTAGCCATCAAAATAAACAAAATAGCCCCTCATGACCATAGATCTGCCTTGGCACCATCATAGCCTTTTCTTATAATCATCTCTTGTGAAACATATGTAGGAGTACCAAAAATTTTATGCAATAGACCATCGTGCTTGAGTTGTTGAGTCATTGAACTTAATCCAAAGTCTAAGACATTTAGATTGGTGTTCTAATCTAGACTCAACTTTTGCAGTTTCAAATCTCTGTAATAAACTCCCATGTTGTCACAAAAGTCCACTACATTGATAACTTGTTGGAAGTATTTACTTGCTACATCCTCCTTTATCTTTCCTTTGGAAACTTTTTTGAAGAGTTGTCCTATAATGCATTCCATATCAAAATAGATTTTGGTATTTCTTTCCATAACTTATAATAGTTGTACAATGCTAGGATCCTTGACCAGTCTAATCATAGTTGTGCAATGTTGGGATGCTTGACTAGTCTAGTCTTAATGAATGATTTTTCATAATTGCTAGCATCACCACCTTCAATGTAGTGGTTGTGTTTCTTCTTCAGTCCACCAGATGGAGCACTAAGTTTAAATGGACACAAAAAATTGTTCGCTTTCGTGAAGTTGGGGCCCATAGTAACAATCTCATGGATAAGATCTTAAATACAAATTATACCAAAACCTTTTCACAAGCAACAAGGTAGAAATAATAAGCATTGGGAAAGAATATTGACTAAAACCAAAAAGCATCATGAACACAAGTACCTTTCCAATGACAGAGTTGTCTTTTAAAGGAATCCCCTACTTATCAACCTTCCCATAACCTCTCTTGTAAATCAACTTTCTTGTGCTTTTTAAATTTGGATATCTAGAAAGAATTAAGCAAGAGAATTAAATAACAATAGATACAAGAATCTATGAAATAAGAAAAAATCAATCTACATAATGTTTATAATTGACCAAGAACATACCCAAAGGTCACATATGGCTCAACCCGATGCAACATGTTCATTGTTGCTTTGTTCACTTTTAGAAACACGTCATTGAAGATCTGAAATGAAGTGCCATAACAAGTCAATATCACTGGAATATTGTATATACATAAGCGATCACTAAGCACTATTTTAGAAACAAGAAGTGCAAATGAGACAAGTCAAGCTAAAAAACGACCAACCTGCCTCAAACGCAAAAGTTGCAAAATTGTTCTCGTCTTTGGATGCATATCATTGATATTGAATAAGAAAAACAAGAAACTCAATAAACGAAAAAAAACTACTTAAAAACTTATATTAGAATTTGGGGAAGACTAATAATTTTGTGTTCCTCTTTATTTAAAATAGAAGAGATGTAAATATATTATAATAAAATCTTGAAAAAAAACATTTGCTCTATTTTATGAAAAATAGACTAGAGAGCTAATAATCTACCAAATCTATTACTATATAAAGACCAAGAAAGTACAAGGTATATAAATACTACATACTAGCTACTTACCCGCGTATATGAATAATGAACAAAAGCTTAGCTTATGTCTCGACATAAAAGCCTCCTTTCATTCTTGCCTCTCTCTTTAATCTAATAACCTCTTGTTCCTATTTTTGTCACAAAGTACCTAAGAAACTTACTAAGGTAAATTCATCAACCCTAGATGGCATGATGACACATCAATAAAAAACCCAACAATTTATTAAAAGATCCACATACTCCTTGGTGACTCATAAATCAACTTAAAACTTGCCAAAAAAAAAACTAAGGTACACACTTAACACTACATGGAATGGTAACACATCACTCCCAAATCAAGCAATTTATTACCTACTCTGTATACTCCTTTGGATATTCCTCAACCTTCTTAAATATTAATTTGTAGTTTGTAGCATTTTTTTAACTTTGCAACTTCCAACTGTCGCTTCTTGTCATTCTCCCACTCTTCATTTCTTTTCCTCTTCTTGAGAACTGACTTAAGCACAAGTTTTTCCTCCTTTGAACTCATATTTGAAATAATTGATTCACTTAATTGTAATTAATTGGAGAGCTTGAAGCCTCTCTGATAGCAAATTAGCCCAAGTGTTACAAGCAACATTTTTTTTTTAAGTTGTCACAATTATGACGACATGTTCTGATGACTAGTCATCACTTGCACAGCACAGCTGTTGCAAGAGCATCGCAATTATGACGGCAAGTCCTGACAGATCAACGACACTTCCATAGTGTAGTTGTCGCATGGACGTCACAATTGCGATGGTGAACTAGATGCTTAAGACATCATAATTACGACGATGTATTGTCGTAATTGTGACGTTGTCAACATGAGCTCTTGCCCTTTCCTTCTTCCAAGTTACGACAATTTTATCTATCGCAATTGCAATGGATGCCCTTGTTGTCACAATTTGCGACAACAAAAATATGATGCTCGTTTGAGGGGAGCCAATTTGTGGTTCAGTCGCTTGGACAATGGGTGGCCATCGCAATTCAGATCCAAAAGTAGTAGCATACATAATGGATGAAACAAAGTGCACTCATTTCTTGACATCTTATCTAACTATTGTCAATCTTGTGCATAGGTTCACTTTTGACATGGAGGTTCTTTGTGTTTGACCACCTTGTCATCGCCCGAATCCTTAACATTTGCCTACGAATATCCCATCTGCGTTCCTTGTACATTGGCATACGATGCTTTCTATTATTTTCACTACCAAGATCATTCATTCCTTTTGATTTTGACTTCATACTATACTCGCCCCATTTTGTTTTTATTGAAACTTCCCAAATTCAACGAGCTTGTCTTTTATAACTGTTTCTTATCTCAATCACTATTGTTATTGAAAAATGATAATCTCTCTGAGTATAAAGTGCATGACTTTTACCATTGCCATAAGTATTAACAGCTACATAGATTTTATTTGTGAGGTGTCGATTTGAATATGCACAAGAGACGCCCCCTTCAGGAATACACTTGTTTATGGACCAGACACGATAGCTTTAGAAGCACACTACATCTCATACAATCTGACGTGAGAGTACACATCACCTGTACTTGTTGAATATAGACAACATATATTTATGTTATTTGTTTTGTTCATAATACTGCTTCAACTGTTGTTTGTCAATGCCACCGTCTGAACTCCGTAGCTTAGTCATCATATTATAAACTAATCGCTTCTTTACTATCACCATGATACATGTGTTTCCCTTTGTTGTTCATAGTGTCACTTATGATATGTTTGTCCATCGGGCGCTTACAACTTTATCATGTTCAGTTATTATTATCCTTCGTAAATCTCAAAAATTGGAATCTTTGTGTGTACATTCACTGTCATATATTTATTTCATTGTTACTTGTTTTGAGTTTATATCTGTATGTATTGAGTGATGTGTATAAATGTACGTTGGTTCTCCTATTCTTGCATATAGGCTGCTCCAATTTCTAGTTCAAAAATTTGTTGTCGTTGTTCCTCTCCAATTTGGGTTTTAGTCGCTAACCACACTCTTTAGTTTCTTTCGTTCATTTTTCCGTTGCACAAATCCTCTTTGCATCTGCATATACTCTTCTGTATCTAATGTAATAAATATATCCCTTTATATATCTGCTATCTATCTCATGTTTTTAGTGCATATATCTATGTCTGTGTTTTTTCTGTCATGTCACTCTACTTGCATATATTTCTTTGTTGCTCTGATCTATTATATCAAAGAATATAAATGCAATGTATTTGACTCGTTCTTTGATGTTACTCATTGCCTTATTGACATCAATGACAAGTCTCTCTCTCTCATATTTGTGATTCAAATTCAGTAATGCTTGAAGTATTATCAATATCTGATTTATCAACACTTATTGTGAAATACCATTGTCTCATTATTCTAGCAACAACTTGAATAGAATTATAAGTTTGTCAGAGCATCATTTAAGAGATAATAAAATTAAAAGATAACTATATTCCTATCTAACAAAGAATCTAATCTACTTTAGCATTGTATCAAACCCTCGTTGAGGAAAATTCAATTAGATTTGAGATAGCAGATTATCTAGATTACCATTTTTTGCTCTTAAAGGGGAAATCACATTTTATTCTTCAGAATGACAAGTGCAGTCAGATTCAAAGATCGTCTTGAAGGAGTGTCAAACTTTGTATCATGGAAATTCAGGGTAATTCTTATCTTGATGGAAAATGAACTAGATTCATTTGTAAAAGTAAACATACTTGAACCTTTAAAAAATGATAAGAAAATTCAACAGAACAAGAACAATGAAAAGGCTATCAAAATGATTGTGGATGCAATTAGGGACCACATAGTTCCAATTATATCAAACTGTAACATAGCATACCACATGTTCAAATCACTTAAAGATGTGTATGATATAAACAATGCCAACAAAGCTCCCACATTGAAAAGACAACTTCATCATGCGAAGATGAATAAGGGAGACACTGTCACATCATACTTTATAAGGATCATTAAATTGAGAGACCAACTTTCTACAATTGGTCATCAAATTGACAATAAGGAGTTGATATTTATGGCTCTAGATGGACTCCCATCATCATGGCAATCATTTATTCAAGGAATAAGTGCATGTCCAAAATTTTGTAAGTTTGATAGTTTAAAAACGATTGTATTCAAGAAGAATCCAGAATTATCAACAGGAGGATTAACCAAAATACCATCAATGAAGATATTCATATGTTGAACTCTAACTCTCGTATAAAGAAAAGGAAAGGAATTACAAAGAAAGACAAACAAAACCACTTGTAGAAAAGGCTATTCCAAGAAGAGGAGGGTGTTAGAGTTTTAGGCAACTCTACAACACCCCTAGGATCAAATAAAAGACCAAGAAAATTTCCACAAGAGATTGGCAAGAAAATTGCATGAAGATGCAAGAATGCTATTATTGATAATGGACTTGATTGAAATCCGATGGATTGATTTAAAATATACATAATTGGTCTCCTTATATAGGAGAGGTGGTAAGAGACAATGATAAGGAGAAGATAAGCTATCACCCATGCAAGGTGGAATCACATGTCCACCAAAGGCGGATCATCCTCCATTATAGAATGAAGTATGTGTGATGATAAGGATGATAATGTGATAAGTGCACTAAAGGTGGAATGAGATAACAACTATGACCACCTAGAGTGGAATTATCCTACACCATGTGTTTAATTGAGGTGCAAACTCCTAAGATTCTCAATCACAAACTACTATGCAATGCATTATCCTAAGCTTAAGTAAGTGTAATTAGTGAATATTTAATTACACCAACAACCCTCTTAAGCACAACTTAGAGGAATGCACTTAAACTCACAATGCAAGATGGGTCCTGGCTACTAGGTCATTTTAGGTACCCATGTACAATATGCAATGCAATACATGAAATGCAATCTCTCATAAAGTGGAGAAAGAGAGAAAACCTCATGGGAAAAACCCTCCTTCAAAAAGAGAGATGAAAACAAGATGCATGGATGGATGTACTCAAGACCCCATAAGAATTACATGCATCATGTATATACAAAGAATGATCCACCCATAGGAAGGAAATAAGGAGACATGATATTTCCCACATAATGAAGAAGCTTTAATGTAGATGAAGAGTACCTACAAACAAGAGATAATCCAATGCTTGAAAGAAACATGTCTCTCCTTAGGAAGAGATAAATACATCAAATGATGAAGAAGCCACTCCATGTAAAAGGTGAGGAAGGAGGAAGAAGGTCTCCATATATGCATCTTTGAAGAATGAATAGGTGTCTCCAAGCTCAAAGATTTTGTCACACCATCAAGCTAACCTATGAGATGTGAAAAAATAAGAGAACATGAAGAGTGGGGAAATCCAATCTCTAAAGAAGGTGAAGAAGTATCTCGAAGAGAAACCCCCTTGGATGTATTAACCAAATCTGCATTATGAGACTTGTCTAAAAGAGCATCTAGGAATTCATCCCACACTGCAAGATCTGAAGTGCAAAGATCATCCTGTTGAATGGTAGAGCTCATGTCTAAAGAAGCAAGAGGTGAAGTAGGAATTTTAACACTTATCTCAAGAACAAAATGGTTCAAGTTTCCAATGTTCTCCTCACATGAATTATTCACCCTTGATAAAGGGTTAGGTACATCATGAATATCGTCATCATTATCAACAAAATGTGCAAAAGAATACAAGTGTGATGTATGATCAACACCTCCCATAGCTGTGACATCTCTAGTCTCCATGTCCCTAATATAGACTAATCAGGAGTGAACTCAAGAATTTTACCTTGTGCCCCATGAGCAATTTGGTAAATGGAAAGGAGATTAGTGGTCAAAGATGGTACACAAAGAACATCATTAAATGTACCCTCTCCCATAGAAATAGAACCTTTCTCACAAACCTTCATCTATGTATTATTGCTGATCAGTATAGGTGGAGAAGTACAAGGCTCAATAGAAGAAAACATATCCATAGAAGATGTCATATGATGTAATGCACCTGAATCAAGAAGTCATTTACCTTTCTCAACTTGTGTGGAAGCAATGAGTGTTTTTCCTTTACCTTTGGATGATGATGTCGATGTAGAAGTTGCCTAATATTGACAAGAAGGAGAAGACACTGATGAGGAAAATTGGATATTGTGAAGAATGTGAGTGAGCTCATCAATCTTCTTATGGAAACATTTATGCTCATCATATCCTAACTTTTTACAATAAGCACATTTATCTCTCTTTCTTCTAGATGTTTCCTCTCTTGAAGAGAACTTAGATTCAATATTATGTTGTGAAGGAGAGTCATCACCTTTGTCATGTTGCTTAGGATCCTTGTGTTGTTTGTTTCTCTTTCCTTTGGGATCGTTTGGAGAGGAGTCATTTGCAACCAATGCTTGATACTTAGAAGGCTTCAATTGACCTATGTGTGCTAACTTTGCTTGTTCCCTTGTGAGCTAAGCTACAAATTCATCAAGAGAAGGCATTTTGTATGCACTACCAAGAGCATCCATAGTAGCATAGAATGTGGAAACAAAGATTGAATATTTCAGACCTAGCTTGGAAAGAGTAGATAATATCAATTGCTCATCATCTTTAGTAATGCCACAATTAGAAAGCTCCAATCTAATAGAATTGAACTTAGAGAAAAAGTCTTGAATATTGTCAAAAATACATGGACTTAGACTTATAAGCTCATTCTCAAATTTGAATTTTCTTATTCTATCAAGTTTACCAAAGATTTATTCCAATGTCGTCCAGGCATTATGAGGATGTGTGCAGAATGCAATATGATATAGCAAATCATGAGAGATGGTAGATCTAAGAGACCTAAGTGCTTTATCCCTTCGATCAAACCATTTTCTCCTTTCTGCAGCACCTGTAGCTAATTCTAGATCCTGTCGAAGAATCATTCTAAGCAATCCAATACTCATCAACTGATTAGAAATAATTTGTTTCCATTCACGATAGTTATAGGGAGTGAGTAATGGAACTTTTGAAAAATCCATGTAATGAAATCAAATGATGACTAAAATAAACTGATAACTCCTTTAAATTATTGATTCAATTAAGATAATTGAAATCCAAGAATTCACCGAGTGCAAATATAGCCAAAAAAGACCTATTTCTGAAAGTGATATATCCACTTCAAATCACTAAAATCTGATTGCAGATCTAGAAAGTAGAGGAAAAATCATGCACTTTCAAAAAAGAAATTGGACCTGAAAATATTACCAGATGTGCCCAAACAAAGCCTTAAAGGTTGCAAAAAATGGGATTTGTGATTTTCAAAAAAATTCAGAGATAGAGATCCAAAGTCACTTGCACCACCGTGTAAATTGTGAAATTCTACCCCAAAACAAAAAAAAGTTATCGGAAAAAAGAGTCTGTATGAGGGAGATATCACTGTTTGAAAATTTCTTCTGAAATTATTTTTTCTGAATCGTCGTCACCACACCTTCAAAAATCAAATGGTTGTAGATTTGGCGTCAAATGTCTGATTTGGATGAAACAAAATCCGATTTAAAGGTTTTTGGACCTCCTCTATATGATGTCAACCTCTGATTTGTACCAACAAGCTCTAATTTTCACCTGCAATAGAAGGTCACAAAATATGAATCCTGAAATCTCTTCCAAATTCTGATGTTCAAATTGTCAATGCTACACCAAAAATAAGTCAAGCCAAGATTTCACTTCTTGAGAAGAGGTCTTCACACCACAAGAGCTCTGATACCATGTTAGAGCTTTAGGTGACTCTACAACACCCCTAGGATCAAATGAAAGTCAGAGAAAACTTCCACAAGAGATTGGCAAGAAAATTGCATGAAGATGCAAGAATGCTATTATTGATAATGGACTTGATTGAAATCCGATGGATTGATTTAAAATATATATAATTGGTCTCCTTATATAGGACCGGTGATAAGAGACAATGATAAGGAGAAGGTAAGCTATCACTCATGCAACGTGGAATCACATGTCCACCAAAGGTGGATCATCCTCCATTATGGAATGAAGTATGTGTGATGATGAGGATGATAATGTGATAAGTGCACTAAAGGTGCAATGAAATAACAACTATGACCACCTAGAGTGGAATTATCCTATACTATGTGTTTAATTGAGGTGCAAACTCCTAATTGTCTCAACCACAAACTACTATGCGATGCATTATCCTAAGTAAGCTTAAGTAAGTGTAATTAGTAAATATTTAATTACACCAACTGAGGGACATATCTCAAGTAAATGTTTCATATGTGATAAGTATGGACATTATGCCATGAAGTGTCCTAATAGGACAAAACAAAAAGCCTTCTTTGTTGAAGTTGGAAAAGCTAGATGGAAAATGATCAAAGAAACTTGGTTTCTATTTAGCCTTATCAAGTCTCAAAGAAACTCAGCACCTAGGTGATTGATACTGGATCCTCACACCATATTACCATATTTAGATTATACCTAGATGCTCTATTAAAAAATTATGGCGAGGATGTAAATATTGGGGATAATTATAACTACCTAGTAAAAGGTATTGAAACCTATGCCAAAAATTTGAAAGGAGACATACCTCTTCAACTTGCATGAATATTATGTGTGCTAGGAATAAAAAGAAACATCATCTCCATTTATACACTTGAAGACAAAGGGTATAAAATAACCTTTATGGAAGGCAAAGTTTTGGCATGGCTAAAGAACTCCACTATCAAGAAGGCTCATACTATAGGAATTAGACATGGATGTCTTTACAAACTATGCACTAATCCCACTCAATCCCTAATTCATGAGACTTCAAACTCAAATGAGATTTGGCACAAAGAATACGACATCTCCATTGCTCCATTTTTGTGCTCCATCTTCGATGGAAAAAATGGTGATTGGTTTTCCCAAACTAAATCAAACTCACGAAGGAACATGCAAGGGTTGTGGCCTAGAGAAGAAAACAAAAGAAACGTTCCAAAATAGATAATATAAGAATGTATTAGAACTAATTCATTATGATTTATGTGGACCCATGTATGTAACCTTTGTAGGAGGATTCTTGTATTATATAATATTTATAGATGATTCTTCTAGGAAAACCTAGATTTTTTTCTTCAATGTAAAGAGTCTGAAGAAATCCTGATGAGGTTAAAGGAATTAAAAGCTCTTGTGAAAAAATGTTAGGGAAGAAAATCAAAGAAATAATGAGACCATAGTAGAAGCTCCTAGAGCTATGTTGGATGTCCTTCACTCCTAGACAATAAAACCCTTGAAGAAGCATTCATTGGCACCAAACCTAATCTAAGTCATCTAAAAATCTTGTGTTGTCTTGTCTACATTCACATGTGCCTAAAGAGAAGAGGCCTAAGTTAGAAAGATCAAGCAACAAAGGATTATTTATAGTTTATAGTGAAACATCTAAAGCCTATAGATATACATAACTCGACAAAAATTAATTGAACTTAGCAAAGATGTCATTTTTTAGGAAGATATTGCTCTCAAGAGATCAAAGAGCTCTCATGAGATAGAAGATCTGGATCTTCCCAAACATTCCGAAGAGGACCATGTTCTTGAGGCTCAAAGGGAGACTCCCTAACATTAAAATTGAATGTCGAACTGCTCCCCTAATATAAGCCCATAAATAGTCAAAAGAGACCCCTTTGGGATAGGATGATGATTCAAGAAACAAAGAAGTATGCAACAGCAAAGGGAACCTTCAAGGAGAGCAAGAGACCTCACAAATTCTTTAATTATGTTGTCTTGATGAGTGAGATCATAAAATCAAAACCATCCTATGTTGAAGAAGGTCTCAATCATCATGTATGGAAAGATGACATGTCAAAAGAGTGTCAGTCGATTGTAAAAATGATGTATGGGACATCATGCCAAGAAAAGTGTGTTGAATCATTAAAATGGTTCTTCAAGATCAAACATGTTGCAAATGGAAGCATTGAGAAACACAAAGCCTAGTTTTGTTGCTAGAGGTTTCTCTCAGAAAGAGGGAATTAATTATAAAGAGGCTTTCTCCCGTGTTGCCCAATACACTTCAATCAAAGTCGTAACTGCTATTGCAGTATGAAAGGGATGGAAGATCCATCAAATCAATGTGAAGATTGCATTCTTGAATGACACGATTGAAGAAGAATATTTAGAATAACCTGGAAGTTTTGTCATACATGATGATGAATCACATGTTTGTAGATTGAAGAAGGCATTATATGGACTTAAACAAGCCTTAGAACTTGGTATGAAAGAATTGATAACTACCTCATGGGTTTAGAACTTTCCTAGAGTGATGTAGATCCAGATCTCTATTTTAAGGTAATTGGTGGTGACGTGTTGATTCTTGTTTTATATGTTGATGACATGTTAATCATTGGAGAAGATCACCTAATCTCCTAATGTAAAAGGGGTTTACCTTCAAATTTTGATATGATGGATTTGGGTATCCTACATTACTTCCTTGGATTAGAAGTTTGGTAATAGGTATATCACATCACTCATAATTAGGGAAAGTATACTATTCACGTTCTAAAGAGGTAAAGTATACTATTGACATTCTAAAGAGGTTTGGAATGATGGAGTGCAAACCCATGACTACACCAATGAAAATAAATTTGCACAAATTAAAGAAAGCAACAGTTAACTCATAATTTGTAGATATCACTCTTTATAGATAGATAATTGGATCCTTGATGTAGTTGGTCAACACAAAATCTTATGTTTGTTATGCAGTAAATGCTCTTAGCCAATTTATGTGTGAACAAAAAGAGATAAATCTTGTTGCAATAAAACATATGCTGATATATCTTCAAAGTACAATTGGATATGGTCTTAGATACAAACCCGTAGACCTAGATCTACATGGATACACAGACATAGATTGGGTTGGTAGTGTGGTTAACATAAAGAGAACATCAAGATGTTGTTTTAGTTTAGTATCAATTATAATCTCATGAATCAATAAGAAACAATCCTTAGTTGCACAAAGCTTTATAGAAGCTCAGTATATTGCAATTTGCATGAGAGAAAGAAAAACATCATGGCTTGGAAAATTGCTCATAGGACTATTTGATGATCCCTTGAATCCTACTATTACCCATTGTGACAATCAAAGTTGCATCAAGCTTTTAATGAATTCAATATTTCATGATTGATCAAAACAAATTGAAATTCCTTATCAATATGTTAGAAATGTGGTAGAAAGGAATGAGATTTCGTTGGAATATATTAATATAGGTGATCTAACAACAATCAATCTCACCAACCCACTCTCCAAGGTAACATCAAAACACTTTTGGAATAAACTTGGTATGGTTGAAAATGTAGGTCAAATATGAGATCAAGTCTCAATTATCCTTTATTCATACTAATATTTAAAGATGTTTAATATGTAAACTCTTGTTGTCATGTGTGTGACTATGTGACTTTATGGGCCCATTGCGAACATGTTTGAAAGGTGATGACTTTTCAATAATGAACACTTGATTATGATTAGCATTGTAAGGTGACGATTTTACAATGATACATTTTACTATCATGATGAATATCATGTGACTTTTAGTGGACATCTCATGATAATTATCTGTTAGGCATTATGTTAGAAATCATGAGACTTGATATCATTTCGTAAATCATCATGATCTTTGATAGATAATCATGGCGGATAATATATCTTTGGATGCCATGATCAAATATTCATGAGACGTGATGATGGGGAAATCCAACTACCAAGACCTAAAGACTATCTTCCTTTAGGTCCACACTAGGCTCTCTCTCCCCTATCTTATTAGGGTCTCTTCCTTTACCCTAATCCAAGGCATAATTACTCTCCTATCCCTCTTACTTTTGGATCCTCACCAATTAACTCAAAATAATATTCTACACTTACAAACACACCCTTTCATTGTAGTTATCCAACTACTTATTCCAAGAAATCAGAACTCCCTATGAAATGAGCATTTTAGGACTTCATCACTGGCCCTTCCATGCATCTTGAGGGTTTCTTGATGGCCATATGTTTCTACTCCTTAACGATCTCTTCAAAACCCACATTTTGCCTTGTATCCCTTTTTCCCCCTAATATAGAATTTGACTCTTTACTCCAAAAGCTTCTTAACAAGCCCATAAACTAACTAGGTATCGATACCCTTTTGTGAAAAATTGAAGATTCACCTCGTCTAGAGCCCTTAACTCATCTGTAAACCCCTATGCCAAAATGGCCCTATTAAGGGTTTAAGGGTTTGTTGTAGTCAATTCGGTTTCTAGTGCTTTGAATTGTTCAAAAGGATTGAACTCTTGCCCACATTCAGTCCTAGGTTCCTTCACCCTATGGACTACACAAATCATTAACAGATTGGCACAAACCAATCCACCTTGTCCATTCTTTTTCTCTTGCAAACACCCGAGCACACTATGGCTCGCCTAGGGCATGGTGGGAAAATTAGCCATCCAACTCCTACAAAGACAAAAATGCATGTTTACAACATATGTACAATGCTCTACTTGATTCCAAGTGGCCATGAGATTTTAACCATTGGAAATCAAGTTAGAGCCATGTTTCCACAAGCAACTATGTATAGTCTAGCAAACTAGCCCAAACAAACTTATTTTGTAACACTTATCAAAATGATTCAAATCACTAAAATATTTATGGATTCAACAAGTAAACAACATAATCTAACTATCCACATTGAGAAATGAACTAGTTCAATCCATTAAAACTTGAAAGACAACTCTTCAACCATGCTGTGGTAAAAATGCTCAAGCATTCCTTATGCCTCCGTACAATATGAATGGCAATCCTTGGCTTGGGTGTGGCATGGTCTTATGTAGGCCTCCTACAGATGTGGTAGTTGTAAAAACTACAAAACAACGACTATGTTCAAAGTTGCACAAAAGTTGTTGAAGTTGTCATGTCAACCTCGCCAAAATGAAAAGTTGTCATGAGCAACTTTTTGCTTTTTGTTGTCCAATTCTTCCTAGGACCCCAAATGTGTCCAATTTGATCCCTTAGGACTCAATAAGGATATTTTACTTAGTTTTTCCTATTTCTAGTCATGGTTAACCCCTTTGACCAGGTTTTCACCCTTAAGCAATATTTGCACAGCTAAGTCCTATTTGAGTCTAATGTGCAAAAACAACTCAACAAATCTTGCTAACCCCAAGTCACCTCTTTAGACACACCTCATGGACTAGTCTAAGTCCTTATTCTTCAATGGTTTGACTCATACCATTTACAAGCCAAAATTTGAATAGGGAAAAGCCAAAAACCTAGGTGCTCCTACACCATTCTCCCCCTGTCACAATAAAGACAACTAACCACTAGTGGAAATGAGGTCTAACTAAATGTGCAACTTTTTTAAGTCAACTTCATCCACCCAAGTGGCCTCTGATTTGGGTTTGTCTATCCATTTCACCAGGTGCTCCATGTATACGTGGTATCTTGTCTTCTTTTTCACCCTTGAACTCAGTATTGTCTCTGCTTGTAGCTTGAGCTTCTCGGGCACACTGAGCTCCTTCGCATCTTTCTCCATCTCTGAGATGTTCCCATGTCTTGTTATATTAGCCCTTTGTATTTGACAAGGTCCTGGATATTGAAAATAGGCAAGATGGAAAACTTCTTAGGAAGGCCCAGTTTGTATGCATTTTGTCCATACTTTTCCAAGACTCTGCAAGGTCCTATCCCCCTCATTTGCAACTTGTTTGGAATATTCTTCTCCATCCTTTCTTTGTTCAGATGAGCCATCACCAAATCTCCAACTTCAAATTGTAGATCCCTCCTTTTCATATCTATCTTAACCTTCAACCTTTGGTTTGCTTCTAGGAGTGTCTCCCTGACTTGTTCATGTATTTCTTTCATGGATTGGGCAAAGTCATCAACATGACCACTTACCCCTTTCTAATCTTTCAAATCCCTAAGCTCACATATACATCTAGGATGTAAGCCATGTACTATTTCAAATGGACTCTTACTAGTAGTCTTGTTGATATTGTCATCGTAGGAAAATTCTACCTACAGTATCATTTGATCTCATACTTGTTCATACTCCTTGGTTAAACACCTTAGCAAGTTTCCAAGAACCCTATTTATCACCTCAGTTTGGCCATTAGTCTAAGGATGATATGTTAACCCAAAAGCCAAGTTTGTTCCTAATCTTTTCCATAAGGTCTTCCAAAAATGACCCATAAATTTTGCATCCCTATCTGACACTATGCTTCTAGGTAACCCATGGATTTTGACTACCTCCTTGAAAAAAAATGTCCAATATGACTAGCATCATTAGTAGTTTTGTAGGGTATGAAGTGTCTCATTTTACTGAACCTATCTACCACTACAAAGATACTATCCAATCCAGTACTTGTCCTAGGTAGACCTACTACAAAATCCATGCTCAGACATTCACATGGTTTATTAGGGGTTGGTAAAGGTTGATACAAACTAGTATTAGCGGTGGTGCATTTAGCTTTCTAACATACACCACATTGCTCCACATACCTCCTAACATCTTTCTGCATCTTAGGCCAATAGTAGAACCTTTGTACCAATTCCAAGGTCTTGTTTAGACCAAAGAGTCCACTCAAACTGTCATTGTGCTTTTCTTGGATCAGGTTCTCCCTTATTAAGCCCCTAGGAACACATAGTTGATTGTCTTTGAACAATAGTCCATTCTGTAAGGTATAGTTAGCATATTCACAATGAAAATGATGCTTAAATTCCGCACATACATTGTAAACTTCTACAAAATCCTCATCTCCCTCATAGAGTCTTGAACTCTTCCATGCCAATACTTTGTAATTGTGCCTCTTAAACTATGAGTAGCCTTCTAATCAATGCATCTTCCACCTTGTTACATTCTCCCTTCTTATGTTTGATGGTGAAGGTGTAGGCCTGCAAAAACTCCATACACTTGATATGTCTTAGGCTAAGCTTCTCTTGAGTATTAATGAAACTAAGGGCTTGGTTATCAGTGAACACCACAAACTCCTTACACAACAAGTAGTGTCTCCACTTTCTAAGGGCTTGCACTAATGCATACAGTTCTAGGTCTAAGATGAGTACCTAGACTTAGCTTCATTTAACCTTTCACTGAAGAAAGCCACTGATCTTCCCTCTTGGCTCAAGACTGCTACAACTGCTATGTTGCTTGCATCACACTCCACTTTGAAGGGCTTTTCAAAACTAGGTAGTTTTAGGATGATTTGGGTGGCCACTTCCTTCAACTTCTCAAAAGCTTTAGAGGCTTACTTTGTCCACTTGAACTGAGTCTTGTGTCCACCTTTTATGGTATTCAAAATGGGGGCACATATCTCACTAAATTTCCTCACAAACTTCCTATAGAACTTAGCCAAACCATGCAAACTTCTGACTTCAATCCCTATCCTAGTTGTTGGCCAATTTAGTATGGCTTCCATCTTATCTAGATCCATCTTCAGGTCTCCTTGTGACACCGACAATCCTATGTATACTAGTTCTTGTTTCAAGAACTCACTCTTCTCTAAATTGATGGTTAACTTCTCCTCTTGTAGCCTCCTCAATACCAACTCAAGATGTTTCATATGCTCTTCCTTGTTCCTACTAAATATGAGAATGTCATCTAGGTAGACTACTACAAACCTACCTATGTAGTCTTCAACACCTCATTCGTCAATCTCATGAATGTGAGGCGAAATACAATTACTAACCACTCATACAAACCTTTGATGATTTTAAAAGTTGACTTCCACTCATCCCCTTCTTTCATCCTAATATGGTGATAACCACTCTTAAGATCTATCTTGCAAAAGTATTTAGCACCCTCTATATAATCCATCAATTTTTTTATTCTAGGTATAGGAAATCTATATCTAATAGTAATCATATTTATGGCCCTAGAATCAATGCACATTATCCACTTACCTCCCTTTTTAGGAGCTAATACAACTGGTACAACACATGGGTTGATGCTCTTTCTAATCAAGACTTGGTCCAACGACTCCTGCACTTGCCATGCAATCTCCTTGTGTTGATCAGGTGTCATTTTGTAGGCAACCTTGTTAGGTAAATATGCTCCTGGTATGAAGTCTATTTAATGACATACTGCTCTTTGAGGTGGTAGAGTAGTAGGTGTCCCATCACATAGGATATCCTTGTACTGATCCAACAGTTGTTTGACCTCCTCTGGCATAGCAACTTGTTGAGAGACTGGTCCTTCTTTAGGTGTCACTACGATAGAAAACCCCATTTCCTTCTCTTATTTGAGTTCATTCAAGAACTTCTTGCCACTCATCAACCATTAGATTCTACTTCCTTGTCAGATTCTTCTTCCACCAATGACTGCAACTTATAAGCAACCCCATCCTTCTTGAAAGAATACATGTTCTTGCCATGATGCACTGCATCCTTGTCATACTGCCATGGTCTACCAAGTAGAAAATGGCATCCATCCATTGGTACCACATCACATAAGACCTTGTCTTGGTATCCCCTATTGCAAATTCCACCCATGTTTGTTCATCGACCAACACATTTTGTCCCTTATCTAACCAAGTAACCCTATATGGGTTAGTATGTGGCAACTTGCTTAGCTTTAGTTTCATCACTGCCTCTTTTGAGATGATGTTATCAGTAGACCCTGAGTCTATGATAACCTTTCACACCTTCCCAAGTATCTTGCACTTCACCCTAAAAAGTGCCCTTCTTTGTTTTGGTTCCCCTTTGCTAGGTTCCTTAATTAGCACTCTCTTCTACATTAGGTTTTCTCCACTCGCAAAGTCAAGGTTAACCTCTTGTGGTTTGACATTACCAAATTCCTCTTGTACATAGGCTATTTTCTTCTCACCTTGTGATGAACGGGCTTTATCAGGGCATCTATAGGCAAGGTGACCTAATTTTTCCACAACTATAATACTTCATATTAAAGAAATGAGATCCTCTTCCAAAGCTACTGAACCCAACTCCTCCACTAGTGTTGGAGTACCTCTATTGCAGTTGCCTCTTCCACCTAATTCAATACTTTGTTATATTGTCTTAGAATCCACTTAACTCTTGTTATACATACTTCTTCCTCCATAGCCACCTTTATGTCCTCTGGAGTCTCCGCCCCTTCCTCTCCCTTTGGATGTTGAGTCTTGCTTCTTCTTGTTCTTTTGTTCTACCTTGAGTGCCAGAAGATGACAGTTATGAATTGTGGTGGGTGTCCACAAGATAATTTCTTCCTAGGTACTCCATCTTAGTCCTCCCAAATATCTAGCCACTCTGATGCTCTCATCTTCCTGTACCTTGGATCTTAGGCACAACTTTTAGAAATCCTTTGTATAGGATGCCACATCCATATCCTTTTGCTTTAGGCTACGCCTCTTCTTGTGTAACTAAATCTCAGTAGGAAATGCTCTTTGATCTTTGTCACAATAGCCTTCCAGTTAGCTATTGGCTTCTTGTTTACTCTCTTTGTTTCCTCTTGAAGGAACTTCCACCATGTCAAGGTTGGTCCTCTCAACCTAGCTTCTACCACTCTCACCTTTTGTGCCTCTGTGATTCCTTCAAATTCAAAATGGTTCTCCATACCATCTATCCACTCCATGACCAACTCTATATCTATCTTGCCACTAAAGAGAGGCACTCCTTGTAAGTCTTTTCCACTCCTTGTAAGTCTTTTCCACCTAGGGTTCTGATGGCCTTCAAAAAATGGCCCTCCCTCCCTCCCTCCCCCCTTGCTCTCTCTCTCTCTCCCTCGCTCCCTCCCTCCCTCCCTCTCTCTCTCTCTCTCTCTCTCTCTCTCTCTCTCTCTCTCTCTCTCTCTCTCTCTCCAACAAATCAAAACTCCCTCTAACCAAATAAGCATTTTAGGACTTCATCACTCTCCCTTCCATGCCTCTTCAAGGTTTCTTCATGGCCATATGTTTCTACTCCTTAAGGATCTCTTCAAAACCCACCTTTTGCCTTCTACCCCTTTTGCCCCGTACTAGGGAATTTGACTCTTCATTCCAAAAACTTCTTAACAAGCCCATAAACTAACTAGGTATCCTAATACCCTTTTGGGAAAACTCCAAGATTCACCTACTCTGGAGCCCTCAACTCATCTGTACACCCCTATGCCAAAATGACCCTATTTTTAAGGGTTTAAGGGTTTGTTGTAGTCAATTTGGTTTCTAGTGCTTTGAATTGTTCAAAAGGATTCAACTCTTGCCTACATCCAATCCTAGGTTCCTTAACCCTATCAATTACACAAATCATTAACTGATTGGCACAAACCAATCCACCTCCTCCATTCTTTTTCTTTTGCAAACACCAAGTTACCTTGTCAAGCACACTAGGGTTCGCCTAGGGCATGGTGGGAAAATTAGCCATCCAACTCCTACAAAGCTAAAAATGCATGTTTACAGCATATGTACAATGCTCTACTTGGTTCCAAGTGGCCATGAGATTTCAACCATTGGAAATCAAGTTAGAGCCATGTTTCTACAAGCAACTATGTACAGTCTAGCAACTTGGCCCAAACATACTTATTTTGTAACCCTTAACAAAATGATTCAAATTACAAACCTACTGATGGATTCAACAAGTCAACAACATAATCTAACTATCCACACTGAGGAAAATTCTTCAACTGTACTGTGGTAAAAATGCTCAAAAAATGCTCAAGAATTCCTTATGCCTCCGTACAATATGAATGCCAACCCTTGGCTTGGGCATGGCATGGCCTTATATAGGCCTCCTGCACGTGTGGTAGTTGTAAAAACTACCCAACAACAACTATGTGCAAAGTTGCACAAAAGTTGTTGAAGTTGTCATGAGCAACTTCTTGCATTTGCTTTCCAATTCTTCCTAGGACCCCAGATGTGTCCAACTTAATCGCTTAGGACTCAATAAGGATATTTTACTTAGTTTTTCCTATTTCTAGTCATGGTCAACCCCTTTGACCAAGCTTTCACCCTTAAGCAACATTTGCTTGTCTAAGTCCTATTTGAGTCCAATTTGCTAAAACAACTCAACAAATCTTGCTAAACCCTCCTAACCTATTTAGACACACCTCATGGACTAGTCTAAGTACTTATTCTTCAATGGTTTCGCTATGATCATTTACAAGCCAAAATTTGAATAGGGAGAAGCCAAAAACCTAAGAGCTCCTTCACCATGTGATGTCAATGCACATAGCATAATATGGATATTTTGAAATATGGAGAATTTCATGTGACTTGATATTCTTGCTTATACCATATCTCCTAGTATAATAGTGAGGTGATATCTCTATCTCTGACACAATAAATGGATCTATTGTGTTGGATAGATTTTACCTTCCCTAGCTAAAAGCTTGTGTTTATAATGATAGCTTCTACCAGATAAACATGAATGATAATAATATCAATAGAATCATCTATGATTCTTTTATATGCATGCATACCAATATACATTGAGTATATTGATATAGATACATACATACGTAATTAAATATTAAATCATAAATCATTAAATTGATTGTATGAGGATTGAATAATCATTCATGTTAATGACTTGACAGATGATTATCATTACTCTTATTCTTCCAAGTATAAATCCATATATATCAATCTGCATTAAGTCGATATTGAATATCAGCTTCATTTACATTTGATGAGTATCAATTTAATCGGTATTGAGCAAATTACCGCCATCAATAATGTGTATCTATAAATATATTTGCACCGATTACATATCAGTTTGGATATGTTTGCATCACTCATATTACCGATAATTATAGGTTGGTATTCAATTGGTTAAAATGTGGATTATGAATCGGTATGTGGACATGGTTGTGTCAATTGACATGTCTCTTCAAACATATATATAATTCAAAGCAGATTCTCTCTCTATCCCACTCCCCCTCACCCCGCGCCACCCCCCCCCCCCCTACCTAGTATTATCAATATTCGATTTATCAACACTTTTGTGAAATACAATTGTCTTATTATTGTAGTAGCAACCTGCACAGAATTATAAGAGCATCAATTAAGAGATAATGAAATTCAAAAGATATCTATATTCCCATCTAACAATAAATCTAATCTACTTTAACAAGAAGGATGCGACATTTATTGCAATCAGCTCTAGACCCTTTATTTTAAGGAACCATCCACCGTGTGTG
Source organism: Cupressus sempervirens (assembly GCA_028749045.1). Taxonomy (NCBI): domain Eukaryota; kingdom Viridiplantae; phylum Streptophyta; class Pinopsida; order Cupressales; family Cupressaceae; genus Cupressus; species Cupressus sempervirens. The sequence goes on from CM053787.1 coordinate 56,198,994, forward strand.
CTTGTATTCATCATAATTCAAGCTTGATGCCTTAATCCTAACAGTGAGGCCTTGAGGCAAAGATTGTTGAGGCATTTCAGTCTACAGATAATAAAATTATTGTTTTATTTATTCATATATTCTGTATTTACATTTCCCTGTGTGAATTTTATCAGTGCTTTAATTTGTGTTAAAGTGGCATAATTAGAAGGCTCCTACTTAAACCTTCCATCATAACTGCAACAACTCTTCATCCACTGCCACCCAGATCTCATTGAGAACTCAAGGTAAGGAATCTGAATATGGTTTTTGACTGCACTGGCTTACTTCTAAAAAGTGTCAACTTCATTGGGGGTTTCTTTTACAATGCAGGAATTGAACAGGGCTGCTTCTGCATATAACCTAACAGAAATCCCCCAGTAAACAGTCTTTATTGCAATAGTACTTGATACATTATCTGTACAAAACACAATAAAGTTTCAATATTAATTTCAGACCTATAAAGGAAAACCAAGAAAACCAGATCTGTGTGGTAGTAGTTGACAAGGTAGAAGATACATTCCATATTCTCCTTGCAATACACAACCAATAGCAATAGTGTTCCATTACTTTGGTAATATCCATTTATACAAATAATGTAGATGAAATGATCACCCAGCATAATAATGAAGAACTTGCTAGCAAATAATTGTTAATAGTAGTTTTTACATGGGATTTTAATCATCATCACTGTCAAACAATGAAGGTCGCTTTCCTGGAATTTTACCAAGGGATGTGGCTTTTGAATTTGCTTTCGGAAGTGGTCCAAAAAGACTTGCTTCCATCTCTTCATCATCATCACCAAAAAGCAGAAAATGCCTGGAAGAGACTTTTGTTTCTTTCAGTGATGATGATAATGAAGAATCAGCCAACACCAATGGCTGGGACAAGAGAGTAGTGCTAAAATTACCTTTTGTTTCTATGTCAGAAGAGCCTGATGGTATGTTACTTTCAAGATTTTTGTTACTCACAGAATTAGATACCAAGCTATTCAGAACTTCATTAGTAAAATGTCCAGTAGCACCTTCTAAAGCTATTACAGGTCTTGTGACCTCTGCCATATCATATTTGCTTCTATCGCTTTGTTCAGCCAGTGTATGCGTAGGAGAATGCCATAATGGATCATTACTTTTCCACAAGTTCTCTGTTTTCTGTTCATTGCAGTCCACTCTCTTTGGGGCATCCGAACCAGTAATTTTCACTTCTGTTGCTGCACATTTTTTCTTATTCATTAAATAAAAATAACACAAAAGATATATGCAGTTACTTGTGTCAATACTATCTGTTGACACTGACAAAGACATGATGATAATGCGCGCACACACACAATACAAACTGCTACAGGCAGTACCGACAACAACTTCATGCATTTGAGGAACACAGAAAGTGAATATAAATACAGAACTAGCAATGATAAGAAGAATAGATTCTAGTCTTACTAGCAATGATAAGAAGAATAGATTCTTGTCTTAATCTAAAACTTATACCATTTCAAAGCTATGGAAGAGCAGAGAAATTTGCACATGTATATGCTGACTCTTATCTTTAAGGGACAGAGACACAATTCTTGTCAATTGTTAAGATATAAAGAACATCCTAGTTTCATCCATGTTTCCAGAGATTCCCTTTGATTTATTTGAAAATTCCACAGAACTAAGACAAGGTAGGATGAAAGTTCAGCACTCCAGTTGGTATTTCAGCCTCTTTCCTGGTCAAGATAGAATTTGAAAGAAATAAAAATATAAAATAATTGACAGGTTTATCAGAATCACATGATGAACACTAGAAGATATCTGTGCCGATTAAGTATCCTTTCCAGGAAAGGTTGCATCCAGAAAAGCATTAATAATTTCATGTAATACTAAATTGCTTGTGGGTAATGTTAATGACAAGTATTACTTATAATTATCTAAAATCTTATTTCTGTTGGCAAGTTGTTCGGGTAAAACAATTGTTAGAAAGGTTAATCTTTCCTTGGATATATTAATTGGGATATTCCAAGGGTCCCTAAATGTAGTTTGTCCTCTTGTACACATGTGGAGGACATGTCATTGTTTGTCCTTTATTCCACATGTAAGGACAACTCTTGTTTATTTCTTTATTTAGTTTATCCTCCTTAAGAGGATTGTGACACTTTGCACACACCTATTATGAATGTGGCATTTATAGAAATGGGAGTTACAAATGCAACTCCTTTCTCATCTCTATATAAGAGATGCTCCTCCTTCTTTCTTCTTTACTCTTAGCACTTGATGTTATTGTATTGAGCTACTTTTGCTCCAACACTCTCTCTCTCTCTTCTCTAGGCATTTGCCTTCATTCATAATACTCACAAGGGGTTTTCTTTGCTTTCCCCTTATAAATCCTTGTCTCCATTGTTGAACCATCTTGGTGTATGCTCTTGGAGTTTGCTTATCTTATGGTAACATTGTTTCACACTTAACTTACTTGGATTGTTTCTCGTTCCTTGCTCAATATTATCATTTCTTACATGGTATCAGAGCTTGGCTATCTAATCCTTGTTTTAAGTTTTGTGTTGAAGGTTGCCATTCATTGGAGCACACCTTATTTGGAGACATTATTGAGAGAAGAAGTTTGTGTTGTGGTTTTAGCTCATTTTAACATATCTTGTGTATGCAAGTTTCATGTTAATTTTTTTTTACTAACCCTCTTTGGAAGGCTTGCCGCCAAAGGGTTTTCTTATAAAATCTCAATTTTTTTTTATTGTTTTGGAAGACATGCCGCCAAAACAAGAAGTATTCCTTGAGTTAAGTTTTCAATAAGTATATATTTTTCTTACTCTTTTAAAAAAAAAAAATTTTACTATATTGTTTTTTTTCATACTATAATCTATATTGGTGTGTTTAAATTTTTTTTTTGAAATATTTTCATCCATTTGCAACACAAAAAACTTAAATTCATTTATATATCTTATTGCGCGTAGCGCGAGTCTTTTTATTTCAAATATTTGTGGGCGGACGCGCCACCCGCGTGCCTTCTCAGACCCGCGCGCCCTCAGCACCGCCGCACGCAGTGCTAACCGTCAGATCAGCGCCGCCGTGCGCCATCAGCGCCGCCGCGTGCCACCTGCGCCCAGCCCCTACGCCCACTGCCGCGCACGGGAAACTCAGTCTTTTTTTTGCAACTGCTTTCAAACCATTCCGCCGCGCACGGGAAAGTCAGACCACCGCTCCCGCCGCCACCTTCCACCCGTCACTTCGGACGTCGGACCATTAGCAGTCTGCACGGCCCGACCTAAACCCTAAGGCGCGGCCTACGTTCAGGCCACGCGTCACCCGCCGCCTGCGCAGCCATGCCATCCGCTCCACCCTTATCCTTATCTTCTTTGAACCGCCCTTTTTTTCTAAAAAAACTCCGCTCTTTCACTGACATTTCCTTTAAAATCTTGTTTAATTTTTTTAGGAACCTTAAAAAAAGATTTATTTTTAAAAAAGTTTATTTTAAAAAAAAAAAAAAAAAAAAAGAATTGTTCAGTTTTTTTTTTAAAAAAAGAATTGTTCAATTTTTTTTTTTAAAAAAGAATTGTTCAGTTTTAAAAAAAAAAAAAAAACAAATCAATACAAATTTTTTCATTTTATAATTTTTTACTCTAATTTTTTTTTTAAAATATATATATATTATTAATTTTATATATAAAAAGGCATCATTTTTTTTAATTTGATTTTCAAATTAAGGAATTTTTTTTAAAAAAGGAATTTTTTTTTTAATCATGTCAACCTTAATTCCAAAAATAAAACTTAATTATTCTAATTATCATTCTTGGAAAACTCATATCTCATTTATTTTTCGTTTTAAACACCTCTTCGAAATAGCCACTGATCCTTCTCTTGAACCTGGTTCAGCGGCTACCCAAGATGAGAAAGATACTTGGAAATCTAAAAATGAAAAAGCTTTAGGGTTAATTGGTATTTCCATTATTCCAGATTTATATGTGTTAATTGCTCACTGTTCTAAAGCTCATGATGCATGGTCCATCTTGCAAACCAAATATGACAGTGGAGATGAATACCGCAAAATACAATTGCAGGATCAACTTGAAGATCTCAAGTATGCAGATTTTAAAAGTATGGATGAATTTCTGTTAAAATTTGATTCTCTTAAAAGTCAAATTATTGCCTTAGGTGTTCAATTAGAGGACATTCGTTTAATTCATCTTATTCTTAAAAAGTGTCTTCCTAGACAGTTTCAACAGTTTATAACTAATATTCATGCACAACTTGCTATTCCTACTTTAACTTCTCAGTTAACTTATGTTATTTTTCAAACTTTATTAAGACAGGAAGAAGCTAAGCTAATTCAGTTTGGTACCCTTAAATCAACTGAACATGCATTTGTGTCTAGAAATTCAAATAATAATTTTCGTTCTAATAATAATAATAATAACAACAAACAATATAATACTAATTCAAATAATTCCAACAATAAATTTCATGCGAAATATAACAATAATAACAATCATCATAATAACACTCGTAATATTAATACTCAAAGGAATCATTCCAATTCCAAACCTCATTGTTCTTATTGTGGCAAAGATGGTCATATTGTCAATAACTGTTTTAAAAAGCAAAATGATAAAAAACCTATGAATAATAGTAACAATAATCAAAACTCAAATCATAAAAAAGGTAACTCTACTGGTTTTAATCCTCGTCATGCTTTTACTTGTAGCTTTAATCTTTGTAGACCTTTAGAATGGATTGTTGACAGTGGTGCATCACAACATGTAACTTCTCATAAAGAAATTTTTGATTCTTTACAACCTGATATTGCTAACATTCCTATTCAGTTAGCTAATAATCAGACTTGTAAAGTTGAAGGATTAGGTGATGTTACTATTCCTAATGGTAAATTGCATGATGTATTATATGTACCTGACTTGAAAACTAATCTGCTTTCTGTTTCACAGTTATGTCAGGACTATAAAGTTGAATTCTACAAAGATACATGTTATATCATAGATCCTCAAACTCTAAAAGTGATTGCTCATGCTAAAATGGATAATGACAATTTGTTTAAAATTCAATGAATTTACTACTTCACGATATTCACTACATACTTCTATTGATTTCAATATATGACATGAAAGACTTGGCCATTTAAATTCCGATTATATTACTTTCATGCAAAAGCATAATATGGTTGATGGCTTGCCTCACATTATTCCTTCCAAGATTGCCTGTACAGGTTGTATGAGTGGTAAGATGCATAGGGAGCCCTTTCCAAGTGGAAAATCATGGCGGGCAACTCATAAGTTGCATCTTGTCCATAGTGATCTTTTGGGCCCCATGGAGAATAACTCCATCCAAGGTTCTCGGTATGCACTTACCTTTGTTGATGATTTTTCTAGACGAACTTGGATCTATTTTTTGCATAGCAAGGATCAAGTTCTTGATATATTTATTAAATTTCAATTATATGTTGAATGGCAATCTGGTTTTAAACTTAAAATTCTTAGAACTGATAATGGAAAGGAATATGTGAATAATGCTTTTCATTCTTATTTGAAATCATGTGGAATTAAACACGAGCTTACTATTCCTTATACACCACAACAAAATGGTGTGGCGGAAAGAAAGCATCGGACCATTGTTGAAATGGCTAGAAGCATGTTGCATGCTAAGAATCTGCATTATAAATTTTGGGCTGAAGCCATGTTTTGTGCAACTTATATTCTTAATCGGACTCCTACCAAAGCTCTCAAGGTTATCACTCTAGAAGAGGCTTGGTCTGGTAGGAAACCTAATTTACATCATTTACGGATTTTTGGTTCTATTGCTTATGTTCATACTCCTAAACAGAAAAGGCATAAATTAGATGCTAAGTCATCTCCTTATATGTTTGTTGGTTATGATGAAAACACTAAAGGTTATCGTGTTTATGATTCCACTACTAACAAAGTTCAAGTTGCTAGAGATGTTTGTATTGCAGAAAATGGAGTCCATGATTGCTCTACTACACATGATGCAGAATTCAGTGGCACTAAAATTGTGCTGGTGGAGGACCAACCTCCTTCTCTTAACCCTACTCCTCCTCTTAACCCTTCAAATCAAGTACCACCTATTATTTCTGCTCCTACAACTCATGATATTCAAGTAGATACTAATGATGCTTTTATTGCTAATGATTCTTTCTCTAGTGATAATTCCATTACAACTAAACGTAAACCTAAATGGGCTCAAAACTTAATCAATGAAGGTGATGATTACATTTCTAGATCTGGTGGAATTAAACATAGAAGGATTAATTATTGTAATTATGCTTTGATGACTACTATTATGAATTTTAACGATCCTAAGTCTTTTGATCAAGCTAACTCTCACCCTCATTGGCAGAAAGCCATGCAAGAGGAATATGATTCTTTAATTGCTAATCAAACTTGGGACTTAGTCAAATTACCTCATGGCAAGAATATAGTTTCATGTAAATGGTTATACAAAACAAAATTGAATACTAATAATGAAATTAGTAAATTTAAGGCTAGACTAGTTGCTAGAGGTTTTTCACAAATTGAAGGATTAGACTATAATGAAACTTTTGCTCCTGTTGCTAAAATGCCTACTATCAAATTAGTTCTTGCTTTAGCATCTAAAATGAATTGGCCCATTCATCAAATGGATGTTAAAAGTGCCTTCTTAAATGGTGATTTACATGAAGAAATCTATATGGCTCAACCTCCTGGATTTGTTAAGAAAGGTAGTGAAAATCTGGTTTGCAAATTGAACAAATCTATTTATGGTCTTAAACAATCACCTAGAGAATGGTATTCTAAAATTAATTCTTTCTTTATTTCTCAAGGTTTTGCTAGAAGTCAGAATGATCCAAATTTGTATATTAAACATACTAACGATGACATTATTATTGTTATTGTTTATGTAGATGATCTAATACTCACTTCTAGTTCAGACGCTTTGATTTCTGATATCAAATTCCAACTTAAACAGAAATTTTAGATGACTGATTTAGTTATCTTACATTACTTCTTAGGTATGCAAATTTTCCAAACTCGTAAAGGTATCTTTATTTCTCAAAGCAAGTATGTTTATGATCTTTTAGAAAAATTTAAGATGAATGACTCTAACCATGTTTCAATTCCATGTGAATTAGGAACTAAATTAATTAATGATATGAATACTCCTTTTGTTGATGAAACTTTGTATAGACAGTTGGTAGGAAGTTTAAATTATTTAACTCTTACTAGACCTGATATTGCTTATAGTGTTGGTTTAGTTTCTCAATTTATGTCTAAACCTCAACAAACTCATTTTAAAGTTGCTAAACGCATCTTAAGGTACATTAAAGGAACTATTAATGTGGGATTATTTTATGATGCAAATTCTGAATTTATTTTACATGGCTATACTGACTCCGATCTAGGTGGAGATCCCAAAGATGGGAAGTCCACTTGTGGTTATTGTTTCTTTGTTGGTTCAGGTGCAATTTCTTGGAAAAGCAAAAAAGAACACTCTATTTCCCTTTGCTCAACTGAAGCTGAATACAAAGGTTGTACCAATGCAACTAAGGAAGCTTTATGGATTAGAAGACTTCTTGATGATTTGGGTCTACCTCAACAATCACCTACACCTATACATTGTGACAATCAAAGTGTTATTGCCTTGGCAAAGAATCCAGTTTATCATGCACGAACCAAACATATTTCACTTCAACATAACTTCATTCGAGAACAAGTTGAAGACAAGCAAATTATTCTTCTTTATTGTAAAGGAGAAGATCAAGTGGCTGATATTTTAACCAAACCACTTTCTAAAGAGAGATTTCAGTTCCATTGTAAAAATTTGGGTTTACAACCCGTTGATGTAAACTCCCCAAGTAAAGATTAAGGGGGGGTGTTAGAAAGGTTAATCTTTCCTTGGATATATTAATTGGGATATTCCAAAGGTCCCTAAATGTAGTTTGTCCTCTTGTACACATGTGGAGGACATGTCATTGTTTGTCCTTTATTCCACATGTAAGAACAACTCTTGTTTATTTCTTTATTTAGTTTATCCTCCTTAAGAGGATTGTGACACTTTGCACACACCTATTATGAATGTGGCATTCATAGAAATGGGAGTTACAAATGCAACTCCTTTCTCATCTCTATATAAGAGATGCTCCTCCTTTCTTCTTTACTCTTAGCACTTGATGTTATTGTATTGAGCTACTTTTGCTCCAACACTCTCTCTCTCTCTCTTCTCTAGGCATTTGCCTTCATTCATAATACTCACAAGGGGTTTTCTTTGCGTTCCCCTTATAAATCCTTGTCTCCATTGTTGAACCATCTTGGTGTATGCTCTTGGAGTTTGCTTATCTTATGGTAACATTGTTTCACACTTAACTTACTTGGATTGTTTCTCGTTCCTTGCTCAATATTATCATTTCTTACAACAATAAGCACAAAAGATATCAAAAAAATTTAAGCTTCAATCCTTCTTGGTACGAAAACTACCAAACCAGGAAATTTTCCCAAGGCATGTCATGTGTGTGCGCATGCACGAGTGCCCACAATTGCATGTGTGTGCCCAAATGTGCATGAGTGTCCACACTTGTGTGCATGCATGTGGGCATGTGTGCGCACACGCATGTGTACAAGTTTAATCTACATTTAGGATACCAAAGGTATTTAAATGAAAAGAATTTTATACATATACAACTTCTAAGGGTGTGTATACAAGTCTAATTTAGATTTAGGATACCAAAGGTATATAAATAAAAAGAATTTAATACATATACTACAATTTCTAAGGGAGTGTGTGCCCACATGTCTAAGGAAGAATATTCAGCTATTTTCTATATGAACATGTTTTCACACTTGCTCATCTTCCGCTCATAGGAAAGCTATCAAAGAAAGCATTATCGTATTCTTCATAAGCGATATTTAAATTTATCACTAAGTGACTAAAGTATTTTCCAGTTGATGTGTCTTCCAACTCACCAATGGTGGACAGCAGGTTACTGCTCACTTTAAAAGGATTTTACTCCACTAAGCCTCAGGATCCCTTCATTATAGATTATATCGTGCAAATTAAAAAGCCTAAATGAAAACAACCCACAATAGACACCAATGTATGTCACAAATTCTTTCAAACAGCTCAAATTGGCTTCAACAAGGTGAAGTGCCAAGGGCACTCCAGAGTGACAACTCAATCATGTTGAAGAGTACAACTGTTTAAGATGTCCTCTAGTTTTCACATAGATAATCTTCGGATTATCTAGACTTTCTACCCTACAGAAGCCTGCAACTGCCTTCAGAAGCACCATGAAGCTTGTCAAATTACATTTAACCCCCCTTTGATATCTCCTGATTGGTACATTATAGACCCTTCACATGGAGACACAAATTTAACCATTATGGAAGCCAAGGGAAAATTCAAATCTAGAACATAGTTGAGCCTTAGGGGTTGTGAAAATATAATTCATTAACCAGCCAAGAGAAGCCATGTACCCTACTGTCATTCTAGTTTTACTTGGTGTTGCATATTCCAGCAATCAAAGAGCACATTCCAATTCAGATTTACCTTTCTCAGTAACCGGTTTCCATGCATCATGATCTTACACGACTTTAAAAGATGAGAATTAATTGATTGGCCCAGTTATTAGATATACTGAAATCAATTACCCAATAATTTTTTGTGCTTTTGGATATCTACTGATGGCAAATGACCCGTCAAACTTTTACTTTGCAGGCCCCAGTTAGGCATATGTTGGTTTTTTGCAGTAGTTGTGGTTGTGTCTGAGTTCACAAGGTTTTATCATCTTGCAGCAATCATACACGGCTTGTTGAAACGTTGCAATACTTGGGCATTGGACTTCAAAATTGCATCTTCAGAGGCCTTTTCTTGAGCAGGCTAAAATTAGATGTGAACCATAAGATTAATCAGTGTAAAAGTTTTCTAGTCTGAGATGATCTCCGAGGTCATGATATGCAAATATGTGGAAAGTTGCTCAAAAATGAATCCAAAAGAAAATTAAAAAGTTCAAAATACTACAAAATCCAGTCAAAACAATTTGTATATTTCAGGTCTGGATGTCATCGATTAAAGTTTACCCTACTTTTTTTAAAACGCAATGTGAAACTTGGCTGTGCCTAATTTGATGAGGAATACCAAGCAAAATCAGATAGGAATTCATGTATAATCAAGAAGCATGAGGACAAAAGGGGGAGAGTGAATACATGGATCATCGTATGTATAATCGGCTGCCTCTGTTGGAAGGTGGAAGGGCACTACCATCTTGTTGTGGATATTTTGTAACCAAGAATTTTGGATAAAGTCTAACGCAGAATAGGTTGACCAGCCGCAGCATGTGAGACATAATCTCTCCTACCTTATACGAAAGGCTCCTCTTCTCACTGTTCCTTGGATCAACTCAAAGTAATCAAGAAGTTGAGAGATTTTTACAAAAGGGTGTTAACAATATTCTTTCCTCTTAACTTTCAAGAAGGAATCTACTTACCCATGGAGCAACTAATGGGCAGGGTGAAATCTCTAACCACACTTCTATCTAAAAGCTGAAAACAGTGATACTGATAAACTAACACTAACTCAAAGGCTAGCTGAAAGTGTACCGATTTGGCTCTAAGTCCAATCGTATTTCTATATGAATAAGCTTTATTGATAGGGCACAAAGACTTCTAAAAGTAAAGATATCCTAACTATTTCGTGAATCAAGAAAGAGATATAACCTAGAGACAAAGCTTTTAACTATATGTCTCTATAATTGCTCCTAGTCAAAGCTCTGGTACCCATTGCTTCTTAACTCTTTTTACACTCAATTATCAAGAACACAAGATTACATGAATCAAATCACAGACAAAGCTTCTGATTCGCACAAATAATAATCTCATTTAATCAAAGTTAAATCTCAATTGCTCCTTTGTATTCACATTTCTATCAAAAAATAGTGTTACACAAAGTTCTGCTGGCACAATTTCTCTAAAGCTCTCTTGCATACAATAAAAGATGATTTTACAATAAGAGGGTACTCCTTTATACAGGCAAAGCAGTTGAGAAAAAGATGGAGAAAAAAGTGGGAGCAACTCAACCAACTTTGACTAAGTCTAACTAGAAGAGAAATTATTGGGTTGCATGCAACTGCACACGTAACTTGCATTACATGTAATTACATCTTTCCATGCAATGCATCATCTTTGATCTACAAACATACATATTTCTTTAGCGCCTTGAATTCGATGATAAGATTACGCACTGTAGGAAGATCAAAAACCTCCATTGTCTTTGATATTGCCTCTATCCTTACTGCATCTGCATATACTAATTGCACAACCTTGGAATTTGTCACCAGAGAATCTTGTAAGTGTTTTTCCAAAGATTTATGCGACGCAATCCTGTTCATTGTGTGAGAACCAAAATTTTCAATATCTATATCAGAATTGACCCTATTGTGTATTCTGAAGTCATTCTTTCAACTACAATCAGATTACCATGTTCATCAAGAATCCAGCATCCCATTTGCTCTATGTCACATGTGATTCTTGTTTCTATTGCTTCAAAATCACCATGGGTTGCTTGCAACTTTGTTATCAGTTTTCTCAATGTTTGTTCTTTGTAGCCCATAAGTCCTTGATATTTGAAGAACATTTCTCATGATGAAAGAATGTTACATAAAACCATAGCGCCTAGATCAAACTTAGCAATCTTGTCCCATTCATTAAGAATCCCTTTCAAATCATCAGCTTCTTGAGTCAAGGAGGAAATCAAACTTGTTCCATTTCATCCATGTCTTTGATACGTCTAAGGACTTTAACCATATCTGTAATAGCTTGGACTCCTTTAGACTCCTACCCAAGACTTGGCAACTTCAACTATCCTTTCTTACTAGATGTCACAAACACAACATTTTGAGAAGATTGTTGCCGAATAACTTCATTTAATCGAGCAACCTCATGTTTGAACTGATTTTTCTTCTCCCATAATTCATGGTTTCTCTTTGATACATTGGCAAGCACATCTTGAGCATCATGTAAGCAACTAAGTAGCAATTGTTTTCCGACCTCTACCTTGGTCCACTTGTAACCAAAACAAGTAAGCTCTTCAACAAGTTTGTCCACTAGTGGCTCAGCAACCTCTACACACTTGATTGTTACATCCCAATTTTCAATCGAATTTAAAAAGTTCATATAGCCGTTGAGGTTCATATGAAGTCAGTTGATAGTTAAATTTGTTATAATCCTACGAAATGGTAAGATGGTTAGTCGTTATAATTTCATATGAAGATAGCATACTAGTTGATTATTTATCATGAATTCATGGAATTGAAGCCGCTATGATTATTTATGACTAATAATTTGTTATGGTAATATAATTTAACTGCAGAGAATTTCTTTGTAGGGAGCACATTAAAGGGGTGGAAGCATTGTCAGAAAATAATTGGACACGAGAGCATTACCATCACTGGGCAAATGGGTATGAACCGTGAATCACCATGATTGAGGACCTAGCGACTTGAACATCAGGATACAATCGATAGACCCGCATGAGCTATTAAATAAAAATTTAAAACATTAATTATTTTAAAAATAATGTGTACCTCAAATGGTTTTTGATTGATTTTTCCACCACATCACTATAATGTATACCTATGTACGTGCACATAGATATAAGAATAAAAGTAGCACCATAATATTATTTTTATAAATAATACAATGTCACCTCATAAGTACATCCACGTGCAAATAGATAGATATAAAATATAATTATCCTCGATTTATAACCTTCAAATCTTTTTCCATATTTATTCATATTTCTTGCTAAAAACCAAAATGCACATTTGGCATATTTTATTGGCGATCAAGAGCCAAGTCTCTTCTTTATAAGTTACGGCTTATATTATGAAGCTGAGAGAGATCATGAAGCATAAAAACATATCACCCGATTTCTTTTCATAGCACCCAATTTCTTTTCATATTAACCAATACTCTGCATATATCACACAATATCCCTACATTACATTCCCTGATAACTATTGCATTTTTCTTTGCAACATTTTGCCTTTTTATTGATATTTTGCTGAAAACGTTATTGATAATCACACTGAGATTGCGCCTGAAGATTTATTCCGTGGAAGAGCTGATTATTAGCGTCCAACAAAACTCCATTTTATTTCTAGATTTTACCAAGGAAGGCCTTTATCGTTAGAGATTGTGTAGGGATAAGTTATGGTCCAAGGTTGGAAGGTTAAGCCCCGGAGAATGTTTCTCCTCTCCTCAAGATTTCAAGACGTGCATCAGACAAAGAAAAGATAAGCATTCAAACATTTGATGGGAATAGGTATTTTACCTTTATGATGTTTATACAAGAAGGTATGATGGATTGATTTATATCATTGATTCTGTTATTTCTTTAATGAAAGAAACTCTTCTCGTCAATATAATTGGTAACTATTTAGATCGGTTGACCTTCCAACTAAATATGGAATATATCTATAGGATTGTTATTTCAGTCTCTCATTTATTAGAATAATAATTAAGAGCATATCTTCTAATCTTATGTTATTGCCACAGTTAGCAATAGGAAGAAAAGGGATGAAACAAAGGTATCTAATGCCCCAAACGATACATTGGTATTTAATCACCTAAGGGCCCGTTTGGTGAGCGGAATAGGAATACGTATTCCAAAAATTTTGAATTCCTTGTTTGGATGCACCAAAACGAGATTGGAATACAAAGTAAAAATGGAATACGTATTCCATTTTTGGCCCAAAAATGGGGTTTTGCAATTCCACCAAAATAGGTGTTATTGGAATACGTATTCCTATTCCATTTTTTTTATTTTAGAAAACATAAATTATCGGGTCCGTGAATTCCCATCAAATATTAGCTAAACCAAACGGAGAACAAGAATACGTTCTATTCCAGAATACGTATTCCTATTCCGCTCACCAAATAGGCCCTAAATGATACAGTGGTATTTCATGCCCTAAATGATACACTGGTATCTGAAGCCCCAAATGATAGTGGTATCTGATGCCCTAAACGATTCAATGGTAATTGATTCCCTAATTAATATAGTTGTATGTGATGGTAATTGTCATTTGATTTTGATATAGTGGTATTGGATGGTTATCGTCATTTGATCCTAAGTAGTATTTGTGGACTAACCTGGGTGTGTGCAAAAGCATCCCTAGATTGATTTCGGTTTCGAATTCCATGGTATGTAGATTTTAATTCCCATTGTAAATTCATTAATGGTGTTTTCAAATGTTAGTTGTGAAATTTTCATTTAAATGATTGTAACCGTTAATCTCATTCACATAAACATAACTGATATAACTGTCTTCCTATGAAAATGAAGTAATAACTGTATTTCTTTGATATGTTAGTTGTTAGTTTAAGACCCAAGAAAAACAATATGTTTCATTAGTTTTCTCTGAATCAACTAAGATCCTTGAAACAATCTTATCTTTCAAAGATTTGGACTTAGTTTTCTTTATAAGAAGGTTATCTGGGCGTACAATCACTTTCCTTCTCTTCATTGTGATCCTTCTCAACCATGCAGGCAAGTTGAAACTTGCATCTGTGAAAGCAGGTACAGTGGAGACATTGGCATTGATCATAATTGTATCTCCACTGTAATTGAGCAAGATTTAGTTTGCACAGCTGAATTCATAAGTGCGTGATGAGAGGATTCTACATGAATAACTCAAAACCTAACAGAAATGTATCAAGTTGAGAAACTTGACCCTCTGTGAAAGTTGGAAAATCTTCGAACACGCTTCCCAAATGTTCATATTGTTCATTTGTTAAAATGGGAGGGGTTGTTGAAGATATAGGAAGAGCCAATGTGTCGACTTCTAAAGCCGTGATGGAAGGTGTGAAAACAATGGAAAATGAAACCACATCATCATCTATCTCATCCAGAAAAGGTGCTTCATGCATGGATGGTGCACGAGTTTGTACAGGTTTTGGGGAAAGTTATGATCATAACTTCCCTTCTTCCTCATCTTTTTCATCTGATTCTTCTTCTGATTGTTCCTTTGATTCCTCCTTTGACTCCTGAATTGGTTCAGGGATCTTAGATGATTTAAGTCCTTTTCCACCCTTCAGCTTGAATTTAAGAGACTTCTTCAGATCAAATGAAAGTGGGAAAATATAAGGAGATGGATATGTTTTAAGACGTGAAGGTGGAACGCATGGAAATGCGTGTGAATGAAAGCTCTTGACCTTTTTTTTTAAAAGTGACTTTGGGTTCTCAAAATGTCATTACACGAAAAATGGATTACATGTAAATGCAACATGTAATGAGGAACGGAAAGTGAGATGACATGCGAATGTGGATAGAGAATGAGCTTTACATGTACGTGCGGATGACGGATGAGATGAACTATGTAATGACATGAGAAGTGGAATCACATGTATTTTGCTCATGAAATGTAAGTGCATATAGAAAGATGGAAATGGAATGAAATGATGCTCTAGCATGAAATGGAAGGTGGAGTGAAATGAAACATGATCAAGATCTTGGGAAAGAACTTGCAACTTCTTCAAAATGAAGAAAAATCGAAAAGCAAACAAGCAAAACAAAGCACAAAAGAGAAATGTACTTTTGGCAAAAAAACTCAAACATGTCAACAAGCAAGCCACTTCAACGCGCAAATTCGAATTTGGAGTTTGGCAAAGAACCAAAAACATGAAAATGAACCATTTCATCATTTTTAAAAGAAAATTGCATTTTCCATGGCATCAAAATCAAGAAGTGTAAAGCATCAAACTAAAATATCCACAAAATCAGCAAGATAAGCACAAATTAGTGAGCAAAAAGGAAAATGTCCACTTACATTATGATTGTGTGCCAAAAATGAAGGAAAAAGAAGCTCCAATATTGAAACTTTCTCAAACAAACTTGTATTTTTTCAACCTTACAAAGAGGAATTTGAATGAGCACCCAAATAAGTGTTTTCTATGCACAATGCCAAAAACGTGCCCTAAAATTGCTCCCAACTTCAACGCTTTTAAGAAATGCAAGTTCCTGGTGAATTTTTGGGAAAAAAAAGTGGATTTCCAAATGCATTACATGTAATTGTTTTCACTTCAAAATGCAAAAACGTGATCCTTAGTGCATTGCAAATGGATAAATAAGCAAAAACGTGATTCTTAATCACTTTAAAATGGATTTTTTTGGTCAAAAATGTGGCTGCATTATGCCACAAAATGCATCATTTTTCACAAAGAATCCAACATTTTTAATAGGAGAATGCATGAAAATGCAAAAATGTCCCTTCTAGATATTTTTAAAAGTCATTCCATGGAGGAATCTAGGACAAATCACCAAAACGGGTTCTTGGAGGCCAAAGTCATGAAACTTTTCAAAAACGGATTTTGGAAGAGCAAATGCATGAAGTTGAATGCAAAACAAACCTTTTAGAGGCCATTACATGTTTTAAATATGCAACATAGACCCAAACGTACCTTTTAGAGGCCATCACATGTTCTAAAAATTTGCAATGTGCTCTCCCAAGGCAAAAACACACATTTTTGGTGCAAATGCATGTTTTTTGCCCAAAAACGGGTTTATAAGATGTGTTTGCATGTCTTTGGTAAAAAACACACCTTTTTGGTGTGATTGCGTGTGTTTGTTACTTGCATATGCAACTCAAGGCAAAAAAGCACCTTTTTGGTGCATATACATATAACTCAACTTTTCAATGTCATTGCACATTTGAGTTGAGTTTACATGCATTTGCATACAAAACGCACCTTTTAGGTGCTATTGCATATTTTCCTCATTTACATGTTGCACACAACTTAAATGATCAATTAAGCACATGTCAATTTAATTTTGATAAAATATTACTTAAGTCAGACATAAATTATATTTCCATTATCATATTAACAATATAATATGCAAATATCATTTAATAAGTAATATTTACTAGAGCATTTGATTTAAATATCAAAAATCAAATTGAACTATATAGTTAATATAGTCACTTAAGTGAAAAAACAAAAAACAAACTCAACTTTAAAATATAACATAAAGTGCATTGTAATTACTTTAAGCGAAAATTTAAATGATAAAGTAACTTAAAAACATAACATTAAGCAAATTTAAGTTATATTTTTCAAAAAGTGAATGCCAAATTAAAAATATAACATGATATTTTTAATTCGTGCAATTGCATCAAAAAAGTCCACTTCTTGGGCACTAGATTGGTCATATCTTTTGATTTCCAACTCTAATTAAACCCTAAGATAGATCAAATCGAAGGGAAAACCGAAAACAATGACTTAAGCAAAACCAAAGCACTAAAAACCAATAGACACAGACTCGAAAATGAAGAAAATGATGATGAAGGCCTCAAAAATAAAGTATAGGCACGCCAAACAAAAAAAAAAAAAAGACTTGATGAAAACCTTCAGTAAAAGAATTTGC
The DNA here is from genome assembly GCA_028749045.1 of Cupressus sempervirens. NCBI lineage: Eukaryota > Viridiplantae > Streptophyta > Pinopsida > Cupressales > Cupressaceae > Cupressus > Cupressus sempervirens. Next base: position 56,216,423 of record CM053787.1, read on the forward strand.
TATGTGAATTGGAGTTAATTGATTGATCAACATTAACCAATTGAATAACAAATTTAACTTACAGAAATGTGAAACTAGTTTGAAAAAATTTCATACTATTACCTACATTTTGTGGTGACAAAATGTAGGACAACACATCTATAGGGGATTCAACTACAAAAGAGCTTGTGAAATGCGCCTACCAAGGAGTGCTTTGAATCACAAGGAAACACCTTAGGATAAACCCATCAAAAACTTATTCGAAGTGCTTCAAAGTGTTTGAACTGTTTTGAATGTAGTTTAGATGCTTGCAAATGATTACTCGATATCCAGGCAAAGTATTAAGATAAAAATGCAAATCTTTTTTAATTCTTCAAATGCAAACATATGATTTCTACATGTAAAATGTGCCTCTACAGCCCAAGGGCATTTTCACAAACACTTGGCATGTTAACTGGAAACTTCCTTTAATTGAAGGAGATGCAAGTAATAACAATGTAAATACTCACATATATAAGGAATAAAAAAATCTGGAATGAACTGCAGGTCTGAAAACTATTATGTCAACAAATTTTGGAACTTTAAACTGTCAACCAAAGTCCCATAAATATTCTCCAACAAGTATGTAATTTGCACTTGACAAACTTTAACCATTGCTTGATATAAACCCCACGTGCCAAGAGGAAATTACTGTAGCAGCTATTGTTCAGAGCATTGTAGCGCCATTGTTCATGGGTACTATAGCAGCTATTTAATAGTTAAATCTGATATAGAATGGCTGCCAAGAATGAATCTCCAGGTCTTCTGTAGATATACCTTCCAATCCTTCAAAGTTCAAACCGTACATGAACTACTTCACTTTTAAGTACAAATAGAACTTCTAAATGAAGCTCACTTGAATGCCAAATATATGCTAACTGACCATAGTTGTCAATCTAAAGCACTGCATTTTAGAGTAATCTATATGTTTCTTTTTCCCTTTGAATTTAGGTTTCTTCCTTTTATCAACTTGAGTTGTGAGAATCTGAATATCAACCTCACTAGAAGTATCATCTTGAGACATTAACATGCACTCCTCTTGTATGCAGTCAGCCTTTAGTTGAGCAAGTTTAGGAAGCCTGGATCGAGAACATACTCCTTGTCTTAAAAATTTCCACGATGGTGGCAGTCCTTTTGATATCATGGTTAATTCTTTGTCATCATAGATGTGACCAATTGTAGAGCGTTTGTTCCTTAGTTCTGTTATCCTCATGAAATATGAAGCAATGGGTTCTCCTTTATTTATCTTAATGTTGCAGAGTTTGTCTTTCAGTGTGAGAATTATGGTGGTATTATCTCAAACACTTCTTCAAGTGCTTTGAACATATCATATGTCGTGTCTAGTTCTGTAATGATGTGAAGTAGATGATCCTTCACCCCGTCCACTAATATTTTCATGGCCTTAGTATTGTCTTTTTCCCATCTACTCAATTCATCACTCCCTTTGGGTGGTGGGTCTGATTTTTCAATATACTGTTTTTGATCATGCTTCTTCAAGATCAACTTTATTCACAATTTCCAAGCTGCAAAATTTTAGTCACCTTCGAGTGTGTCTTCTAACCTCATACCATTCACCATTTTGACAGATGTGGGATTTAAGAATATTTAAGTAAATCTGATCATGATCATCTCATAAACCTCTCTGATAGCATGTTGAAATTGATGATCAGATTAAAGAAGAATTCTATATATATATATATATATATATATATATATATATATATATATATATATATATATATATATATATATATATATATATTTCCACAATTTGTCAAGATCAAAATGTTTATTGATGCACAAATATATGAATAACCTCTGCTATACTCTGTATATCCTCTGATATAATATATGCAAAGATTTATATATGTATATCTTCTATAATATGATATAAACTATGACTCTGAAACTATTTATATCCTCTGCACTACAAGTGTAAGCTACAACTTTAAAACTATGATATGAAGAATAATAAAATATTCTTGTTTGTGGGTGATATAATGCACAATAACTATAAATAGTCACCAATAGTCGATATTGTCCACTATAATAATACTACCTTCTGTGATTGGTATTAATATCTTCAGTGATATATCACTTGTGATAAATGCTGCTGCATAGTGACCCGCCTTTTAATGTCTTTGATTAGTTTGCAGTTTAGACTGAATGTACTTATATCGGGCAGTGTGCAGATGTTGAAGACTGCAAATCAAGATGTGTTTGATGGTCATATAATGCAGGTTGACCTGCTAGAAATAGATGATGAGAAGACACCACCCGATGGGGTGACCGACGTGGAGTCACATCTCATCGAGTTGTGACTCTCCACGTCACCAACACTCTAATAAAACAAAACAATGGTTTTAATTGCCATCGAGTTTGCATGGGCAGTCAGTCACTTTATTATATGTTAGACTTTCAAACAATTGTTTCATAGAACAGTCGATTAACACGAGTTTTATTATTATCATTATTGTATGATTCAAGTTATATCAATATTATTATATAAATTTATTATACAATAATAATAATATACAAATATATACATTACATACATGTATATCATTACATTTCCTAATATTATTTTATCTAACTGAACTATACATTAACACCGTCTAATCCAAGGAGTCAACCACTGCATCCTTTCTCAGTAAGATTGATTTACTAAAAGTGAAAAAAGAAAGGGTCCTTCATCAACGCCAGGTTTACTATAAATAGTAAGGATATGAAACTGAGTGCAAACCAAGTCCAATCTAAGTCAAGCATAACCAAACTGAAACATACAGAATTATGGAGAAGATAAGAACCTCCATTTTAAGAACCTTTACCTTAGAAGACCCTTTGTTGAGCATTCGAAGATCGCTACAAATGTACTAAGCACTGCAATATTCTTGGTACGTATTTTCCAAATGGTAGCGACCTCTTATATATACAGTGAGAATAAGCCATGAAAAGACATGTCCCTTCATGGGACATGTCTATATTAGAATAATCTTTATGTTTCTTTTTAATGCTCACTATTGTATCTTATTGTATCTCTATAAATATTAGAATGTTTCTAATATTTAGGTGTAGTCTAGAATAGAATGTTTCTATTTTATTCGACTCTCTTCTTTATATATAGATCATTTGATCTCTAATTAATCAATCAAGTATTCTGCCATTTACGTTTGTAACATGGTATCAGAGCCAATGCTTCAATTTTTTTCGAAAAATTTATAATTTCTATTGAAACTATTTGTTAAGATTTTATGAAATTATTTCTGATCTTTCACAAAAACCCGTCTAGGGTTTCTGTTTTTTGTATCATCTGTTCGAATCATGGAGATTTGTAACCAAAAAGTACACCTTGAAATATCACCAAATTTGTTTGCAACCTGAATGCTCCCTGGTTTGTGGTTCGTTGATGCGAAGTTTCGACCATTTGACTGCATCCCGAGAGTGTTTTCCTACTCACGACTGGAAACTATTGCATCCCGAGCGATTTTCTGCTACCCACGACTGGAAAAATCACATCTAGTCTCTGGTTTTTTTGCACCACATTTTGGTGATATATGGTAGCTTCCGACTTTGCATTTCTCTAGTGTTTTCCCAAATCAAGTTGCACCCTTTATATAGCCTTTGTCACCTTTCATATCCGATCGGTTTTTGGTCTGGTTCTACAACGTTTCTTCTCAATTCTGCCATTATTTGGAGCTTGTTTTGCTATCGGCTAGGGTTTTGCACAAAACTCTAATTTTTGGGGTCGGAAAATTTTTTTGATCACATTCTTGGTGGGTTTTCCGAGATCTCAAATGGGTTGTCGCCAAATTTTTCTAGGTGCCTCGATTTTTGTGCCTCAATTTTGAGCCAGCGGATCCGAATTCCGACAGCATATTATTTTTGGGTCTTGCGAGCTCTCTTCTGGGTACTCCGATTTTTCTGGATCTTTCATTTTCTCACCTCGAAGTTTGTGCCATTTGAGATATTCATATATTATGAGCATCTATATCAGTAGCATCAGAAGTCGAACTCAATTAAAAAGCAAGCCAATGCTGCCCAACACTCAGAGCAAAAAAAATCTATCTACTATGCCTTTATGGCCAGTATACCTGTAGATCATGTGAAATCTTCTGCCTGGTACATAGATTCTCATGCCTCTCGACATTTCACTCACAGGCGTGATTGGTTTGTTGAATTCACTCCCTGTTCTGACTCAGTATTTTTGGAGGTGGTGAAGAATACAATATTGTCGGCAATGGCAATGTTCAAATTCAGTCCGGAGGAAGAAGACTCATGTTCCTCAATGTATGTTATGTTCCTCACATGAAACATAATCTTATGTCTATTAGTCAAATTATAAATCACTCCCCTCAACTGGATGTCTTTTTCAGTAGAAACAAGTGTTCAATTATTGATCATGCTTCTCGCACTACACTTGATGTCGGTCTTGAGGATCATGGTATTTATAGGCTTGTAGATTCAGGCGATTCCCTTGAGCATGCCTTCATCACCAAATCATCCGCTCTCAGGGACCTCTAGCATCAACGATACAGTCACTTGAACATTCAATATCTAGCACAACTTGCTCGGGATAATTTAGTCCATTGCCAACCTGATATCCAGACCCAAAACCATCACGTTTGTAGAGCTTGCCAAGTAGGGAAGCAACATAGGACACCATTTAAGGATGGTAAATCATGGCAAGCATCTAAAGTACTCCAACTGGTCCATGTTGATGTATGTGGTCCTATGAATACTCCTTCTGTTACTAGGAACAGGTACTTCTTACTCTTTGTGGATGATTTCAGTCGCAAAATGTGAGTATATTTTCTTAAGCAAAAATCAAATGATTTTACTATATTTCAGCAGTTTAAAGCCCTAGTAGAAAAAAGAGTCTGGTTCCCCCATCCTTACTCTTAGGACCGATAATAGGAGGCAATTTTGTTCTACTTTCTCTGCCTTCTGTACTACTCATGGCATTAGACGTCAGTTCACCACACCTCACACCCCTCAGCAAAACAGTGTTGTAGAGCGTCGAAACTGTACCTTCACAGAAATGGCTAGGGCTATGCTAGAACATAGAAATGTTCCCAAAAAATATTAGGCAGAAGCAGTATCGACAGCTGTCTATCTTCTAAACCGGTCACCCACCCATGCAGTTAACCATAAAACTCCTGAGGAAGCTTGGTCTGGTCGCAAACCTATGATCAACCATTTGAAAGTTTATAGCTCTCTAGCATATGTATGAATTCCTGATGCCAAATGCACTAAGTTGGATTCCAAAAGCCAAAAACTCATGTTTACAGGATACAGTCACACACATAAGGCCTTCAGATTGATTGATGTAAATATTGATCATTTAATCTTCAATCGTGATGTTGTGTTTGATGAGGAACTCAGACCATTTCAGCTCTTTGCCTCCCCGCTGCATTCTGAGATTCAGTCTTCAGCACACTCTGACTTGGGTCCTTCTATTTTATGAGTCATCTGATGCTACTGATACACCACCTCCAACTACTACAGCTCCTGCTCCTACTCCTCATCCAACTATTCCGATAGCATCTGATATTGGCTCCTTGACTCTTCGGCCAAAATGGTGAGCTCAAGCAATTAGTGATCTTTGTCCTAATGAACTCATTGAGAGAAGAACCTCCAGAAATAAGAGCATTCAGCACAACACAGTTAATGTTGCTCTTATGGCCAACATCCACAGTATCCTTGAGCCCCAGACATATGCAGAGGCCAAAGGAATTCCAGAATGGGAACAGGCAATGGAAGCTGAGCTTCAGAGTCTTCAAAAGAATCACACTGGGATTCTTTCAGATCTCCCTCTTGGGAAGAAACTCATTAGCTATAAATGGGTCTATAAGGTCAAGTACCATGCAGATGGTACCTTGGACAAATACAAAGCCAGAATTGTTGCTCGAGGATTCACCCAACGCGAAGGCATTGACTATGAGGAGACCTTTGCCCCGACAGCCAAGATGAGCACTATTCACCTGCTTCTTACCATTGCAGCTCAGTATGGCTAGAAAGTTCATCAGATGGATGTGAAGAGTGCTTTTCTCAATGGTGAATTACAAGAAGAAGTCTACATGACGTAACCCCCAAGTTTCAAGGTTGCCAGTTCAGAACCAAAAGTATGTAAACTCCAGAAGTCCCTCTATGGTCTTAAATAGGCCCCTTGGGCTTGGTACATAAAGATTGATCAGTACTTGGTTGCTCAAGGATTTCAGCGTAGCCCGTCAAATAGTAATCTGTATATTAAACACTCTGGTAATGATATTCTTTTTCTTGTTGTCTATGTGGATGATTTGATCATTATAGGGAGTTCTGAACATTTGATTTTAGAAATCAAACAAGATCTATGCAGAACTTTTGATGTGACATATCTCGGATTGCTTCATTATTGTTTAGGTATTGAGGTTCAGCAAATTGACAACAGTATTTTTTTGTCTTAGTCCAAGTATGCCAAAAATTTGCTTGACAGGTTTCGAATGCAGGATCGCAAACCTGCCTCCACTCCTATGGAGACTGGTCTGAAATTGTCCGCACAATCTGATTCTCCTCCTGTAGATGAAACACTCTTCAGGCAACTAGTAGGTAGTCTCATCTATCTTACTACTACTAGACCTGATCTCAGTTTTGCAGTTAGCTACATCTCACGGTTCATGATGAACCCCAAGATTGATCATTGGATTACAGCGAAATGTGTGTTGCGCTATGTATATGGTACTTCAGATTATGGTCTTCTTTACACAAGGAGTGCTACTCCTCAGCTCAGTTGATGACAAGAAATCTACCTCTGGTTATGTGTTCAGTATCGGATCTAGACCAATAAGAAGCAACAGGCATGGGCACTCTCCTCTACAAAAGCAAAATATCGAGAAGCTGTCAAGGCAGCTTGTGACGTAGTTTGGCTCTGTTAGATGCTTGCAAATATACATATTCCTCAAGCAGGTCCGACTTCTTTGCTTTCAGACAATCAAGGAGTCCTCAAACTTGCCAAGAACCCAGTGTTTCATTAATGAACCAAGCACATAGACCTTCATTGCCATTACATACGACAGTTAGTAAAAGATGGATCTATTCAATTACTCTATGTCCCTACCTTAGAGCAATTAGCAGATATTTTCACAAAACCCCTTGGTCCTAACAAATTTATTAAATTCAGGGGATCTATTGGTGTAGTAAATAGATTGAGCATTAAGGGGGGGTATTAGAATAATCTTTATGTTTCTTTTTAATGCTCACTATTGTATCTTATTGTATCTCTATAAATATTAGAATGTTTCTAATATTTAGATGTAGTCTATAATAGAATGTTTCTATTATATTCGACTCTCCTCTTTGTATATATAGATCATTTGATCTCTGATTAATCAATCAAATATTCTTTCATTTACATTTGTAATAGTCTATTCGTTAATTAGATAATTAATATAGTAATAGCTTTAATCATATATATATATATATATATATATATATATATCATTATATTGTTTTCTCTCATATAAAAATTAGCTTATGTCTCATATATGATGAACACATATATATAAATTATATCTCATATATAGTTATATATAGTTTTATCCAACTGAAGCTACCAAACATCAACACTCCCTCTTCACTAGGGAGAATAAGCACAAGAGAAATATTACAGCATTGGTAATATTAGAAATGGACAATTTTAAGGATATCTTTGATCAGAAGATATCCACCATTTTAATATCACATTTGATATCAAGAGCATTGGCCTTTCAAAATATCAACATGTGATATTTACCAAGTGCTCAAATTGGGTTTTATATCACATCTGATATCATGAGTATTGGTCTCCTAGAATATCGGCATTCTATATTAACCAAGTACTCAAAAAGTTTGATATCACATCTGATATAATGAGTATTGGTCTCCCAATATACATGATATTCACAAATTACTCAAAAATGTTTGATATCACTTCTAATATCATAAGTATTGGTCTCCCAGGATACATGATATTCACCAAATACTCTTTGAGTAATGACCTTCCAAAATGTTGAGATGCAAGATATTCACCAAGTACTGTGAGTAATGACCTTCCAGAACATCAAGTAGCATGATATTCACCAAATATTCCATGTGATGGCTCTCCAGAACATCAATTTAAACACATTCTCATAATGCTTATCATATAAACATCCAACATGTGAAGTATAGTCTATCATGATCTACATAGATATCGAAAGATATCCATCATAATAGAGAATTAAATTACTGTAAGATCGTCACCTTTGAATAACTTCTACAAATACAAGTGACATCATTTGGAAATCATCACTTCCTAATGATGTACACCGGGGGTAGGCCCATTGAAATCACAGTCATGGAATATATTCATGAATCATAGTCCTCTTGACTGCTACAATTTATTGATCACTAGAGAATCCATCACAACATGGTTTACTCCCTCTGAATCAATATCAATATGATTGAGATCACTAAAGGTTGATTGAATCATATCCTTTATCTGCTCCCTCTCTTTCAAGGTTGCCTCTAATGAAATGTCAGGTTCCCTCTCAATTGCAATCTCCCTCTTCCTACAATAACATTCTCAGAGGAAAAGATCAAGGTGCATAACTCTTATAGTATAAACAAGAATGTTAGTAGTTTAACTCATGTCTATTACTACCAACAACAAAAATTCTTATTATTATCATGATTCACATTATAATTCTCAATTGTATAAATTCATATATTTAATTTCATCTTATCATATATGTGCAAGGTAATATTCTAACTGTCTAACATGTTTTTAATCACATGACTCTTTGATATATGATAATATTCTAATTGTTATTGCATAATAAAAGTAAGGGGCTCATACCTCACATATCTCAAGAATCGAATGCACCAACTGCAAATTTGTGGCTCTAAAGCTTCTCTTAGTTTCGATAAAATTCCTTAATCATGGGCCCATCGATGTCTTACATGATATTTTTTTAATCTCCACTAACTATTCACATGGGTAACCTCGAAATGCACAACGGATTGGTGTAGTAATATACAAACTTACCATTCTTATTTTCGGTCATGCCTCCTTTTGGTCTAAGGTGATGTGTGTCACTTTAAACCTACGTCCCAAATGAAAACAAACGGACGAGGCTGACAGTCCAAATCAAAGATCCACCTGATACAAAGATCCAATATTTGATCGTCAATCGATGCCAAGCTCGGCGATCTACGGCTCGTCTCTGTCATAGACTCGCACCCTTTCCCTCTTTATGTAGGCTCAAGAGTACACATCACTATGATCTGTGGCACACCATGATCCATCTCAACATCCACATTGCAATGACTCTACATTTCCTAGTTTGAGACATCATATCTAACTTGCGGCAACAACAACATGATACATGAGCCAGAACCTTCTATGCAAAATCGGCTCACACATTGCAAGTCATGCACAACCCACACCCACTTTCTATCATTTGTGGATCACATTGTCTGATCCTAGGCCCTGATATGATCCTTGTGACACTGCAAAAAATCGTGGATCAGATTTGGCATTGGAGTGTCACCCATTTTGTAGATGCAAGAACAAGCCCACACATCATCATTGATTTGATCTTCAACACACCACAGATCAGAGCACTTGCAAGAATTGAAGACCCTAAGTTGAACTCTATGGATCCGAGTCATTTCACTTGTTGCCCAATCTCACATCAGCAAGCACCAACCCAGATCTGTGTGGCACATCTAGCCTTTGTGGCTTAATGTTTGCAACCCTCAATATAAGCAACGCCGAATTACGAGGGCCTACTTGGTGAAGAACTGTTGAATTGGAGTTCATGCAAATTCATATATAATCATACATGGGTCCTCAACCTCATGAGGAAACACAATGAGCAAAGGGAGTTGTCTCGTCCAGGGGTCACTAGATTTGCAACCAACTTCCTCACATTGAAATCCTTGCTTGATTCAAAGGGAGGTTTGAGACGTATGTTTGTTAGTGAAGAGTGGCTTGCATCCTCATATGCAAAGACCACTGCAGGGATTGCTACAGCTAATCATATTTTTGACGAGCCCTCTTTTTGGACACCTATTGCTGATATTGTGATGGTAATTTTCCTTTTTGTCCTCATTTCAACTTTATTTTGTTTATGAAATTATGTTATAAATTATTGTTCATTTTTTAAAGAAAAAACTTAAAGCTGATTATTTATTTTCCAACTTTCATAATGATTGCAGTTTGTAAAGCTGCTTATTGTTCTCCTAGGAACAGCTGATGGAGAGAAGCCCTCAATGGGCTACATTTATGAGGGCATGGATAGGGTGAAGGAGGCTATTCGCACTTTTTTTGCAAGGAATCGAGATAGGTATGGGCCTATATGGGATGTCATTGATAGACGATGTCACAATCTACTTCACAGGCCTATACATGCAACGGCCTACTTCCTTAATCCAGCATAGCAGTTCAGCCCACATTTCAAGGCTGATGATAAGGTGTGGAGCGGCCTCTACGATGTTATAGAGAAAATGTCACCTAATTCAACAGTTAGCACAGATAAAGTCCGTGAGATTGAGCTATTTAAGAAAGCTCAAGGGGACTTATTTGCACGAGAGTTGTGCAAAAAAAATAGGACAGCATTGATGCCTGGTAAACACTAAAAATCTTTGATTCTACATCCTAATTTCTAATAGTAATTCTATTACCATCTTAATTTGATAAATTCAAAGTTATTGATATGATTCAAAAATTTCTTGTTTCAGATGCATGGTGGGAGATGTTTGGCACAAAGGTGCGAAATTTACAGAGGATTGCATTCGCATCTTGAGCCAGCCATCTAGTGCATCAGGATGCGAACATAATTGGAGTCTTTTTGAGCACATACACTCAAAGAAGTGCAATAGGTTGGCAGTGCAAAAATTAAATAATCTTGTCTTTGTTCACTACAACCTTCGCCTTCACCATAGACAGATCCTTGGCACCGATACAACTCCGATTGTATTAGAGAATGTTGATCCTCATGCAGAGTGGAACACAGAGGTGGATGATCCTGTCTTCAGTGATGAAGATGTGGATTGGGTAGATCCGGTGGATCGAGAGGATGAGGCAGTAGCGATGGCAATTGAGGAGGCTAGAGCACGAGGAGACAGAGTGGACCCTGCGGCTAGGAGTGACGGATCCCAGGCTGATGACGAGGATTATGTGCGTGAGGAGGATGATGATGATGAGAATGAGGAGGAGGTTTAGGGTCAGCCTCAGACACAGGCAGAGAGGATGGCTCTAGAGTCTTCCATGACTTATCTTAGGCGCACTCGTAGGAGGACATAGAGGATGGCTCTAGTTGTTATTTTGAGATATGTTTTGAACCTTTGAATTTGATACCATGGATTTTGTAATCGATGAATGTTGTAGACATTTGAATCTTTGATATTGGAGTGACACTATGTTTATTACTTTATAGTTTAGAACTTTATATTGTGGTTATTCAGTTTTTTTCCTTCAAAAATTTGTTTTTATACTTATGTGATCTATGCAAAATTGTGTATGTGTATTAAGTAGGTTCTATTTATATCAATTATTGTGTATTTGATGTTAATTGACTAAAAGATGCAAGAAACAATCTTAAAATCCTTAAAAATCTTTGGATTTCATGAGTTTTTCAATTTTCCGAGTCCTTCCCGAGTCTGGTCGCCGAGTCCGAGTCCGAGTCGGATTTTGACCTTTCCGAGTCAGAGGCGAGTCCGAGTCCCGTAACACTGTTCTCAATAGCCTTCCAATTCAAGGTACCCGACTGCCCACATTCTGAGCTACTTCCTCAAAAGACATTGCAAGCTCAACATTGTTGTTGACCATCAACATCGCAAGGCATTTAGATCGGGCACTAGCAAATGAGACATCAAATCCCGACCCTACCACAGGCAAGCACATTTGTGGGCACTGACAGAGGCATTTTCTCACTACATAAGCCCAAGTCAGGTTTCATTGGTTCTCATCCTGCCCACAGTCAGTACATTGATTGCACAATCACATTGTCGACATTGAAGGATTGACTGCAGTTTGAGACTAACGCGAATAATGTGGGTTAGTTATCCCACAATCATCATTGATGAGAATATAATGCCTTTGATAAACAAAGACCGCGAACAATGTGGGTTAGTTATCCCACAATCATCATTGATGAGAATATAATGCCTTCAATAAACAAAGACCTCCAACTTCCAAGTAAACAACGCTTCGTATGTGAGTAGGGAGATGATCTCTCATGCACGATTCCTACTCTACCAATTTCAAACAAATAAAGGGCTCCAATCCAAAATATTTTGCACAAGCAAATGATATGTAATATCCAAATATCATTGTGTTCTTAAGGAAATCACAGGCCGCCTTTTAATGAAATTGCAACTTTGTCACATTTGCAGCCTGCTCTGATACCATGTTGAGCTTTCCAGGATCACTACAAATGTACTAAGCACTGCCATATTCTCGGTATGTATTTTCCAAATGGTAGCAACCTCCATGGGACATGTCCATTCATTAATTAGATAATTAATATAGTAAAAACTTTAATCATAGTTATATATATTATTATATTGTTTTCTCTCATATTACAATAAACTTATGTCTCATATACGATGAACACATATATAAATTATCTCATATATAATTATATATAGTTAAATTTGACTGAAGCTATCGAACATCAACACCTTTTATCCAAAATAATTAGCCTAGGAGGGACACAATAATAGGCTAATTCCTCAAACTCCAATGGTCATGAAGATGGGGATGTTACAAAATCCCAAGCTCTCCAAAAAAATGGGACCCCCTGATCATCAATGAATAGCCTAAAAGAACCTGACAATGAGCTAATGGGAAACAAAGCTGAGGTGTGAGAAGGGGACACTACACAAGCAACAAAACAAGCATGTGCTCCAAATGCTTACAAGTTTATCCAAGATGCTCAAGTCTGACATTGTATAACAATAATCTTGGAATAGCTACAATAAGATAAAATCATTATGTGTGTGTGATAAGATGAGATTGATGCTGCTGAAAAAGTACAGGAAATGAGAAACCATATAATTTGAAGCATTCAAAGTTAAATCTGAATATGGACAAAATGTATGGTTTACATACATCAAATAGCGTGCATATCATTTATGTGCGTCCAATGTTTAGAAGAAAAAAAAGCTCTGGATGAAACAAAGTTCTGTCAATAATTTTCAGGTGAAAGAGCTGTGGACTATGGAGAAAAAGAGGAAAGTAAGGAAATTTTAGCCAATGAAAGTTGACATCACTCAAAATTTTGCCTAAGGCAATCAGACTTTATAAAAAATATCTTAGGTTCTTTGCCCTTCTCTGAATTTGTAATGCAATGTACTAATCATTAATAACTCCCATCCTGAACCACAGAAAAATCATTATGCATTACAAGATGAGATTGATGCTGTTGAACAAGTATAAGGAAAAGAAAAATCATGTAATTTGAAGCATTCAAAGTTAAATCTGAAATATGGACAAACTGTATAATTGATTTTTACATACATCAAATAGCGTGCATATCATATTATATGCATCCAATGTTTGTAAGAAAAACAAACTTTGGATGAAGCAAGGTTGCACTATTTAATGTCAATAATTTTCAGGTACAAGAGCTGTGGACTAGGTATAAAAAACAAGAGGAACATAAGGAAATTTTAGCCAATGAAAAGTGATGACATTACTCAAATTTTTTGTCTAGGGCAATCAGAATTTATAACAATATTTTAGGTTCTTTGCCCTTCTCTGAATTTGTAATGCAATGTACTAATCATTAATTACTCCTATCTTGTGCAATGGGCCTCGATTATGTATTAAGTTATATAATGGCACTGGACTAATATATTCTCATAATCAGTAATTGTTCATTCCTTAATTAGTTAATTACTAATCAAATCAAATCAATTTATTCCTATGTAAGAATTAGCTTTTATTTAATTTTATAATATTAAAATATTGACAATTACTAATTTTAATATATAATCACTTTATACTATTAGAGTAAGGATGTCACCTTTTATAGGTATACTCCATTACTATCGTTAGGCATGAGAATGTGATTTACCACAAATAAGCGTGGTTACCAAACAAGGCTTCGTCATATGATATTAAATTTATAAAAGGGTACTAACACCAATGTTAGTAATAAACAAATCAAACACTGACATACGCTGACTGTTGCATCGCTTAGTAAGGGCCCAAGACACTTATTTAATGTCCTACATTGTAATGGAGGAGCATCAAATTCGGACTTAAATAGTGATTGCCAAATTACGCTTTCTTCCCAATTACCTGGCAGATAAGACCGCGGTGATAAGACCACAGTAATACCGCAGTGAGTGTTTCAGGAGTTGAACAGTGTACAGTAATCAGGCCGCAGACAGAGCATTGGAGTCAGACCTGGTTCCACAAGTCAAAGGAATCTGAACAAACTAGAGGTATAGTGTTTATTAATTATCAAGAAGGGTATGGATATTATAATATGAATAAAGGGAATATCACATGTTAAGTGTGAATGGTTTATTTAAGAAGGTAAGAATGTTTACTTAGTGAATAATTTATACTTTATGCAAAAGTACATTTGTACATGCATAAATATGATGTATTAAGAAAAAGGCTAAACTTAAATAGGATTAATTGTTAAGATCAACGGAGTCCCTTCGGGAAGATTCTGATCTTAATATAAGATCAAGAGAGGCCCCTTGGGAATATAGTGATCTTAATATGGTTGTAAGGCCGGAATATTTCGTAGATGTTAACATATGCATATGTCATAAAGGGCCTTAGATAGAGAATACCTAATCTAGGAAGAGCCTTGAAGGGAGCACTTTATAGAAGATGGAGAAGTAACCAAGAACCTAAGGATCCTCAAGAGGGTTATCAATCAAGGTATGAAGACGTCTTTATGGTTGGGGTTAAGATAGAGGTAGAATAAAATAGTTAAATTTATTACTGTTTAGATTTTAACATTTATTTTGTAGGTATTAATGTCCTATACGAACCCTAGTAGTGGGGACATTACATCTTGAACCATAGAACCTTAACATAAGGGAAGTAACAAATATTACTTATACATGAAATTCTTTCTGCTTATATGAAAAATTCAATTTGTTCATGATAATACACATGAAATAATATGCTGGTCCATAATGGCTTTTATGATAGATGCTTTTGTAGCAACTCGACACATGTTATAAAAATAAACATGCAGTCAAATATGAAAAATGTAGCACATAGGATTTTGATATTTTTTTAAAGAAAACAAAGCACAATCATATCATTTGGAAGTGAAAACCAAGGAATTAATGTAACAAGAGCTATGATATGTCTGTTAAGGGTTGCCCAGAATGGTACCTTGATCGTCTACTCTAGGTTGTGCCACTTCACTCCAAACTGAATGTGATGCCTTTTCCTCAAATAATGAATTTGATATGCTTGTAGATGGTGTTGCTTCCGGCCTAGAAGCACATTGCCCAGTTATCAACCAAAAAAGGAACATGAAAAAACAAAATCCTACAACAATTTCCCATTCTGATCATCCATATGTGAGAATTAACAAATGGCACTAAAAAGGTCACATTGGAAACATACAGAAATCACATTTACTTATATATAGAGATAGCCTAAGCTAGAAAATGTTCTAATGGAAAGAAAATTATAAAATTTGAATGTTGCGTAAATAAGGACAAAGAGAGAGAAATTTGGAAGGGAAAGAGCATAATCCATTTATTGCTTCAAACATACGCCTGAGATACAATAGCCTATGTTATATAGTAAGTCACAAGCTTACTAAGTGATTGCTATACATCTGACAAGGCATTACTCCTAATTTGTAATTGCAGCTTAAAACAAGAAGCAAAGGTTCCAATCAATGCTTTCATGTATGAAGATGGTTTCACCTTATCTATCATTTATGAATAACATTAGCAAGTCGAAAAAAAAATTCAGCTCTAAATCAGACTGTTCATAACAAAATATCACAAAAAACTTTGACCTATTCATATTTTATTCCCTTTGTAAGGCAACAGGCCTAGCCACAAATGTTTCTAACCAAAGACTTAAGGGAGCTAAACACTCAACACCCACATAGTTTGTACTAGACTGGGGCTATTTGCTTTTTGGTAGAATCCACAGCTTTATTTACGCTAAAATTTTGAAACTTGTTAAACTAATCAATATATCCAAACAATGTCGTATTCTCTTTTTAATTGTTTTAGTTTAATCTACTAGCTTTTTCCCTTGCCAGAAACATATCACTGCATTGTCAGAATTTGACACAGAAATATGTACAGCCTCTTACCAATAAGAATAGACTTTTCCTACAGCAGGATTGCGAAATCAAAAAAGGTATTCAAATTACATGGGTAAATACTAAATATAGAAAATTCAAAAAATTTGCCTAGCTGAAAAAGCCCAACACTTCTATACAACTTGCAAGCATTTTTTAATCTTTTTACCTGCTCTAGTTTACCATGAATGTGTTATTAATATTCAATTCACATACTATTGAACAACTACGCAGCAAAGTTAGAAACACAAGTAAAAAAAATATGCTATTTCCTCAGATATTAATTAAGCATGCAAAAAGATGATCTTACTCGCATTCAAATAGCAGTAAGAAAATGCAAATAAAAAGTACCTTCAACATTCTTAAATTTGAAAGAAAAATTGAACCAAGATGAAGAAATCAAATGAAGTAAATACAAATAAATTAGAAATATCCATGATAAGAAATACAAAAGCCATGAAAATTTTGATTACGGACCTGTTTTCTCCATTCCTATTGGCTGAAAGGACTTTAAATTCTGCTGGCCCGAAAGGAAGAGAGGTGCCCTTTTGCACAGTATCTCCTTTAATATGAGGTACATTATCCTTGTTGCCATTATTAGGGTCCAAAAGTGAGGAATCCGAGCTCTCATTTTGCAGGACAGAAGCAGTGTCTCCTGCTGGATGTGAGATGCCTTTGGCTTCAACTTCCTTTCCATATTTATCATTTTTTATTTCAGAGCTAGAGTCACTGTTTGATATGCCTATTTTATTAATAATATTGCTAGGTCTGACATCTTTCTCACTACTAGAGCTCGACCAGGAATCTGAATCATCATCTGATTGATTGTGTGGTAAAATTGCAGGAATAAAGGGAGGAAGTGGTTCCAGATTATGCAGCAGTAATGAAGTTGATGATAAAGGACGTTTTTCTTGATCAAATGTATATTCCGTCAAATTACCAGGCACACCAATTTCTCCATTCTTATCTGAATCAGGCATTTCATTTTCATTTACTGGATTCTGAATTCTGGTTGAAATGCTTGAAATTATTTGAGTTGCATGTGAAGCAATTTCAGTCCTTGTAAAAGATTCTAAATCAACCTTATGTACCTTATCATCTTTATCTTGCTCGGGTAAACTTGCACACATCTCACTTGGAAAATTTGATGTTATTTTAGCATCAGATAACCCTTGCAACAGATTACCATCACCAACTAGTTTCCCTTCATGTGAAATATACTTTTCTCCTCCTAAAGTGGAATGTGCTCTGAAAAGATCGCCAGACTCATCATCTTCATCACTATCTCCATCATCAAATAGCCCTTTTTGAAATAGTGAAAGACTTTCCTTCAAAGAATAATTACCATGATTGGGTTTGTCAACATAATCATTCATATTAAATGTTTGTTCAGATCTTTCTACTGATGAAAATTGAAGTTTATCTTCTGCAGAGTCTTGAATACTAGTTTGGATCATTCCATCTGGCAGGGTACATTCAATTTGATTACAACTTGTACCCATGTTTAAAGATGTCGCGGCATCATCTTTATCTGTTTCTGAAAGAGTGCCAAATAGTCTATCTGGTACAGAAGGTTGTAACCAGACATTAACTGATTCAACTGGATTAGACGAGACTGGCTCATCTTCATCATCAAAAAGACCTCCAGAAAATAATGTTTCCTGAAGATGGCTGCTGAAACTGCTTGAACCAGAAAAATCATTACCTCTGCTTGTAATTTTGTCAACTATTTTCTCATTATAAGCCTTATGCATGGAAGTCTGTAAATTTGTAGTTGGTACTGATGATAAATTAGCAGATTCTTGTGTAAAAGAAGAACTGCGCTCTTCCTCATCAACAAATGGGACTCCTGAAATAACTGATGCATTTGCTATTTCGCTTATTGAGCTTGATTCAGGTTCCAGTGCATCATTATATGTGTTTACTCGTTCAGACTGTGATGGGACAATCAATTGTGGCTTTTGACTTGACATAGCAAATTCATCAGTCTGATGAATATCAACAGGCTGTGACATTGATTGAAAATATTTATTCTGACTAGAGGTGGCCATCTCATCTACACCATCTTGACCAAGCCTGTCTGTAGCACCTGGAAATTCACCCTGTCTGTTTCTTTGAAAGCCAGTACCTGGAAGGTCCTGACCAATAACAGTAGGCTTGGCAAACATGTCTCCGATAAACTGCAGCAAAGAAATTTTCTATTCAGACAGGACAAACAAGGACACACATTCTAAAAATAATTTACCATGGGCAAAAGCTTGGACAAAAGCAATCAAAATTAACAAGAGATCAACATTAAAGACTGTACACTGTACATACAGAAGGAATCCAAGTTAATCGTATGGAACATATAAACAAAGAGAGACCGTACGAAATTCTATATGGCACTCGACAAGGTTAAAGTTCTCCATTATAAAGATGGTTAAAGGTAGTTGTGGAAATACCAATATAGGTAGTTACACAGTAAAATGTAAAGCCAAGGACAAGAAAAAGACGGCGTAGATAGATATGGCAACATCCACTGGCAAAAATAAGATACAGCCAAAGGTGCAATAGAAGAATAAGAGGGTGATGGTGCAATTCCTCAAATTTCAAAGTGTCATGGGCAATGAGTTTTGCACATAGTGGGAAAGCACTCTGGATGATCATTGTGTGAAAGACTTCTTGTCGAAGGTCAAGGCAGACAAAATAATTCTAATAATTGTATTCAACCTCTGCAATTTCAATTAACTAGTACTACACATAATGGTTGCAAAATATGATTGTCATTCACAAAAGTAAATGATACAATACTTTCCACACATAGTAGTGGTATTTTTTCTGGCCAACGAAGTTAACTAGGGTATTCGACATTCCCTTCCAAAGCCATTTGACAATGAAATCCTCATCCAAAATGTCCATGGAGGAAAAAGATGCATTGAAGCTTGTTTGCAAGCCCAACCTATCTACACAAAAAAGGGGCAAATTATCGAGTAGTAGCAATAGTCGAGGATCAAAAAAAAGTTGTTCATCGTTTTAGTGGAGTGGAGATATATTATGGAATTGATTAAAAGCCGGCTCACAAGGTCAAGAAGGGCATCAAACATAGCCATGTAAATGGTGAAGTTGATGAATGATATCATGTTGGAAAGGGTGTATAATTGGGAGCAAGTGATATTAGAGCACATGAGAAAGTTCTTCCCCCTCAAACAAAAAACTTCCTACATGCCTCATGTTGGCTAAAAATTCTGTAAGTCACTGAGAACACAACTTACAAAATGGTGACTTTAGACAATGGTGTAGTGAGATTAATCTCCTCCCAGCCATAGGGGGGCTCCCTTCTTACCATGGGTGACTACAACATAAACCTAACTGAGATAAAAAGATGGATAGTTCTCTGAATCGACCACTCTTTTTTTCAAAAATGATCAAGTAAAAAAAACTTCTTGCAATTTATCACAAGGTACTTACTGCTACGATAACACTGGTGGCTCAAAAGCTGACATAAGAACAACTCCTACGACAACAATTATAATTATATTTGGTTGATTGATAATAAGAACCCAAAGTCTCTTACTATCAACTCTGTTTTGAAGAGAAAAGTTAATAGATAACAAAGTGCAAAATCTCTTGCCAACTATCCAAGTAAAATTATATACTTGAAATTAAAGCAAAAAGTGTTTAGCTCCAAGTATTTACAACCACTATCAAACTATAATAATTCTGTTTATGGAAGCTCAAAATCTTCAAGAAACCAAATTGAACACTCAAATGCTTTACACAGATAAACTATAAACTAAATAAACAATAAACTGATCAATGCAACTCAACTTCAAGCTTCACAACAAAGTTTGAGAACACTAGCTTCTTTATTCAATTCAGAAATTTTTGTATCTAGAAACACAGTTTTCAAGCTACAAGTACTTCAGCATAGTATTCTTCCCTAAAACAAAAGATGACTATTTACAATGGGCTCTCTACTTTATATACGAAAAGAAGAGAGAAAAGGGGAAACCCTCAACCACCTTGACTTATTCAACTAACAACCTCCTCACTAATTTTGACTTATTCCAAGTTGCATCCCTAATGATGTTGCAACTTGATTACATGAAGCATGTATACAGGTGCATGTTTCTGGTATTTATAACGTTCATCGCTTCAACATGTAATCTGCCATAACTACTTCTACTTCTAAAAAACATAAGAAAGAAGTGCCCAAGGCACTTAGAAAGATCTCCACAACGTGTCCATGAACCCTCTGAATTTGTGCAACGATTCTTTTAGAATTGCTGCATCCGGTTCTCCTATGCTTTGTGCAACAACTGATAACTTACAGATAATGTTTGTGTTAGTGCCACATTCTTTTATCTTGTTTTGTAGATCACTAAGTGAAAATCTAAAGCTTGTGAGAGTATAAATCTCTAAAAATAAAAGTTTTCCACCCCAAGCTGTAGTCAAAATACTTCGTCAAATTATGTTATGAGAACCCCCTCATCAACGAGTTCTCCACTTTTAATGATAATTGTGCATGTCAGATGTTGAAAACCATCACTTATCATGTTCTCTTGCTCTTGCAAACATTGTACAGCTCCTTCATCTTTAATCACTAGACTTTGCAGCACCTTTTCCCTATTGCTCATTAGATGCAAGGTATTGTGGTACATCTTCACTGAAGAGAAAATACCATAATCACACAAAACATCTAAGTCAACTTAGTTCATGGTCTTCTACACATCTAGGTCCACCATGAGAAATTTGAGTTAATAACTAAACGAAGCAAGAAGCTCCTTCAACCTAGCTGAAATATCTCTCTCATGTCTCAATATCCTAAAAGTATCTCTGATTACATCCACCCCTTGAGGCACCAAACGATCACACCAATTGTCCACAGCTCTGGCTTTCTTTGCAATCCACATTGCGTGTTCTAAAAAATTAGTTCTTAGAGAAGAGGTCTTCGTCTTCTCAATGATGTCTTGTCGTTTAGCGTTCTTCTCTTTAAGTCTATTCTTCCTTTCCCATAGCTTGTCAATCTTTTGATTGAGCAACCTGAGAGCATCATGTGCATCCTGTTGACAGGCCAGGCGAGATTGTTTACCAGTTTTCAATTGTGGTGAACTTGTGATCACTGGTTTGCATTTTCTCTGTTGGGTTTTCAACGAGAGGCTAAGCCACCTCTGCATATTTGATGTTTTTAGCACCCACTACGATCCTTGACACCACTCTGGCCTTCTTGGTATTAGGAACTTTGGCCTTTGTAAACATTTTACAATTATGGTCCTCGGGTGGAAGTTCTTTCTTCTTCTTCTTCTTTTGAGTAATTACAGTGAACCAAGGAGGAAGATTGAAGGAAGCGGAGTCCATAGCAGCAATGGTGACCAACGTGGATATTGGATCAGTTTGTGCAATTGTAGTGACTATAGTTGGAGCCTCAAACATGATTGCCACTGGAGTTAGGTTGTTATGTGTGACTTCTACCATGAATTGCTCAAACTATGTTGACCAAGTATCCATCAATGATATGGATAGAAACATGAAATTAGGAATCGACATGGTGTAAGTATCAAACACACTTTCAAAGTCGTGATATTGCTCCACTATCAGAATCACAGAAGCAATTGAAGAGCATCAAAACCCCATAAAATGGAGTCGACTCAGGTAGAACAGTGTCCATGGCAACATGCAAGTGAGAATCCACTGTCATGTCCCCTCCCCAAAAAAGTTTAATAACAAATAACAAAATGATAATTTCAATATTAATAATAAATTATAACATAATTTATTATTAATATAATAATGAAAGAAATTATGTATAATCCATATATTATGATCTATGTCATAATAATAAATTAAAATAATAAAAATTAATAATATATAACCATCTAAATTATAGTAATATATTAATAATAATATTATAATTATTAATAGATAGTTATAATTATAGAATAAATAAATAAATATAATTCTTACTATACAATATTAATGATATAATATATAATTGAGATAAAAGTTTGCCTTGTCGCTTATCTCTCATAGAGTGGCGATTGGGATAATAAGAGATAACTATTCACCACAAAAGAATATAATTGAAGCCAATAAGAGATATGACTCTCGAATCAAATGGACGCAACTAATCAATTAAAGAGACATAATAGGAGAACAAATAAAGATATAATATTTTGGGACTCTGAAGGAAAAATTAGAAGAAATGTATCCAAACTAATAAACTAAAGAAGGAGGATTTTTTTAAATAGCCAATAAAGAATATGATTTATCATGGGAAGCAACTGTATTAGGAATAGGGAAGAACGGAGCGAGGACAGTCTACCGCAAATCATTAGAGGATAAATACAACATAGAACCAATCTGCCCGAGAAAGAGGAATAAGAAGATCGAACAGGAAAAGTAAGAAATTAGTGGAGATGAGAAAAGACACATACATCTCTACAGGTCAGCATCGAACAGTCAGTTCCACTCAGCAGCAAGAGCTGCACGTGGAAGCATAAAGAATATGGAGTCAATGATTAAACAATACAGCGACAATTTCGGCTTCAGAAATTATGTAACATCCGGTTTTTTTCTATCTATTTCTTTTTCTCATTCACATGACATAGTTTCCATTAACGGTTTAAACTGAAATAAACTCTAAATTGCATTTCTAATCTATCAAGAATTACATTGATGACAATAACTGATAAATTACTTGTTCAAATGAAGAAAAAAAAATACTTAACTATTTCTATTATTCATCCGAATGTAATGAAAGAAAAATGGAGATAACTACGATCTAATCTTAAAATATCTTTGAAGTAAATGACTAATAACTTGAAAAGAAATACTAGACTTACAGATTTGATAAAGAGCATTCAGATTTGTGTAAAGCTTGCTTAATAGATTGTCCAAGCTCTGGCTTTGGTGAGAGGACAAGCATTAACATAGGCTTAACCTCCCAGCCGCAGACCTTTTTACTTATCCCCACAGGTTCGAACTTAATAGAACGAACCTCCCTACTCCGAGGTCGGGCTTCGGATGTTCATTGATCCAGCCATCAGAGTAATCAAGTGGGTTGAGGTCCCAACAATTATCCGACGGAATAACTGAAGCGTCTAGACAACGACAAGATCAATTGTTTCTGGCAAGTCTGCCTAATTCCACCCTGGCCAAGGATTTCAAATGTGGGTTTATAACCCGATCTCCACCACCCAACTTGACAACTATTTCAGAAGTGGAACTTGCATGAGCTAATGCATTATTTTATCATAAAAATATATAGTTTGTTGATATCTTTTTGTATTTTCCTTTACAAATTCATCTACACCTTATCACCATAATCAAGCCATCCAGTCGGTGATTTCCTTGGTGCTATCAACTTGTCTCTAGTGATATATCATGTACCTTCTTCACCATATTCTGGCTTTCAGCCTGGTGAATTCCTTGGTACTCTGATTTATAACTCTAATTCATTATGATTTCAAGTTGCATGATATGTACTATCCAAGAAGAAAGTCTTTAAAGAAAAAGGAATTCAGACAGCAGCTTAATCAGATATCATGCAGTGTTTCTGATTTGAATAAATATCATGATCAAGTTAAACGACTAAACTTCAACAGTATATATTAAATTTGAGAGACAACTATGGAGGGTTTATTCTGAGACATTTATCACATCCAGAAATAAAGACACATAGGATTTACGTCTGGCTCTAAGATCAATTCGATGATACAAAGTAATTGCCATATGGTCAGCTTCAATAATGATTGCATATTTATTATTACTGAGAAGAAGAGAAGTGTAAACGTTATTGATTTTAAAACAAAAGAGGTCTTACATGACTTGGCCCTGTGAATAAGGTGACTCGGATTTTGAATGTAGTTCTCCAATCTGCAGCTAAAGTCTCAGCCATATACTCTGTCAGAGCTTGTTGTATTCTCCTCTGTGGGTTTTTGGTAAAACTAATTGAAGGTTTCTCCTTTGAGATATGGTCTACACAACTAGGAATTTTTTTTAAAAATGCCAAGGCTGGGAGAAATTATGATGTCGGGTTATGTTCAATGGTTTCTTAAAAAGATACGAGCCAGACCTTTTGGCTTCCATCCGTTTTCAAGATTATACACAGCGTCTTTTATACATTCGGCTAAAATGAATTAAAGAAAAGGAGGGAAAA
The DNA here is from genome assembly GCA_028749045.1 of Cupressus sempervirens. Lineage (NCBI taxonomy): Eukaryota > Viridiplantae > Streptophyta > Pinopsida > Cupressales > Cupressaceae > Cupressus > Cupressus sempervirens. The sequence continues at coordinate 56,240,882 of CM053787.1, forward strand.
TTTAAAAGAAAAGAAGATGAAGAGTTTTCTTAAATAATTAATATTCTTTATATTATCTTATTTTCTTGATTAAGCTTATAGGTACATAGTTGTAAGGTGGCATAATTGGATTAATGATTTTAATGTAATGGTGCCACTTTATAATTATTTCTCTATGCTCTTAATTGAGAGAATAAAATAATATTAAAATGATATTATTCTTTAATAATTTCTTAAAGGGAAGAACTTTGTTTATTTTTAATATTTATATTGTTTTTACTTATAGCTCATGCGGTTCCACCATGAAATGAATTGCCAAGTCCTAATAACCTTCTCAGGGCGGTTTTTAGGTCAAACCTGTCATTCCTAATGACTGAACCTTATGACCATCCCCTTTCAATGACCTCGTTTTGTAATGCTTCCCCTCTCTCTCCAGTCTTCATCCTGTGAACATTTAAACAACATTCTTGCCAAAACATCAATTCAAGTTTCATAGTTTGTTAAACAAAATCATCAAGTGACCGTTAGGAATTTCATCATAATAACTAACTTATTCATCATGTATATACAACGGCTAAAATTAACTGACTCCATTTCACATAATCATAAATAATTAACACAACGGCTAGATTTAACTAACTCAATTTCACATGATAATTAGATCGATGCAACGGCTAAAATTAAGTGACTCAATTTCGTATGGTAATTAGATCGATGCAACAGCTAAAATTAACTTATTCAATTTCACATGAATATGAAGAAATAAGTAACGGCTATAACTAACATGTTATAACAACGACTATAATAAACTATCTCAATTTCACATGAACATGAAGAATTAATTTGGTTCAACGGCTATAATCAGTTTAAAATTTTAGGCCAAAAATTGGGATATAACAAATTATTAAGCGAATTTAAACCGTTCACAAATTAGGTATGATGATAAAGATAGAGCATCAAATGGGTTTTGGGAATCCAATGTGGGCATATAAAGAGAGGAATTACAAATGAAGATAGAGGGAATGTAATCTGCAATGGTAATAGAAACACAAAGAACACAATACACAATGTATTCATACGACAAAATCAGTAGGGTATGAATGACACAAAATGTCTCAATGGTATAGAAAGATTAGAATTCTCAATCAATACAATGAAGGAGTGCATTTGAAATATAGTTTGAATTAAGAACAAGACCTCAGAGGTTGGGAAGCAACAATTAAATTTAGCAGTTCACATGACATACAGTGCATAGTTTGAATTATCAGCATTAAACTCAAGCAACGATAAAAGAGTTGAGGAGCAGAGAATTATAAAAAGATCATCTTTGCAAAGGTTATAAGTCTGAGGTTATCATATAGTGATCTGCCATACTTCCTAGATTGCTGGGAACCTACTAGACTAATTGATCATTGGTACAAGTCATGTCAATCTGTATATTATGTTAATTTATTCTTTCTTAGTATATTTTAAACAAATCTGATCTCGTGAAGACTAAGGGACGTGCAAAGTCATCCAATGCCCAAGGAATAATTAGTAGTCATACAAATGACCTTTCATTCTTAGATGGGTGGATTTATATAAGAAGCCTTGTTTGAGAAAGTTTCAACATTTACAAACTAAGTCCTTGCTATCATTTATTTTAAGAATCAATACATATAGCTATAAATAAATTCATTCATGAGGGAGAATCAAAAGAAGAATAAATAATTCATCAAAATATTGCGAGAAAGTGGACAAATTTAAATAATTTCATTGTGGGAAGTATGAATCCATTCTATTTGGAAGTTTTGGGAGCAAGCATTGACAAGGGAACATTACATCCACTCACTCATCTAAGGCTGGTGCAAAACCAAGAAGAGTAGTTGTAACTGATACTTCTGGAGGTCTCCTTGGAGAGCACAATCTCAGTGGAAGAGGAAGCTCATCATCACTAAGATCAATGTGAATCTTCTGAGGTTCTTCAAATTACAACTCAAGCACACGTCCCTTCGCTTTGTCACCCTTGATGGGGAGCTTTGGAATGGTTGTTCTCGAAGACTTCGTGCCATCCTTTTGCTTACCTCTCATTTTGACCCTTAGACCAATCGGACCAGCGGGATCAGAATCTTTTCCGAGCTTAACCTTTATCGGTTCCAACCCTCTTCTCTTCAACTAGATATTTTGTTGCCAAGAATAGGCTGAAAACAATCCCATATGGAAACGCTTTTTTGGATGAGCAAGATGTAGACAAGGTAGGTAGCCTACCAAGATGTTGCTCAATGTACTCCAGGTCTATGATTTGATCATCATCTTCAATCCCTATAAGGATCAGCACAAGGTTGAAGTCCACAATTTGCTTAAGGGTCAACTAACAACAGTCCATCTTGCAAATGCCAATCTTCGTACGCAAATCAACCTAAAGATATTCAAGGCAATGAACATGAATGCAAGATTTTCTGATTTTATCATTCATGCCTCACCACTCAAAGCAAGCATGCGCCATGAACATCTTCAAAGTGATTATTTGCAGCTCAAACTCCATGTTCTTGGCTTTGGGTATTGTGTCCACTAAATTGCTACCAATCCTTAGAGGATTCTTTGATGAAATACCAACGCCTAGCCTATGCAAGGAAGATTAGTAAGATTATACCACCATCAAGTACCTTGCTAACTCCATCAGGATGATCGTGTCGGTATGATACCTTAGAAGAGTTTATGGCTCATCTCTAAAATAACCAACTCTGATGTATGTAAAGTTGGGAAATTGGAGGAACAGGAAGTCATGCTCGTTCCCTTTTGCCCAAGCCTCATCGAACACACACTTATTTGGCAGTTTCTTGATGAATAGGCACATAAAATGCCAAAAGAAAGCATCTTGCACACTCTTGCAATGCATTTGGGTAGACCTTAAGTGCAAGATATCGATGTCCTTGATGTTTTCACAATACGAACTGACTTGTGAACAAGGCATGGAGTTGTGATACTAGGCATACTGGTAGTTCATATTTTGTTATCATTACCTTTACCTGGAGTGATATAATCTGTCATGACAAGTGTGTACATGCAAGCAATTGCAACATGAAAATTCCAAAACATAAGCAAATCTTCAAGAGGAGGATCCATTATGTGTTTTTTAGCGTTTATGGGTGAAATATGGAGCTTTTGCATGGAAGTTATTGGGACTGTGAATGGATGCAAATATTTGACCTCAAAAACATGTGTTTTTATGGTGAAAACCTCAAAAATAGGTTCTTGAAGTATGGCAGCATATGCGGACAACAACGATGTTGTATGCAAAATGCATGGAAATGGATAAATAGATATCTACTTATAATGAGATTTTGTGTTTTCGTGATAAGTAAACGTGCAAGCACATCCAAGCAATCACCATCATGAGTTTTTAAATCATGTGGCAGCGGTACGTAAAGTATGAATGGAGTGTATGTAAGCATGAAAGTGGGATTTTTGGATGCAAAGGCATGTGGAAAATGAACTCACTTTATGAGTGTGTTTTTCAAGAATGGAGTTTTTAATCCCTACTGCATGTACAAGTAAGAAAGTACTTGCACATGCAACTTGGAGAATTTAGACAGAAAATAGGAGTGCATCATATACATTATTCAAATCTGAAAATTGAAATGAAAACGCTTGCATAAACAAAAGACCAAATACATACAACAAAGCCTTAGGAAATTGGAAAAGAATCTTACCTTTGTTCCTCAAGAAGCAAAGGAAGAAGTCTTTTAAATTCTTATGCAAACTCAAAAAAAGAATCCAGTGATATTTTCAGATTTAGAATGATTGCATGAATGAGAGTTAAATAGACTTCAAATATTGACTCAATCGTTGCAAAATGAATGCATTCTTGAGTCAAAATTTGTAGCTTGCCAAGTGTCGGGAGTTGGGGATTACAAATGCATCATTTTAGCAACCATTTTGACCAAGCAATATGCAATATGCAATACATATCAAAAATGACGTCCAGAGCATTATATACAACTTGAAAAGGATTCTAAACAAGCTGGAAATGATAAACAATGCTTTAAAACTTACCTTGAGCCAATGAGTAGAAGATTTGATTGCGAAAAATGATCAATTACAAGGCGTTTTTGTGCAAAAAAGTGCCCTAAATGGGTTGTAATTTGAACAAAATCCTTTCAAATCTGCACCTTTGATGAACCAAGAATGATCGTTGAGAGATTTAATGCAAAAACAACCCTATAGGAAGCAAAAAACATTGAGTTTTGATGATGAATCTTGTGATTCTTTGCTCCAAAATCCCGTTTTTGCCAATACCCAAAATAAGTGGGTTATTGAAAGTCAAAAGCACATGCTTTCCTCTCGAGAAAAATCACTCTTGCTTGGTTGATAAAAAACGCCTTAAAGAATGAGTTAAGATGCACTTTTCAACCTCCAAAACACATGTTTTACACCCCAAAATCACCACTCATCCAAAAATTCATGCAAAGGGAGTAAGGATGTGGTTTTGATGATAAAAAACACATGATTTTCAATTGAAAATCACAACCCAAAGCCTCCGACTGTTATAACGTAAGTAAAGACGCACTCTTTGGTGTTTAAACCATGTGCTCTTGCCTCTAAATTCGACTCCTATATGAGGATTTGGTGAAAAATGCCACTAAAGTGAGTAATAACGTTCTTTTCTAACACAAAAGCACATGCTTTTGTCCTTAAAATCATCACTAATATGCTTTGCTAGTGTAAACATAAGAAATGACATGCTTTTTGAAGGGAAAAGCATGTATTTTGCACTTTAAAAAGCCCACCACGTGCATTAACATGTCCAAACGCCTCTTTTGAAAGAGTAATGATGTGTTTTTAGGAAGGAAAAACATATGCTTTTTAAAATACATATGCTTTTGGGTTCAAATTCCCCATCTTTATGCATTTTAATCATAACTCAAGTCAAAAAACACATTAATAGGCTCCTAAAAGCAATAACATGTGCTTTTGGGTTCCAAATCTCCCCTTGTAAGTACTTAAGTGATTAATATATGTTATTGCCTATAGAAAGTCCACCTATATGTATTTAGGACATATTTATTGGTAATGGGTTTTTAATAGGTGTTTTGCATGTTGATATATGTTATGAACTATCAAAAACCCACCTTTATGTATTTTAAATGTCTCATGTAATTAAATTTTATAAATAACTAAATTTCTCAATAAAATAACATGAAAATAGACTTAAAATGCCTAATTTTCATAAAACATTAAAAACTATGGTCAAATCAACTCAAAATGAGCTGAAATTTTAAAATAGATCTCAAGATCCACTTAAGATATTAACGATAATTATATATAATTTGCTTACAACTCATACGCTCATTCATCATAAGGAAAATAACTTTCCTTTAAACCAAGTTCTCAAAACAATTCATTGAGTCGGTCCTGATGCTTTCTCAATTAATTATAATAGGACCTCAATAAGATAATACAATACATTACACTGTTTCATAATTAAAAAATATTGTCAACTCACACTCTTTACAACTTCACACATGCAACCTCAGACTTCGCACACTCATTGACGTCATCATCAGGTTGTTTATTGTCTCTGTCTAACTTTGCTCATCAAGATTCTATCCCTATTAGGAGATACAATACGATTTCAAGAAACAGCTTCTCAGATACTCTATCTGCACACTATCTTTTGTATATCATGAATAAGTCTCACATGTCTTCGACTTTTTGCATGCGCGCTTATCCACGTCATCAGGACATACTGTAGAACATGACCTCAATTGTGCTTGATCTCATCATCAATACTCGATCCGTATGACCTCAATCTTTGTCTACTACTCTGTCAGTCTTCACAGTATGTTGACATCAATGACAAACATAGTCATGAATGGAACACACAATCGTGCTTACTATCTCTCAACTGCTCCAACAATGCTAGAATACTCCCCCATAGGAATATCATCAGCATCCATGTTAATAGAAACTACTACCAATACAAAGAAGGGCAACGAATGTGAAGGAGAAGAAGAGCTCATAGTGACCTCTTCCCTGGAGAGTGAGAACAAAGAGGAGGAAGGGTTGTGGATGGTGCAACATGCAAGGGATAGTGAGGAAGTACAAGAGATGATAGGTGGTGGAGGGTATGTAATGGAAGAGGAAATTTTGGTGGCAAAAAGGGTGCAACCTCAGTAGCTTACTAGGGAACCTAAAGATCCATAATGTTGACCAAGATTGTATTCACACCAACACATTTGTCGTCCACCACGCATCTGGTCACATAATTGAAAGCACAACATATCCATTTGATTCATAGGTTGGGACTAACCACACTCCACATCGCTATATCATAGAGAGTTGAGGAGGCTACTCCCATGGCCTTAGTAGTAGCACTTATAGATATAGCTATAACTCTACAGGAGGGTATGGTCCCTACAGTCAAAGATTCAATTCGACGACTGATAGTTTGATCCCTATAGCAAAAGGTTCAACCCCTACAGCCAAAGGTGTGACCCCTGTGGACAACGATTCAGTCACCAAGGCCAAAGGTTCAATTTTACCCACTATAGAGCCAAGGATGCTAGAGGGAAAAAAATTACACTTATATGCCACGATACCACAAGGTATGTGGATGGAGACATGACAAGATGGGATGCAACGCCTGTGCTTGCAAGGAAAGATGGCGTTGACATCAAGATGGATAGTTTTTTGTACAGGTTTGAGATGGACATTGTTGAAATCCCACCCGCTTTACCTACCTTGTTCATGGTCTAGCACTTCAGGCAGAGAAATGTCTAGCCTATGCCCATAGAAAGGTAGTCCCTCTAAGTTCAAGAGGTGGAGCCAACAATAAAGGAGGAAGTGATTGAAATTGAAGAACAAAGTGTACACCAAGCCAACATTTCTCTATAGCAAACTATGAGGATAGGGGATGCGAGAAGAAGAATAATGCAAGACGATGACTACATTCGAGTTTCCAAGCCCAACCCATGAGATGCCATAGGCTCATTACAAAGGTATTTTGCAAAATTAGAGGGATTGTTGCAATAGCATGTGGAGTGGAAGACCACACAAAACAAGTAGATATTGGGCTTGTCTCAGTCAAGCTTGAAAGGCTCTTGGCGTTCATGGGCTAGGGATGCAAGTGCAAATTTGTAGATTTTACAGCTAGGGGGTAGTCCCTCAAAGACACACCAAAGATAGCGAAAACATGGTGAAGGACATACACTCTAAAGGGACAGAGTAGTGCAATGGGCACCTGCCATAGCATGGAGCATGTATTCAAAGACACATTCCTCCAACTCTAGAAAGTCACCTAACAAGAAGGTAAACAAGAAGTGTAAGAAACCAGTGGTTCGTATGTTGGTAGTGCAGAGCGAGCTTGCTACCTAGGAGAAGCCAATGAAACAAATTAAAAAAAATTCTACCCTAAAGGAATAGTTAGCACATGAGCAAGTGGTGTGGTCAGGAAAGGAGACTCGGCTTGAAGAGGCAGAGGGGCATTTAGGAGCCATTGTGGGAGAGCTAGAGAAAACAAGGAAAGATTTGATGGTTGTTGTCACATTGGTGAGAGCTTCTCAAGAAAAACAGCTAGTAGTAGAGTGTGACTTGCAACTCCTTCAACAACTTGCTAAACCAACATCTTTGACCACTCCAAGGATATCCACGATCCTCTCAGCCTCCCTCCTAGTCATCATTATTTTGCAATACATCAGGCTATTGAAAACAACTACTTCTTTGGGGGGTGGGGGGGCTGATGTTGGCAGTAGTTTCACCAATTTCAATAAATTGTTTTGTTATGTAAAGAGTCAATGTAATGAAAATAAATTCTTGGGTAATTGTACGGAGTTGACAATTGGCACTCTTAGCCTACTGTAGAGTGATTTATATTGTGAAATAATACCGAGAACAAGCTAGCATTATATAGACAGAGTCAAACATTACATGGAATAGAAAGTATATATCTCTCTGCCAATTTATTGTGTTGTGTTCTACCTGAATTATTATGATCTCTTTATTCTTTTATATTTTTGTTTACTCTGAGTGTTAAATACATACCATAAAGGAAGTGAACACTAAGAGTTGCATACTTAGCAAAAACGATGAGAGGAATCACGGGCAAATTAGATAAAATGCAGACAACACAAATAAAAGAAGTGCATGTTAAGAATTTTTTGAAAGTTGTTGCAAAGATGGGCAATGGGCCAAACTCAGACAATCCTTGCTACATTAGAAACTTACGTCCTATGGAGTATATAGATTGGATTAAAGACATGGATAAAAACTTTTGACTCTAAGTCAATAAAGGTTCCCAAGAAGATGAGGTGCACTTGCACCAAGCTAAATGGTCATGCATCCTTGTGGTAGGATGGCATACAAATGAAAAGACAAAGGTGAGGCAAAGAGAAATTTAAATCTTGGTTGCCAAGTTGAAGTCCAATTTTTTGCCACTAGACAGTCAAATGAGTTTGTTCAAGAAATTGCAAAATTTTAAGCAAATTTTGTAAATGTAAAAACTGCATGAAGATGTTGTACAAGCTAACCATTCCAATTGTTTAGTTAGAAGATCTCAAGGTATGTTAATGGCCTCCATATATCCATTGACATAGCAATGGAATGCTTAATAATATAAAAATATCTATTGTACCATTTAGTATAGTGGTCATGTAAGTAACGCTCTCCTAAGTTAATCAACTAGTTCATAGTGACTTTCTGCTCTTCAAATTGTTTAGTTAATTTGGTAACTCTCTATTCTATTTTTAGTATCACAATAATTTATGTTATGTAAAGACCTTGGAATTGTTTTTATAAGAAATATTCCTCCATTTTGTTTAACAATGAATATCTCAAGCAATATCATTTTATGCTATCAAAGCAGATATTGGTTTTCGACAAAATTCTCCAATAAAAAATGAGTTAATTACCTAGAAATATGAAGCAATTTCATAAAAGTTTTTTGCCCAGTTGCTTTTACAAAACTCATGGAGTTTTTATGGCAGATTCTTTAAAGAATAAGATTTGTAGTTTTCTTGAACATTTTGTGAGGAAAACTTTTTTTAAAAAAATTCTCAATTTTTAATAAAATCAAGGGCATTAAGTTTTTGGCAATTTTTGTAGATCTCTTTACTATGTTTTTACTAGCAAAACAAAGTTTTTTAGATCTAAAAGGGTTCTTTGTTCTTGTGACCAAGGGCGTTGGTTTTTCTAATCTCAGAGTGTTTTGCATTTTTCTCCCCACAAATTGCAATTTTTCTAATCTAAGAAGGTTTTGTGTGGCAAACTGTAAATGGTTTTTTCCCCCAAAAATCCTGGTGAGCTTTTGCATTATTATTTTATCAAAACTCATGGAAGCTTTTCCAAAAATCATGGAAGGTTTTTTCACAATGTTTTCATTAAAATTGTGGTTTTCTTTTCTTTTGTGATTTTGAACAGAAATCATGGATTTTTTCAAACCATCAAGGGCTTTAACAATTTTTCCTCAAGATTGTGCGTACTTGTTGTGGGTATTCACCTTTATTCCACAAAAAAAAGGACATTTCCCAGTTTTTACAAAATCATGATGCATCAAGAGTTTGATGATTTTCCACAAAAATTGAGGTGCTAGTTTGCAGCAATTTCTTTTCACAATTTGTTCCAAGTTTTGCCCATTTTTTCACTACAAATATTGAAGTTTTTTGAAAAGCTATCTCAATCTTTGGATAATGGGAGGAGTGGCTTGAATATCCAACATCACATTGGAAAGCATTCACCTTGTTCTTGGTCATATGAGGAAGATCAGTAGAACAAGATTGGTTGATTAGAAGGCCAACTTGGAAGGGTCTCAGAAGCAGGCTCCAGATGAATGTTCTGAAGAGGAGTCATGATCCAATGACTTGCAAATAATGTCAAGTCTTTTGTAGATTAGTTACTAGAATGACCATTAGGGAGAACTGGAGAAGTATTAAAGTAATATAGTAATATTTAGTATAATGGTCATGTAAGTAACCTTCTTTAAGCCAGTCAATCTGCCTTTAGTAAGTTTATGTCCTTTAAGTTGTTTAGTTAGTTTAGTAACTTTCAATTCTGTAAAAGACCTTTTAATATTTCAATCATCATTTCAAATTAGAGGTCAATACAAGAAGCTTATCAATGTCCTTATCAAGCATATGAGAAGCAGTCTAGAAGGAAGCAAAATAATTCATAAGAAAAGCTAAGTTACCAATTCTAGCTTTGATGCTGATGCCAGTGCGAGATGCTAATGCGAGTGCAGGGTGTTCATGTGTGGATGCGTAGATCTTTTTTGTGGGGATTTTGGATACGTTTGGGTGTGTCTGTACATAAGTATATATATTTTTAAATATATATATAATATAAATTAATACATATATATTTATGTAAAGTTGTCAACTATAATTTATAACAATGTATGCAAAGAAATACAAGAAATATCAAATCTACAAAAATAAACCATTCATTGAATCATTATCATAATCAAATTGAAATAACAATAATCAAAACATCAAGATTCCAACGCAACTTGAATTACAAAATCAAAACATAGTTCATGGTTCAATGTTGATCAATCAAGAGTCAAGGCTCGAGATTCACAAATCCCATTCAGTCATTCAGAATCATAAGGATTCTCAAAAAAATCCACATTCTCATCATCTCCTCCTGCTACAACACTTGCAAATTCATTTGAATCATGCATGGTTCCAATTGTGCTAGATGCATGTGCTATGACGTTATCAAAATCATCATCCATCATCACAGTAAGATCCTGAAGTGTTCCATCCATATCTGCAAATTCAGGGGCTACATCCCAAAGCTTAGTTGACCCTTCCTTGTATCCATCCTCCTTACGTGACAAAAGGCGCAAGTTGGTATGTATATAAACCAAGTCCTCAACTTTCTTTGAGCCCAACCGGTCGCGCTTCACTGAATGGATATAAGAGTATGTACTCCAATTCCGTTCAGCAGAAGAACTTGCAGCTTGAATAGTTTTCATAAAATTTTAAAATTTTAAAATTAAACATACAAATGAAAAGCAAATTAGAAAATGTTAAACACTAAAGTGTAGAATACAATTGCTAGAAATAAATAAATAAATGAAAACTTACTTGTGAGAGAATCTTGATTGCGAGAGGTTGTAGATGCTTGAATGGCTGACCATACATGTACCACCATGTGATAGCTCCCATGTCATTTTGGTCCTTTATTGCATATGGAGTAAGTTTTGATCCTAAAGAAAATGAACCAAATTCTTGCCTCACCTTTTTGTGTAATTCATCATCTAGGAAGAGTCTTGCAAATGCAGTGTAGCACCCAATAGCAACTTCTTCATTCGCATATGGTGCAATTCTATCCGACATAGCAAGTATTTCCTAGCTATAGTACCTTGGAGATAAGGCATACGCAAGGAGGTGCAATAGGATAGTCATCCTCTCCCAACGATGATGAGTGATATCCTCCACCTTTTTGCACAAGGCTTCACATTTTGTGGGGTTAGTCTCATGTGCTTGTATGGAAAGCTTTACCTTTTCTACCATGGTGTCCATGCCATCATACACATCCCCCAAGCAAGGTGCATCTATATCGACAAAGTGTAGCATAGTCATGATAGGTTCAGTGAAATCCAACACAAATTGCACACGAGCCCACCAATGCTCACCAAGATCATACCCCTGACCTTCAAGGCTCTCTCTGAATTTGAAGCCTTCCATATAGCCCATTGGTTACAAATATCCATTTGGCCCAATGCTGATTTCACCTTGAGGAGTCCTTTCAGAACAATAGTATGAGATGCAAATCTAGTCTCAGCTACCCATAAGCAAGTTGACAATATAACATCGTATATAAAACAAAGTTATAAACAAGAAATTTGATATTGAACATGAATATAAAACTAATTCAAAATAAATAAATAAATGAAACTAAATAATTACAATTTTAAATCTACCTTCAACAACTCCAACTTGGAGAATGATCTGAATATAGATTGTGACATGTGGTGGTTTGTCACAAAAATTTGTATCTCCTCTCCCTCTTGGCATATTTGCTTCACCCAATCTATTTGGGTGCCAATTTGTCGCATGACCAAGTTGAGGGAGTATACAGTGCATGGTGTCCAAAAAATATGGTCGTATTGAGACTCAACTAAAGCACCTGCACCCCTACAATTCGTGGCATTATCTGTGACCACCTAGACCACATTCTCACTACGCACCATCTCTATTGCCTCAATGAGAACTCTATAAATGAATTGTGAACCCTTAACTTGTCCTTCACAATCAATAGCCCTCAAAAACATTGCCCCTTCGGGGGACATTGCAATCACATTTATCAATGGTTGGTCTCTTGTGTCTTCCCATCCATCAGATACAATAGTTATGCCGGAAGTTTTCCAAGATGTCCTAATTGGTTGAAGAGCTTTCTCTATAGAAATCTTTTCTTTTTGCAAAATAGTACACACCTTTGCATACCCGAGGCTAATGTAATCAGCTGGTGCTCTAAGGATGGCTGCAACCATTTCCCTCCAATATCGCGATCTTACCAAATTGAAAGGAAGACCATTGGCACAAAGGCAATGTGCAATTGCTTCATGAACAATCTCTCTTGCCTCCATTTTGAATGCTTGATCCAAAGGACCTCTTTTGCGAGAAATAACTTCTACTTCATCATCCTCTTCTCCCACTTCCAAGAATGGATGTTTGGAGGATGCAACATGATCAATGGGCACATTCACTTTGCTCTTTGTAGATGAAGGTTTGTACAGACTTGTTTTTGATTTGCTCACTAAACGATCAGCAGCCTCTTGTTCTTCTATGAATCCAGCTAACTATGCATTGCTCAACCTTTTTCCATCTTTACTTCCCTTGCACAATGCTATTCATTTACCAGTAGGGCCCATAAAATGAACTTTGACCCGAGAATATGAGTTGTTGAATGGTTTACTATGACATATATTGCATCTCCAAATGTATGACCCACCTTCAGAAACCTGTCATAATCTTGTGGTGTGTCTCCATAATGGAGATGCCACATCAATATTGAAGTTATCACTTCGTTCTTGCCCTGCTACTGAACTTTGACTATCAGTAGTGGCCATTCTTGCACAATAGAAACTATGAATCTAATAAGAAAATAGAAAAAATTAACTTAGAAATGTTTAAAAAAACTCACTCCTTCATTTCTTTAGGAAAAAAAAAAAACATATATATATATATATATATATATATATATATATATCTTGAAAAAATTCTCCTAAAACTTGAAAAATTCATGAAGAACTAAGAAAAATCACTAAAAAAGCTCATGAAATGGATCGAATGCTTACCTTAGATGCTTATTCACCCTTTGTAGAAGCTCAATAGACACCCTACGAATAATCCTCTTCAAAACTAATGACCTTGCTTTTGGAATTTCACAATGGAGACCAAATAAGAAGAGAGCTCAGCTGAAAACAAAATGGGAAGACTGGGCAATGAATAGCCTCTTTTAGGGTCATTTTAGGGTTGTGAGGCAAACAGAAGGAGACAATGGTGTTTCCTACCAGCATCCACCATGCCTCTTCCCGCATCCACGCACCCGTCCACATCCGCATCCGCACCCCTCTCCTGAGCTGACGCATCGGCAACTTAGGAGAAAAAGGGTGAAATAGTAAAGAGAGGACAAGCAAACAATGGTAGAGGGCAGCATATGCAAAATGGAAAAGCAAGCTCTTCTCATAACAGCAATTTCAGTCAACAAAACAAATGAGTAGGAGGATTTTCAAAATGAATAAGTATGCCAACAAATCAGTATAGAAAGATTATCAGTTATGAGTAAGCCATGTATCATATTTGAAGGAATGCATACTAAGTGCACAAATAAATTATCACATAATGTTCCAAGCATTATGTAAATAAAGTCTTCAAAACAAAGAGCCATGATATCATTTAAGACAACTCGGCAAAAAATTAATACGAAGTTAAACCTTGGTACTTTTTTTTTTCATCTTATCACAGCTAGAACATAGCTTGCACTTCAAGAAACATTTATGAGTGGCAACTATTGTCATGTCTACCAATATATTACTAGCATGTTGCCATGAGAACCAAATCAATATCTTTTTGTCAAAAACCATAATGTGGTTAGTGGCTGCCTTTAAGGAATTCCTCTATAATACTTCCACTCCATAAAACAGATTAGTATAGGACTACCTACCAAGTCATCAACAGCGTATGAACATCTGCAACACGTATAAAACCACAAGAGCATAGCTAATGGATTCAAAGCTTACAGTTCCAATGGATGATGATGCGATAGTAATGATACTGTCAGTCTGAATATCCCTGGGAACCTTTTCCACTGCTCTCAGGGCACTTGAAACATCAGAATTCTTCCTGGGAGCATTTGGAGATCCATTCCTATCATCAAACTTCACCAGTCACAATTTAGCACTCTTGTTATATAATCGTTCATCTTTATGCATGCATTGCAAATAAGTGTGTGTATGTGTGTGTGCACGCCTACATGTATATGCATATAAACATATGTACGTGTGTGTGTGTGTTTGTATATGCATATATACTAATACATTTACATGTGTACACATGCAATAACATACATGTGTGCGTGCACGAACATACCTATGCAAGCATTTGTTTGAATATATCCATGTATATCTACCATGAGAACATGTGAAAGGAGAATGCAAACTAGTTGACAGAGAACCACAATCCTCAAATTGAACAAAATAAACACATAATAGAACAGTTAGAAAAGAAGTAAATCATCATAAATGACATTTAGGCAAATGACACTAAGCAATTCTACATTCGCAAAGCTGAAAAGCTGTAAAATTGAATGCCAAAAACATTGCTGCAATGTGGATTTCAAAGAATTAACCATAGAGGAAGAAAGAGTGCAAGATTTTCCGGTTAAGTAAATGGATGTATGTAATAATCCAGGTTACTAAATACTCTAGGCTACCCGTCACATCAGTATTAAGAATATCAATGATAAAATGCAATTGAAGCCATTGCAATTTTAGACTACTAGTGTATTAATAACACCAGCAAACAAAACATAAGCATAATGTAAACCAAAATACCAGAATACCAATATATTCTACACTATTATAATCTCTAAAATGGAAAAAAAAATCAATGTATAAAATGGCCATTTTACATAATATGCTTTTACAAACAAGACAATAAGACGTAAAAAGAAAAGCTGGACTTGTAAACATAGTAGCCAAAAAGCATGCAAAAGAACATGAGTACTTTTCATTAATCACATGACAAACCCAAGACAGTGCCGAAGGTTTTTTAAAATCACAATCAACTGCAGTCAAACTTGTAATAACCTAAAATGCAGGTTTTAGATTTAAAACATATGCAGTGATTAGGTTTTCAAAAAATCAGTGTGTTTTACTATTGAGTTTTTGGTTTATTATAAATAAACAACTTTTCAGTTTTTGATATTTTACAACTTCAGATTTGATAAAAACAGACTTACAAGACAAAGACACATTTTCAGACTTGTTTTAGTTCAACAGTTTAATCATTAATGAATTGTCTAGAACCTTTGCCCTGATATCTTCTTTAAAATTTTAGGATTAGGTTGAATGGTTCTTTTTAACTAAGCATTACTGTTTTCTTGATACAAATAAACTTGGCCCTAAACTGTCATTTTTAGTTTAGTCTTGAAATTGGGCTTTTTATTTTTATTTTTATTTTTTAATGTTTAGTTGTATGTAATTTTTACTAAACACAGCACTCGCTATGCTAGACCTGGCCCTAACTGTCCTAAACTACTGTTTATAGTTTAGCGTAAGACTAATTTTTTTACTAAACATAAAAGTTTCTACAGCTCTCTTCTTTTTTTTGACTAAACCTAAGGGCCACTCTATTTCATTCTAATGTTTTTTGTTATTAAAACTAGAAAATTACTCATTACCTGTTTTTCATTCCAAAAAAAAAAAACATTCAGTGGAACCTCCGCAGCTGATATAACACTCAGTTGCAGAAGAACAAATTGTAAATTACATTCAATTTTCCACTCCTCCGAAAAAACTTAGTATTCCAGGCCTTCAAAAGACAACTTATAGAATATGCTCACAACCTTCTATTTTCTCCTATCTTTATATTAATTCAGCTTAAAACATAACCTTCAGAAATATGACTTGGAACATATGTTTAAATCATTGGGAATTATCTGCACTTTATTCAGCTAAATAAAAGAATTTCAGTTTAATCACTAATGGACTACAAAATAGACTAACTCAAACCACTTGAACTTTTCCCCACACATTCACACCAAACCTATGCGGAAGTTCCCATCCAAGCTAAAAAAACTCCAATATGCTACTTACATAGAAGGCCTAATGACAATCATAAGAACCCCCTTCATGGTGGCAATCTGTAGTTCTCTTATACAATTTAAACTTGATCGTTACAATACCAAAGTGGCTGAGCACTCTTTCTTACCATAATGGAAAAATCTATTGCAAGTACTGCTGCATACAGTAATGTAATAATCTCTTGAATGTTTACGCATCTAACTCAATAGGGAATGAGAATTGTTAAATAGTATACTATGTTTCCCATATCCCTGTCTTTTGTGGAGGCCAATAGAGAGTGGATCAATCTCTAAGGATCACAAGACAGCGTGCAAACTATACCGCATGTTTGCATCAACAGCTCTAAAAAGTTATAATACCTTTTCAAATGGGTATAAAATTTGAATAGAAACAAACATTATATGCATGGAACATCAAGACATGGTAAACATCATGTTTTGGACTTCTTACATTTAGAATTTTAAAAAAATTAGAAACCCCTTCACAAAGTGCTTATTGATGACGGAAACTTATGAAATTCATTTAAAGGTAAATCAAACTACTAATACCTGAGACTGTCAATAGCAGCAGCCTCTGCAGTGGTGAAGCTATCACCAATGTTGCCAATGTAACTAGAAGTACCATTCAAATTAGAAACACCATCATTATCTGCAAACATAAACACAGGTGAGAAGAAAGAAGTAAAGATAGATTGAATATTAAATATTCCAATTTCCAACACCACAGTAGCAAGAGTTTCCGAGAACAAATCTACAGCATAGATTTATTACATAGTTACACCACCTTGGGACATGGTGACAAGTTTGCAGGTAGGGGGGACAGAGGAACCTCAATTTTGGGTATACTATACATGTAGTACTTAAAATACTGGCTATGAAAAGATGTATAACAATAAAACAGTAACTGTAAGATAATAAATTAGAATTACTAAACAGTTGAACATTGCATTGAACATTGAACAATAAAATTTTACATAGTCGAATCAGAAAATGGAAGAATTCTATTTTGTGTTATACATTAGATATCAAAAGTATAAGTCTTTAATCATAAAGATGACTACATTGAGTAGCATGATACCAAAATAAGTACAAACTACAAGAGATGCACCCCACAGACCCCTAGGGCAAGAATAGAACCCATAAAACAAATAAAAAATATTTATTTTTTCAAATGCACTTTATCTATCTATTGCGACAGGGGACCCCTAGGTATCTAACCTATCCCCTCTGAAGACCTTTGGGCGTCCCTCTATCCCCTTAGTGGATGCTAGGACGTCCCCGCATTTCTGGCGAAATGACAGTGATTTGGTAGCGCCACCGGAGACGATGTCGGAACATCGTCCCCAAGTCCCCTATGTGTCTACATTCCAAGGACGTTGGGGATTTTTGGGGGGACATATCTCCAAGGGACACTAATTTACTATTAAAAATTATGTCTCCTAGGTCCATGGTCTCAATCATGGAACAAAGAGCACAATAAACATTAGTTAATACGCCATAAGCACTCACACAAACAAATAGTGTTCAAAACTTACATATACATAAACATAAATCAAATGCCATCTTCCTTACTAAAAACTGGGGCATTCCCAAAATGGATAAACTATGCACTCTCAGATAAAGAAATCAACATGCTTAAACAACCTACATATAAACAAGCATAAAATAAATGCAATTTTCTTTAAAGTGGGCCATTCTAGAATAGGCAAACAATGCACTGTCTAGGTATAACCAAATATATATATATATATATATATATATATAGACACACACACACACACATAAAGACATACATAAGAACCCTCAAAAACTGATTTTTGACATAGCAATATCCATGGGAAATAGTAATGGTTTTAATATCCTCTCATTTCATGAAAATCTATGTACATGCTACCTCAAAATGTTAGAAACCCCAAATTTAAACTACTATACTAAAATTAAATTGATTTAAAGATATTCCCAAAGTGCTTGTAAAATTAAAAATTGGAAAATTTCTTTCAGTGATTCAATTAGAGATATGAATGTGAGATTTACATCTCTTAGAAGCCTTTGAAGAAGTGTAAACAAATCAAATGGATATGTCTTGATACAAGATGGACCAAAACAAACATCGACAGTGCTTTAAAGGGGTACCTAGGGTCGAATGGTATCGGTTGTGTTGCCTAGGACAATAGAGGAATCATCCTAACAATGGGAGCAAAAAGAATATAGGATTGGATAAACAATGTGATGCAATCATTAGTGGCTCTACAACCTATAAGGCTTGGTAGGAAAATAAGGACTCCAAAGCTACATTTTCAAGGTGATTTGTTAATAATAGTAGGTGCGATAATGACGAGTTCAGTGCCAACATAGCATTTGCAGAAATACATTAAGATCATTAAGGAATAATTGAAATTCTTTTAAGGTTATCAATCAGTGAAGCGGAAGGGGGAAATGTCGACGATTGTATTTTTAGCAATGATAATTGTGTTGAGGTAAGTGAATGATGAGATGTAGTAAAGTGGACACTCTTGCCATAAATGTTCCGTTGGGAAAATGTGTGTTGGAATGGTAGACATGTGTGAGGAGTCTTTAAGAAGGAACATGCAATGAGAGATGGGTTCTTGTGAACCACTACTCATAAAACATGGGTCAATAAGTTTAACTTAAAACTACACAATTGAATCTTGATAGCAATATCACAATTTGACTTGCTATGGAAATATTTCGTACTTATTAATCTAAACATGGGTAAATAAGTTTGACTTAAAACTACACAATGGAATATTGATAGCAATATCACAATTTGACTTAATATGGAAAATATTTCCTATTTATTAGTCTATCATTCTTTTAATTTTAGATTTTCTTATCATTATTTTTTTTTTTTAAAATTAAGATGTTACATTTTAAAATACGGCGTGTCTTTTGTAATTTTATAAAGTTAAATATTTTCAAGTATTTAGCTTAGATGTTTAATTCTTAATGTTAAACTATCAAACTAAAGACTTTTATTATAAAGGATAACTATTCAAGATAATATTGGACTGAAACTGGTATAAAACTCTTTGCAATATAATATGTTTTGCACGTTGATAATGAGTATCTCCTGCTCTAAAATTACTTGAAGATTGTATTAATTTTGTGTTCATTGTATATCGAAAACAGGGCAGGAAAGTACATACATATACGACAATCTCTTAAGAGTCACGACCGATAGTCGTGACTCATATTTGAGTCACGTCCATCGGCATCACTAATCAAAGTTTGTTTATATGATTAAGCCGACCAACGACTTTACACTGCCGCTTCAATACATATGACTTGGATTATATAAGGTTTGATTAGAATCGATGACTTAATTTATCATTTTATGTATTTGTGATTATATATATATATATATATATATATATATATATATAATCACAAATATATATATATATAAGAATATATATATATATACATGAATACATATATATAATATGAATATAAGTTATCAATAGCTCTTTACTAATCTATACATCAACACTCCCTCTTAGATTAGTAAAATAAACACACACAAGAGGTCTTTGATCAGAAGACTTCTTTTATCCAATGTCAAAACATTGTGACATGTGAGAGTTGGCTTGTCAAGATATCACTTTCATGATATTCACCAATCTCTCAAGAGCAATGGCCTCTCAGAAACATCAACTTAATGATGATCACCAAATACTCAGTGTGGTAATGGCCTATCAAAATATCAAGGCAAGATATACACCAAGTACCGAGAATATATCTATACAAACAACTTGTAGATAATCAAATTAATGATATCATCCGCCTAGTTGTTGATTTACAAGATAAAGCCCTTACATGAAACACTTTCACAAAAATGAATCATGCTACAAGTTATTGTAAGGACGTCACTTTACAACAACTTCTACTGATACAAGTGAAATCCTTTTGAAGTTGTCACTTCTTAAAGATTAACAAAGGTTTTATTTATAATATATATAAAAAATGTACAATAACCAATTTCTCTAAGACATGTCCTCAGATTTTACAATCATAACAAGTTCTTTGCGGAAATGTTCCACTTTTATTTTAGCAAGTGGTTTGGTAAGAGTGTCTGCAATTTGATCCTCTATACTAATATATTCCAGCTTGATTACATTCTTCTCAACCATGTCTCGAACATAGTGGTAAGGCATCTCAATGTGCTTTGATCTGTTGTGAAACACAGGATTAAGAGATAGCTTGATGCAGCTCTGATTATCACAATAAATAGTAGTTGGTGGAAGTGGCTTCCCAAATAATCCAAATACAAGTTTCTTCAACCATACAGCTTCTCTTGCTCCCATAGATGTAGCTATGTACTCGGCTTCTATAGAACTTTGTGCTACTGAAGACTGTTTCTGACTAAACCAAGATATCATTGTTGAGCCCAATGTAAAACAACATCTTGAAGTGCTCTTACGATTTTCTGAATTTCCTACCCAATCTAAATCTATATATCCCTTTAAATTTAATTCAATTTTAGTGTATTCGAGACCATATCCAATAGTACCACTGAGATACCTAAGAATATGTTTTGCTGCTACTAAATGAGTTTGTTTAGGTTTGGACATGAACTGACTGAGAACATTTACAGCATAACAAATCTCAAGTCTTGTGTTCACCAAATACATTAAAGAACCAATTATCTTTCGATATAGAGTAGGATCAACACTTTCAGAATCTTCAGTTGCTTCTTTTAGTTTCAGGAGGTTTGTTTGCATAGGAGTTTTCATTGCCTTGCTATCCAACATGCCAAATCTGTTAAGTAGATCCAGAGTGTACTTGCCTTGATTTAGGAAGATTCGCTTTGAATGCTGCCATACTTCTAGTCCCAAGAAATAGTGTAGTATTCCTAGATCTTTCATTTCAAATTCAAATATAAGATCTTGTTTACATTTTTCGATTAGATGATCTTCTCCTATAATCAAAAGATCATCAACATATAAAACCATGATTAACATATCCCCCTATATTACTTTGAAATATAGATTTGGATCTGCAATGTTTTTAGAGAAGTCAAGTTTGGTTAGATGCTGATCTATCCGTTCATACCAAGCTCGGGGAGCTTGTTTCAATCCATATAAAGCCTTTTTCAATTTGCATACATGTGATTGTTTATTGTGTACTTCAAATCCTTCTGGTTGTTCAAGATAAACTTCCTCTTCTATAACACCATTCAAGAATGCAGTCTTTACATCCATTTGATGAATTTTCCATCCTTTGGATGCAACAATGGCTAAAACAGTTCTGACTGATGTATATCTGGCTACTAGTGCAAAAGTTTCCTCATAGTCTATTTCTTCCTTTTGGGAAAATCCTCTAGCAACAAACCATGCTTTGTACTTGTCAATGCTTCCATCTGCAGCATGTTTAATTTTAAATAGCCATTTTGAGGAGACAACTGATTTATTTTTGGGTCTGGGAACAATATCCCAAACATCATTTTTAAGTATGGAGTTATATTCTTTTGTCATGGCATCTTTCCAATGTTGGTGTTTTATAGCTTCTTTTACATTAGATGGTTCAGATTTGGAGATTTCACTTATTAATGCAATGTAACTTGAGCATATATTAGGACATTTCCTCTCCCTAATGAAGTCTGAAGGAATGGAATTGTTTTCTTCAATTAGCTTTTTGGCCCATAGAGGTCTTTTCTTTTCTTCAAAGGTGTGAGTAATGTCCATGGGTTCAATTGATTTATCTTCCTCCAGTAGAGACTCCCTCTCATTTTCAGAGTTTTGTTCTTCTAGAGTTTCTTCTGAATTTGATTCATCTTTAGATCTTTTGTAGGCCAAATCTTCATCAAATATTACATCTCGACTTAGTTCAATATTCCTTTGTCCAGGGATATAGATGCGATATGCTTTTGAAGTTTCACTATAACCTACAAAGATTCCTTTCTTTCCTGAGGGTTCTAGTTTGGTTCTCTTTCCTTTAGGAATATGTACAGAGACAGGACAACCAAAAATTCTTAGATGTTTAAGATCAGGTTTCTTTTCGGTAAATACCTCTTCAGGGATCTTAAATTCAAAATAAGAGTGGGGACACCTATTTTGAAGGTAAACAGCAGTACTTGAAGCTTCACCCCAAAGAAAGGTTTCAAGATTTTGATCATGAAGCATTGCTTTAGCAGAATGAACTATAGATCTATTATTTCTCTCAGCTATTCCATTTTGTTGGGGATTATAAGGAACAGAACACTCCCTCTTGATCCCAACAGTTTTACAATAATCCATAAATATATCAGAAATGTACTCTTTACCATTGTTTGTTCTTAATACTTTTATTTTCTTTTCAAAAACGTTTTCTACAAGAGCTTTAAACTCTTTAAATTTGGTCAGGATTTCCTCAAATTCTTTACTTTTAAGAAAATAGATCCATGTCTTCCTAGAGAAATCATCCACAAATATGATGTAGTACAGAGAAACTCCTAGAGATGAAACTGACATATGGCCACATAAGTCTGAATGGATAAGCTCTAGAATATCTTTGGATTTGGTTTGACTAATATGGAATGTACTTTTGATATTCTTCCCTAGAACACAACCTTTACAAGTTCCTTCATGGTAAGGATTAATTTTAGGTATACCTGTTACCATTTTTCGTATGGAAGGTAATCCTCGAAAATGAAGATGAACTAGTCTCTTGTGCCAAATTTCATTTTCTTTGAAAGAATCATGAATTAGGGCTGAATGAGAGAGAGAGTTAATCTGATAAAGACATCCATGTCTAGAGCCAATTTTGTATGCATTTTTTATGTTAGAATTCTTAGGCCAAGCTAAGACCTTTCCTTCCATAAATGTAATTCTGAGTCCTTCATCTTCAAGAGCAGAGACAGAGAGCAAGTTTCTTTTTATGCCAGGTACATATAGTACCTTAGTAAGTTCAATTGTATTCCCTGATTTCAAATGAATAGTACATGTTCCTATTCCCATTACGAGGTATCTTGTATCATCTCCAATGGTTACTTCATGAACAGTCTTCTTGTAGAGAGTCTAACTGTCTTTTAAAACCTGTGATGTGTCGAGAGGCTCCGCTATCAATTACCCAAGTACTTGATCTGTTTGATGCTTCACTGGAGAGTGCTGAATAGAAGGCATTGTGTTCAGAATTTTCATTAGAGTTTTGTGTGGTAGCAAATGAAGCTTGTGACTTAATTCTATCAGGACATCTAGATGCTGGATGTCCAAATTTATCACACCTATAACATTGCATTGTGGAGAAATCAATGTGCTTTTTCCTTCCTTTGAATTTTATTTTCTTCTTATTTACTTGAGTAGAGAGAACTTGTAACTCTTCTTTTAAGGAAGAAACATTTTGGCCTCGAGCTACTTGCATACACTCTTCTTGTATACAGTCAGCTTTAAGTCTTTCAAATTTAGGTAATTTTGACTTAGAGCATACCCCTTGTCTGAAGGTATCCCATAATGATGGAAGACCTTTTAGAGCCATTATTGTTAATTCCTTTCCATCATAGATGTGTCCAATGGAAGAAAGTTGATTTCGAAGATCAGTTATCTCATAAAGTAGGAGGAAATTTTCTCTCCTTTATTCATTTTAATGTTTGACATTCTGTCCTTTAATTTAATGATCCGAACAGTATTGTTTATCTCAAACATATTTTCAAGAGCATTGTACATCTCATGTGCAGTGTCTAGTTCTGAGATTACAGGAAGTAGATGAGTTTTAACACCATCCACGATGATTTTCATAGCTTTATTGTTGTCACTCTCCCATTTTTCTAGTTCATCATTTCCTTTAGGTGATGGGTTAAATTTCTCAATAAACTTATTTAAACCATGTTCTTTAAGTATAAGTTTCAGACGTAGTTTCCAGCCTGCAAAATCTAAATCACCTTCTAGTCTGTCTTCAAGCCTCATACCATTCACCATTTTATTAATAATATCTGATGCTTCTATAACCTGGATAATTGTAGTCTGATATCAGGATACTCCTTTTAAACCTGCTCCGATACCATGTTAAAGTATCAGACTAAAGACTTTTATTATAAAGGATAACTGTTCAAGATAATATTGGACTGAAACTGGTATAAAACTCTTTGCAATATAATATGTTCTGCACGTTGATAATGAGTATCTCCTGCTCTGAAATTACTTGAAGACTATTAATTCTGTGTTCGTTGTATATCAGAAACAGGGCGGGAAAGTTCATACATATACAGCAGTCTCTTAAGAGTCACGACCGATAGTCGTGACTCATATTTGAGTCACGTCTATCGGCGTGACTAATCAAAGTTTGTTTATATGATTAAGCCGACCAACGACTTTACACTACCGCTTCAATACATATGACTTGGATTATATAAGGTTTGATTAGAATCGATGACTTAATTTATCATTTTATGTATTTGCGATTATATATATATATATTAAATATGAATATAAGTTATCAATAGCTCTTTACTAATCTATACATTAACACTTAATATATTTAAAATAAAAAATTTAACCATTTAGAGTTTCAGTTATAATTTTTAAATAATTGATACTGATGTTTCTCAAACTTCTAAGGTCCCATACTAAGAAAGTTGAACAAACTGCGGCACAAATTACAAATTTTGCTTTGCCTTGTAGTCTATTTTTAGCTCATATATTCATCATAAAAAGAAAATCGATAGAATAAAGATCCTGGTTAGTAGTTTGTTTCATCCAAGCTTGTAGAGAATATACTGCTACATTATTTGTACCTTTCATATTGAATGTCCACTTATTTTTCCTCTACGAAGAACAAGCTAAAAATGTAGACTGTCACTGAGAATGAAAAATGCATTTTAAGTTTAAACCCTAAATTTCAAAGACAATAAAATTCACTTATGTCGACATACAAGGTATGTAAGGACTCCGAAGGGCTGCCTCAAGCATTGCTTTGAAATCAAGGGCGGCAGAAACAGCAGGCTCCACTCCAGCCTGTGAAATCATCAATCACATATTGAGTGCCTATTGTAACATACCAAGATAGCAAGCTAATGAATACACATATGTACTACAAGATAGTTGCCAAAACAATCAAGAATAAGAAGATAGGGAATATTCAAAAGTCTTAAGAAATAACGTGATCAAAATAACAAATCCTGTTCACAGATCTTTGAATGTTAAAAAACAACACCATTGAGCAACTAGGAAACTGATTATTCCACCTCTGAGTCCGCTCTTTTTTCTCAGATGAAAGAGTTAAAAATTGCACAAGGATGAAGATCAGAATAATAAGAGGCCACAAGTTACATTGGAAAGCATCAGATCTAACTACATGGGAAAGTTCCTTGTTTTAATGAACAAAAATATTGATATGAAAATTTTTTTAAATGAGAAACAGTTCCTGAAAGGAACACTGCAGAAGCTTCTATCAATAAGAATCAATCAAAAAAACCAAATTATAGTAGTTCTCAACGGTATTCTAAAGTAAACATAATATCAGCAAAACAGAACATAGCCTCCACACCCATGTAGAAAATGAAGTCTTGATATACTCAGAGTAAACAAAAATAATCAAAAAACTAGATAAAATATCAAAGATAAGTGAATTCTAAAAAATATTGCAATCAGGTATTCTTCCAAGTTTGGGGGACCAGCAAAACAGGGTCTAGGGAACAGCAAATACTTTCCCAGATTTCATGACAGTGAGGGATCGGCAAAGAGACAATTATTAGAATAATATGTAAAATTTATATTTAAAGTTTATTTTTTAAAATGTCTGAAAAATAACATAAACAAAGTAAAATAAGCTGAAATTTTGAAAGGTAAGTATAGTAACAATTCATTGACTCCCTAATTGATCTGATCGATTGCTACTCATAAACATAATGATAATAAGAAAAACAACTGAGAGATACCAAACAAGGGAATGCTAGATCATGCATAGTACATAGGTACATCAAGCTACAAGCTTAGAATCTGTTGGAGTCAAATGATCTCGGGAACTGTTTCTCCTCCTCTTCATCTCTCTTGATCTTCCTCTTCTTTTCCCCTTTGTGAGGCCTTTCTAGGTTTCTCTTCCCCTACCAGTATTATCTTGGTCAAGTTTAGTGCTCATCCTTTCAGAATTTGCTCGATCTTTGATCTGGTCTGGTTACTTCAAAGACTCAAAGGCTTTGTGGATTTTGTTGATGGCAAATACTGTTATTCCTACTTGCCCGACCGTTCCTCAACTTCGATTGTAGCTTCAAACCCTATTGGTTGCGCTTGGTGTTGGTATGCTCAGGGGCTTTGCGGATTCTATTGATGGCAGATACCATAATTCTTACTTGGCCTACTATCCTCAACTTCGATTGCAGCTTTAGACCCTACTAGTCGCGCTCGGTGTTGGTATACTCAGGCCTCTGGTCTTCTTCACTCTGTAGGTATCGATACTGACCGCCTTCCTCCCTCTCAATACTCCCTAGACACTCTCACTCATGTTGTCTCAACTTGATCAAAGTTAAATGAGATTACCAGGATGGACATCTATAGAAGGTTTATTCATGTGACTTGGATCAACTCACGTATGGCCTTCTATGTGGAGCACTATATTGACATTGAGAATGATATTATTTTTCAGCCTTTTACTCTTCCCGGCGGTGGCCTTGTGCATCCAAACAAATCACCAAACTAGCAGAGATGAGTGGTTTTGTCATTGTTGTGGCATAGTAGTGGCTGAGACTGAGATCCATTTCCTATTCTATTGTTTGATTTACTACGAGATTCGAGGGAGGTTCCATTGCTTATTCAGAAAGTGTGGATCATTATCCTCCTTCAAGTATGATGATCAGCGAATATTCGCCAACTGGCTAATCTCACTCATTGGGGACCCCAAATTTGGCTAATGTTTTTGCATTTTTGGGGTGGCCATGTCGCCTAAACTTTACAAAAATTGGGTCATGCTTAGGCTAATCGCCAATAATAATACAAAAGTATTTGTATTTTAGTGATGACTTCGCCAATGGAATCTAACTTTCCATGCAGTAAATTAAATATTTTCACCTACAATTTCCAAGGCATGTCTCAATCGATGGTCATAGTCGCTAATATTCAGTAAAAATTTAAGTTAGGTTAGGTTACAAGTGTACATTTGACATGTGTTTCTATTCTAGAGACTTTCCACTAAACATTTTATCCTCTCTCATTTTGGCATGATATAGATTTGATTGGGGGCATGTGTATTTTTATTTTTGGGACTTTCTTTAAAACTTGATATCCTTTTAAAAATTTGGTCAGAAATAGGATTTAGGCCATTGATTTATGATTATCCAACAGTTATAAATAATAGAGGAGCTACCACCAAACCACCGTTCAATAATTTGGAGGGAAACTGTAATGATAAAAGTGGGCTAAATTTAACCATCAAGTTTGATAATTAATTAGCCTCTATCTAATAATAAAATCATGATATTTAGGTATGTGTACTTTTGTCCACGATTTTCATCAATAATAAAAGATTAGCTAGGATTTTATAGAATTTTCATACGATTGAAAAAACATCGCCAATAAAATTAAATTTTTCCCTACTAAATAAAAATTGCCAATAGAAATTTTTTTCTTCCCCTAAACTGATGTCCAATTTGCCAAAATTTTAATCTTTTTTCCAAAGGCGGGTTTCTTAAAGTTACCCCTGTCAGCAATGCCTTACACTCTATCTCCAAGAAGCCTTTTGTCTTCAAGCTCTTCCTCTTCGGGAGTCTTCACCTCTAGATCTGCATCCCTTCATCAGCTTATCACTTCCTTCTTCATTCTGGTTACCTCCCCTAGAGGAACCAAGAGGTGTGAGAGCCCGTCCACTACTACTCACATCAGTTCGATGACACTATGCAAAGATCACACATAAGCACCACCAACAACAACGGCCCTCCTCTCTCTAACGGCATCTTCAAACTTCTCCACGCTCAGATATTTATCCTTCAATGTCGGGCAACACTTCAAAGACTGTGAATCGCTACTTGTTTGGTGGTTTTGTAGTCTCTCTTGTTTAGTGTTGTCTCTCTTTGTTTGCTTCTTGCTATGTTGTTTTCCTTTTCTCAGGCATTATTTGGTGGTCATGTTGCCTTCCGGCCTCTATTTCTACTTTCAATCCCTTAGGCCCATTTGTGGTATCTTGTTGGACATTGATATCTTATCTTATCCTAATACTTTCTATTCTAGATAGCTAAATTTTGGAGCCCCGTTGCCCTAGTTTTGGTCATCTGTGTACAATAATATTTTTTCTTTCTTTATTCTTCTTCCAATTTCCTCCATTCTTCATCCTTAAGGCTATCAATTTCGGACCAAGTTTCATTCAATCGGTTTAGATGATCTTTAGGTTTCCTCTACTTGCATCACTATTAATGGGAGACAATCATCTACCTTTGGGCTCTTCAAATCCATCTGCCAAGAATGTCCTCTTTCCCCTTCTTTATATGTTCTTGCGGCTGAAGGGTTTGGTTATATGTAGGATTGGACTATCTCAGTTGGTCATATCAAAATTTCCTTGCCTGAGCCACCATCTCAACTCGTCAATGGCTATTTTGCAAATGATTCCTTTCTCACCTTGATTGAGGACGAGGAGACCGTCAAGGCAACTCTTCAATGTCTTGATTTTTTTTGTCAATCTGTTGGGTCTGCCATCCAATAGCATAAAACCCAATGTTACATGGCATCCTTTCTTTTGGCTACACCTTGGATTCTTCAATATGGGTGGAAGTGGATTCAACGTGAAAATCTTTCAATTTATTGGCATTCCCTTTTCCTTTCAAGGGTCTCTTGTAGACCTGTAGAATGTTGTTCTTGCTTGGATAGAGAAAAAGTTAGCTTACTGGATCACCAAGCCACTTTCCTTGGCTGGAAAATTCCATATTTGCTCAAAAGTGTTGGCTTCTACGCAATTAATATTCATCTAGTTGCGCTTTGACAAAAGATTCCTACAAAAAACTTGAAAAGCCCTTGTAAGATTTCTTATCGGCTTTTGGAGCTGATCATCGTGTTTTTCATAGAGTCACCTTGGAGAATTACTTCCTTCAAAGAGAATTTGGAGGTCTTAGCCTATTGTCTACCCAGAAGCATGGCTTAGCCTTATGTGTTGAATGGGTTCTTAAAGACACTTCTAGCAATAAGGCCTGAAATATTCTTCTCAAGCATTGTATTTCATCTAGACTTTCTATTCATGGACCTACTTGGAAAGGGGTTGGTCTTGAAACCCTGTCTAACATGCCTAGGAGGCTTGAAAACCATGGCTTCAATGGGGCGAAGTTGGTTTTTGTTAAATCCTCTCATTCAACTAGCATAATATATGGTGGCCTCCACTAGTTCAATCTTAGGGACTTCCTTTAGCCAAAATCCCAGGAATACATGCTCTACATTTTCACAAATCTGGCATCCACACTCCAAGAAATCTTTTTTCTGGAGCTACTATTTATCTTTGTTCCTAAGATGATCTCTAGGTCCAGTTTTGTCTCCTGCTCAGATCGATGGACTTTTAACCTAGTGTGCGTCTCAATTTTACGATTGAATATCCTACATAATCTTGGCATTTAATTTGTCAAGCCATGGTGGAAAGACTAGAAGTGGTTCCCATGTACTCCTTTCTATAAGTATGATCCCAAGATGCACGACCAATGGTTGGTCCCCCATTTGCCTATGGTCAACATCTTCAACCAACGATGGCATTTGCAATCTTCATAAAACGAATTGAGACTCAAATTCCTCACGGTTTGATCTACCATTATTGAAGCTAAGGTTGCTCTCTTCGCCTAGTGTATTCTTTCCCTTAGGCTTCTAGGCTTCGACACTCTGGGTGTACCAAATCTACAATGCCCTTTCTATGGGCAGCCAAAGTCTTTCAATCATATCTTTTGGTTTTGCTGGAAGACTCTCATAAGCTTCCCTTCAAATTTTTGCAGATATGACATGTTTTTGAGATGGAAATCCTCTTCACTTTTTGGAAAGATATAAATGATATTCTTTTCACTCACAGCTTTCTAGATATTAATGTTTCTATGTATACTAAAGCATGTATATGTAATAATGTAATTTTGTAGATACAAATGCAAGCTAATATACTGGCGCTGGAAGACTCTCGTAAGCTTCCATTCAAATTTTTGGAGATATGACATGTTTTCAAGATGGAAATCCTCTTCACTCTTTGGAAAGATATAACTGATGTTCTTTTCACTCACAGCTTTGTAGATATTAATGTTTCTATGTATACTAAAGCATGTATATGTAATAATGTAATTCTACATATACAAATGCAAGCTAATATAGTGGCCCTGGAAGTGGCCCCCTTGCAAGAATTACTTCAGCATTGGAGGAATGCCCCTTGAACAGTTGCATTCCTCCAAAGTCTTTCAAAGTCTTTGCTTTTGCAGCCAAAGTCTTTCAATCATATCTTTTGGTTTTGCTGGAAGGCTCTCATAAGCTTCCCTTCAAATTTTTGCAGATATGACATGTTTTTGAGATGGAAATCCTCTTCACTTTTTGGAAAGATATAAATGATATTCTTTTCACTCACAGCTTTCTAGATATTAATGTTTCTATGTATACTAAAGCATGTATATGTAATAATGTAATTTTGTAGATACAAATGCAAGCTAATATACTGGCGCTGGAAGACTCTCGTAAGCTTCCATTCAAATTTTTGGAGATATGACATGTTTTCAAGATGGAAATCCTCTTCACTCTTTGGAAAGATATAACTGATGTTCTTTTCACTCACAGCTTTGTAGATATTAATGTTTCTATGTATACTAAAGCATGTATATGTAATAATGTAATTCTACATATACAAATGCAAGCTAATATAGTGGCCCTGGAAGTGGCCCCCTTGCAAGAATTACTTCAGCATTGGAGGAATGCCCCTTGAACAGTTGCATGCCACTCGTGGTGTTGTCATAGATTTGTCGATCATTCCTGCCTCCAATGACAAATCTCCGCCCCATGGACACCTTCGTGGCCACAATTCCTTTGCCCACCGCTTAGAGATATCATATTCTCATGCCCCTCGCCACTCCTCTAGTCGAGGAATAGATTCTTGGAGTCTCCACTCTGCTTCACGTCAAGGTGGTTTTGCCTTGACTTGGTCATCTCGTAAAATTGCTCTAAGCGACTCTAGTTGGCCGAACACAGGCATTGATTCCAATCAGCCTACTTCCAAGTGGTTACCATAGCTTGCTCTGGCAATTTCCCTAACTCGGAAGGATATTGAGGAAGAAGAAGATAAATTTGAATATAAATGGTCCCTTCCAAGCTCGACTCCATGCCCAACTAATGTATGGGGCAAGAAGGATGACCATGGTCCTCCTCCCTCAGCTGGTACTACTTTAGCCACTTAAGGTTTAGTTTGTGGCCTCTTCCCATGTCCTTTTATGTTGCTCCTACTATCTAGGCTTAGCTTCATTTAAAGACTCGTGGGGTGATTTCATATCCCCCAACCTTTGTTTTATGAATATTTAGCTTAATATTAATATTTTTGGAAAAGGCCTATTCATAAAAAAAATGGTATCAAATTTAAGCTTTAATTTTGTGTTCATGCCATGACCTTCTTTTTAGGTTTATCTATTTTAGAATGTTTATTTTAATTTTTTTCTGTTTTCTATTATTCAACGTAGGATCACCCTTAAGTGCCTAGGGTGACAAGTGGGCATCAAGACATCATAGGGATATCAAGAAGTCCCCAAAAAAGCCTTAAAATTTGGGAAACCCTCCTAGATGCCGTTAAACATTTCATTAAAAGGTGAACTAAGAACGGGAGATCCTCTCCAAGTCCTCAGGTTCCTAAGGCATTCAAAACATCACCCAAAACCACATAGTAAGTTGAATGAAGAAATACACCCTTCTTCAAAATGATTATAGCGAAACAATTGTTGTCTAATTATTGTTAAAGCCAATCATGTTGTTCGTAGTTAGCGTAGCTGAGGGATAGGTAGTTGTGGTCGCAATGATTCACATCGCAACCCCCCCCCCCCCTCTAGGAGATTATACATACACTCCCACGAATAGAAGAGGGCATCAGTATTAGTATTATTATCATTTATCATTCCGGTTGATAACCTTGTTGATGTAATTTGTGTTGGATATTAATGGAGTACATGGTGGTCCTCTGATATTGTCTTGCATTCACTATCTATAACTTTCGTATAGTAGCATGCATTAAACTACTTACCATAGGCAGTAAGAATCTGGCACCATTGCCTTTACGATTCCAGGAAGCAACAAAGTGGATGGCAAATGGAATGCGGCGGGGCAACTAATAGAAGATGGTGAGAGTAGTCGTAAGGAAGAAAAGAACCCAAAGTTATTCAAAGGTGAATGGGAGTTGATGACAAACTTCATCTTGACACTTCAAGCATCTATTAAGACGCACGTGCGAAGGGAAGCTGCACAAGAAGCAATACCAAAAGGTGTTGTGTGGAGTGCCCTCTGAGTAAGTCTGACGGTAGACCATTTGATGTGTCGTCTCCCATGATTGTTGGCATAGACATTCCTGGCACTTAAAAACTAACGAGAGGAAATCAATTGCGAGAACCGACAAGTTCTCCAAGAGTACTATCACCGACAGGAGGAAGAAGAGAGCAATGAATCTTGTTGTAAGGGAAACATGAAGTGAACCCTGAGTAGGAAACATGAATAAAGGAGAACACAATGTTATGATTATGTCCGAACGGCAACATATTGTATACAAACAATAAACGAATAGAAGTATTCTTGTTTAAGTTATGTGTTGTTTCAATTCCATAAATAATAAGTAGACACGACAAACATATTAATTAAAGATAGAAGTACAAAAGAACAAATAGATGAGAGCAAGGCTATCTAAAGGGCTTTATCACTCCAATATAGGCGGAACGTAGGAAACCGTTCAAGACACTTGTTGAAGGGTTGATGGAAGGAAACCGAGGTGGTACTGTCGACGATGAAGAAGCCCAAGGAGAATCGTGCGGGAGTGATGAATACAGTCAGGAGTATTGTAGATAGTTGTAATATCTCAGACAGGATATTTACTGGTTTCTTTTTAAAATAAAATAACCAGAACTAAAATCTTGTAGGTGTATTTGAACACAATGAAATTAGTACAAATACCAGCAGTTCTTTAACCAGCTTCTTCTTATATTCAACTGAGTAATAGGCAAATGGAATACAATGCGATGTTTGAGCCAGAAATTTCTTCACTAGTTAATAAACAGTTCCTTACAACTTTATATTTAGAATTTCCAAGCATAGGAAAATGTAATACGAACAGCAATCAAAAACCAGTATTTCTCACATAAATCCGTTTGCTTCAAAATGATATTAAAGACTCAAGCATAAAAAATATTACAAATCAGCAGGATAAACTAGTAGTCCTTCAACACTCCAAAATACGTTATTGTATTTTATAGCAACAATACAATAACCAGTACACATAAACCAATCCTAAATACATAGTTAACAGTCGGATTGGAATGATAGGATAAGAACCTGTAAGCGCACTTGAAACACCCGAAGCGATGTTTCCCAAGACAATGGATTTGCGTCCACTGCCTACTAGCACGAGGGGCTACGTCACCAAACTAGCTGAAAGCTGAAGCTTTCTGAAAACTCTCACAAGAGAGAACTGGAAATTTGAATAGTAAATCAAGCATATCCAACAATGAGCCACTTTCTCCTTTTAAAACACAAACCAAGACACTTCGGCTCCTCTCTGATTTCATCCTATTCCCTGGTGACTCTTCAACTTCCCTAAAGCATTTCGTCTTGTTCCTCCTTGCCCCTTTGTTCTTAAAATAACATTAAATCGACCTTTTAAATATTTTGAGCCTAAGTCTCAAAGTCAATTTAATATTGCATGAAATAAGTCTTCAATATTTTCTAATGTTCCAAAAGGGAACATTACAAATCTCCCCTCCTTAAAATTGCTTACCCTCAAGCAATTCATACCAGGATCCCATACGAGTCTACAAGCAGCATTGTAATCCAAACTGAAAACAATGATGGCCAAATTGCGAAGCCAGATGTCCCTTTGCAATCTATCTCTTGACCAAATCCCTGGATCCCATGTAACTCTCTGAAAAAACTCAGCACCTGCACCTGGATTCCCGATCAACCAATACATCGTGTCAAAACTGTTGCCACCTGGATTCCAAAACAATCGAACCCCACATCCATTTGCCATATAGAGGTAAAAATACCTGGTAGCGTCTATAACACAACATCTCTCTACAGCTCTCGCTAAACTCCCATGGATGTGATAACTAACCAACCCATCATGCCAACTGACACTATAGTCGTCCTGTAACCATGTATCCACAAGAGAACTTTGTGAAATAAAAGTAGCAAACCATGTTGGCTACATATCAGTATAATGTATAATCGACAGTTTTCCCTGCAAATAATCCCCCACAAACAACTGGGTTGGATGCTTGCATCCCCTAATCCCACCTTCCGAAGATGGTGAATACCCATCCCATAAAGGATGATATAATTTTGGAACCAACCCACACTGATGCATCATCAAGTCCTCCGTGCGTGGGTCAAAAGAAAAATGATGAGCACTCCTCCCTGTGTATTCGCGGTAAAATGCTCCAACCTCTGTCAATGGCTCATCACTAAAAACGCTTGAATCAAGTAGCTGATCCCTCTGACTCTAAAAATCAAAAAGTCGGTATCCAAAATCAGCTGCATGGAATGAAGTGATAGATTTGCTTCCAAGAGATGGAAACAAATCAACATGAGAGCTATACTCCCAACCAGATGACACTCTGCGAATGCCCTGTGTGGAT
This sequence comes from Cupressus sempervirens, assembly GCA_028749045.1. Classification (NCBI taxonomy): domain Eukaryota; kingdom Viridiplantae; phylum Streptophyta; class Pinopsida; order Cupressales; family Cupressaceae; genus Cupressus; species Cupressus sempervirens. Next base: position 56,275,890 of record CM053787.1, read on the forward strand.
GACGGAGTAGTGTCGTGCACTACCACACAACTCTCAAGAGAATCCACCCTTGTGACACAAGAGCTACCAATAAACTGTCCTGTATCAACTGTCACAACACTAACCTCAGGAGAACTCAATAGAACCAGTGGTTCTCTACTGTTCTCCATCAAGGTACTCATTCCGGTTGAAACCTGTGTAACCATATTTGTGATAGATGTAACCACATTCCCACTACAACCCGTGGATATAAGATCCTCATCCACTGCCTCTGTATGTAACTGTACTATATCTGCAACCGGTGGAGACTGTGCCAAACTCAACTCCTCTGTAAGCTTCTCAATCTGTAATTGTGACTCTTGAAGGGCTAACTGGGCACCTTGCAAAGAGTCCGTCATCACCTCAAGCTCATGAGTGAGCTTATCAACCTTCTCCTCTTTTCCCTACAATGCAACATAACAAATGCAATCCCATTCGAGAAGAAAATCTCTATCTGCAAGTAGTTGTAGGTAATTTTGTTTCATCATTCCAATCGCTTCTCGGAGTACATGTATCTCTGCAAGGGAAAAAACACTATCACCAGGCTCATTTGTCAAAGGAGTACCCCAACCATTGGTGGCCAACATTTCGCGAGCAACGTCAAAATGCCTAACGGTTGAGGCAACCATCCGGTCATTAACCTTCAATTTTCTTGCTAAATGATGATCCCCTTGTGATGAAAAATTTCTACACAAATCTTCTGATTTGTCATCCGCACTGTGATATGAGGCTGAATCAATGTTACTCACCATATGATAATCAGCATCGTTTATGCTATCATCTAGGCACTCCTCAATATCAAAGGTTTTGTTGCCATGCACCTCATAGGATGACTCAACTAACGAGGTAGATGCTATGGTTATAACAGTATCTTCATGCATTTCCACTTCCAAGATGACTGCGTGTCCATCCACATCATGATCTTGGGATTCATTGTCATCAAATGAATTTTCTGATTCGTTTTCCAAGATCTGATTTTTGCTCTCTATAAAGTCAGCTGTATGATGATCACTAACTGCTGCAAATTCATTATAGAGACTTCTAGACACTATAGAGACCTCTTGTTCCTCTTTCTCTTTGTTCTGTGATGTAGTCCTCTTAACACTGGAAACCATACGTCTTGCCACTTTGTCTAGTTTTGCAGGGTCTGAAATCAAATCATTCATCCTTTTCTGATTTTCATCCAACCTCCTCAAACTTTGTTTCAGCTTCTCCACATTCCAGTCCCACTGCTTTTGGGTACTTGAAGTAAACATGATTAACTAACTGATTCAATGTCCAGTTCACTGTAATAAACTGAGCTTAAATTCTATAATCAGAATGTTGAATGTATAGTATGAGAGGAATTTGTTAAATAATCCACAAACAACCTGGATATGATCTAATGGCACAACTAATAAATTTATTTAACTCCAGGATTTAGTTTTGAAACTAGAGCATTTTAGCAAACACTTGCAGATAATCTAAAGTCTCTGAAACAAATCAGTGTTCTGAGAACAATTTGTGTCACTGTTTCTTCCCAATAAGATATGAATCGATACCACTGTTAAAGTTGGTTCTTTCAAACCCGCTCTCCAAATGCAAGCAGCAAAGGATAGACTCCAGAACCCTGAATGTGATCGCAGATGTTGGGAAAATTGTTTTCATCCCAATTTAGGAATCCGCAGCCTTCAATTCCCTTCTTAGCCGCTTTCTAAGATCTCACAGAAGAGTAGCTCTGTTATTAAATGATTTGTTCTGCAGCAATTTCACAAAGACACTAGAGATTATTGATAACGGATTGTGTTGAGGGTGATTTCTATTATATTTCTTCTGGGTTTCGTAAACAATTCCAATGCTCAGCAATGATACAGCTTCCAAAGGCTTGTACTGTCTTGCTCAACTTTAGCGACCTGGTTCTTTTGTGCAGCACTTGTAACAAGATTCTCAATCTCTGGATTCAGGCTAGGGATCTCCTGCTCTTTCTTGTTAATGTGTTCATTGTCATTCAATCTTCTTTTATCTTGGTTCTCCTCCACAAAGTTGGAGATTTGGATATCTTCCTGGAAAATACTCTGCACATTCTTTGAGCAAATTCAGGAAACTCTCAGTGGGAACTTCAATGATAGCAATGACCCTCAAGTGGCTTTGGAAGACGGAACCTCTTATTCCTTAGTCTGTCGTAAGAGTCATGCATCCAAGTATAGGGCCGAGAGTTTCATAGCTAAGATTTATTTCTTCAAGATTTATTTCTTCTGTGACCTTTTCATTTGTCTCTAAAATATCAAAGGTCGAATTGGAATTTCCTCTTCCACGTGTTATATGGAAACGACAAGCTTTCTCTACCAAATAAAATGAATCAGAATCCACTTACAATTCGGTAAGTGGCACTCCCCAACACCTGTCACTTAATTCAATTTGGAAACTGCCTCAGATGAGTAACGTTGATATCTGCAATGAATAGTGTGTTTGTATTGCCAGCAAATAAAGATTCTTCTTAACTTAGCTGCCTTGGCCGTTATTCGGCAAGCAGTACACCTTATATGTGCTTCAAATCTGATGCTACACACACGATATGATATTGAGTGGATTCTGAGTAACGCTTAAACGTTACTGATAGCTTCTTAACGGCTCCTGCCCATCACCCGAAACTAGCGACGTCCACCAAACTCACACTGATGAAACCGAACACTTCTCCGTCTTGGCAAAACTCCTCCTGTCGAATCTGGTCAAAGCCTTTCCAAATCACTCAAAGACGTGGTTTGTAATTTACGGGAATTCCAAGAACCTGTCACAGAGTCTAAAAAATTTTCATCGTGTAAATTTCAAGGCCTGCATCAACTCATAATACACGATAGCGTCAACTCAATTTGCATCTCCGTTAGCCGAGACTACCGTTCACGACATTTGAAAGGTGCAGAAAGATTTCCAACCCATCACTACTCCAGGCGCTTGATCAAGTGCAACTTCCTCTATGTTGCCCGTCGGTATACTAACACCTGCATTCTGACACTGGCTGCGGCTGACGTGGACCCAAGACACGCCCTGTTAATTCTAGCAACAACCCTGAAAAAATTTGTATCTCCTGCTCACGCATATTCCCGCAAATTCAAAACCCGACTGCTTATAAATCACGCCATTACAATATCCTACCGTCAACACTGCTCACGCACTGAAGCAGCATCGTTCAGATTACTATTCATGCACTATTCACGTTCCTATTCACAGAACTGTTCATGCCACCTTCAATTTGATTTATAGCTTTTCTTTGAACGAATGCTTCCACCATTAATTCCAGAATGGAACTCCGTATGAATTCACCAATCTTTGAAGGAGTCGGCTTTCGTCCAAACCTGTATAATAGTATGTGTTCGAAACAACCTTTGACCCCCTCTGGTGTCCGATATTCTTAATTTCTAGCACTGCGGACATCGCCGCAAACACTAACGTGAATAGCAACAATCGGATTACCGTGTTTTGCTTGCAATATTGTGGACGTTGGAGTGGTGTGCGGCAGCCTTACCTCTGAAAAACACAACCAGAATTCAACACTCCTTGCTCTCTTCGTTAGCTTGCTCGAATGCTCATACCTCCTCTTCTAACGTGTAAAACAAACACTCAAACTTCCAACTGATGCAGCACCCTTAGTCCACCACGGCTTGCAATTCCTTACCCATGCCTGGTCCTATTTTCGCTAGAGATCTCCACAATGGTTAATGCCAGTCGTATGTGCTCAGTCATTGACGTGAAAGCCTCAAAATGAGGTCGCAGCCTGGCTCCAATCTCCACAAAAGTTCAGTCACTCGTAACTCTTACACAATGTCCTGTGAAAGATCCACTCTGCAATGTGGGTGTGACACTCTTCCTCCAGACGCTCAGCTAGCCACCATCAGCTCTGGTATCTTGATTCTTAACCTTGCAATCCGCTACACTATATTTGCTTTCAGAACCTTCCAGCCTTCCTGCTATTACCATCACCCTACTAAAATTCAGAAAGTAGATTCAACACATACGCAACCAGAAACTTTGATATATATTCAGTTCATAAATTCTTCTATTCCCTGTCCTTTGTTGAATCCAATTTATTTATACGAGGTCTGAAGTTTGTTGGATCTAAATGTAATAACCAGTTGCAATAAAAACAAGTTCATTCCTATCTGCAACTCTGTGGAGCATTTGCAGTACAATCTACAGAAGGTTGATCCTCATAAACTATAACCCTTTCTGCCAAATATGTGGCCATGATAAAATCATGCTCAACAACACAAGCAGTTTTCTTTGCATGAAGAATAAATCTCTTGATAACCTATGCTGCAATAATACGCTGCTTAGAATCCAAGTATGCACTTAGCTCATCAATAAGATATACGTCTGTAAAATATTGCGCCTGAAAGGCTGAGGATTTCTTCAAACCGCATAACCTGTAAATTGATGAACCTACAGGCTGGCAAAATACACCAGCTCTGATACCACTGTAATATCTCGGACAGGATATTTACTGGTTTCTTTTTAAAATAAAATAACCAAAACTAAAATCGTGTAGGAGTATTTGAACACAATGAAATTAGTACAATAACTAGCAGTTCTTTAACCAGCTTCTTATATTCAACTAAGTAATAGGCAAATGGAATACAATGCGATGTTTGAGCCAGAAATCTCTTCACTAGTTAATAAACAGTTCCTTACAACTTTATACTTAGAATTTCCAAGCATAGGCAGATGTAATATGAACAGCAATCAGAAACCAGTATTTCTCACATAAATCCGTTTGCTTCAAAATGATATTAAAGACTCAAGCATAAAAAATATTACAAATCAGCAGGATAAACTAGTAGTCCTTCAACACTCCAAAATACGTTATTGTATTTTATAGCAACAATACAATAACCAGTACACATAAACCAATCCTAAATACATAGTTAACAGTCGGATTGGAATGATAGTATAAGAACCTGTAAGCGCACTTGAAACACCCGAAGCGATGTTTCCCAAGACAATGGGTTTGCGTCCACTGCCTGCTAGCACGAGGGGCTACATCCTCCAACTAGCTGAACACTGAAGCTTTCTGAAAACTCTCACAAGAGAGAACTGGAAATTTGAATAGTAAATCAAGCATATCCAACAATGAGCCACTTTCTCCTTTTAAAACACAAACCAAGACACTTCAGCTCCTCTCTGATTTCGTCCTATTCCCTGGTGACTCTTCAACTTCCCTAAAGCATTTCGTCTTGTTCCTCCTTGCCCCTTTGTCCTTAAAATAACATTAAATCGACCTTTTAAATATTTTGAGCCTAAGTCTCAGAGTCAATTTAATATTGCATGAAATAAGTCTTCAATATTTTACAATCTGAGGTCTGCATACGGTGGAGCCGGCGGGCCATCTGTTGTTGCGTCTGGTAGAGACTTCTTTGACCGGCGAAACCCCGCGATTTTCTTGGGGTTCGGAAAATCTAGATAGCATACACGGCTTGGCCATATTCGTGCAAGTTTTGGTGATAGCGAGGCATCCAGCATTCTGATTGAGGGGTCCACAAAACACAGGATCAGTGCAGGGGCAGATTTAAGGGTTTGGTCGGTAGTCTTAGCAACCGGTGGGACCATCCAGTACTAAAGGCTTTGATATTGGCGGGCTTCCAGATGATGATTTTGCTTGATATTGTGTCCCTCTCTTTCAGTGGGCTCCAGCTCGGTTCCATTTGAAGACAACATTATGTGCCTCCAATAGGCGGACAGGCAGATCCCAGGTACGCCTTTTCCCTTTTTCTTGCATCTGATTTTGCACCTGTTCAGGCTTCCTTTGTTTCTTCTCCTAGCATTGGTAAATTTACAACAGTAAAACACCATTAAAAGCATAGCAACAAGGCACCAGTGGGAATGATATGGTCCTCATGGACGGAACAAACGGGGAAATCACAGATACATCTACAGAGAGGATACTTGTAAAAGTATCATTAACTGATCAACCTAAGATAAGAGAGGAACAGTCAGAACTTGATGGGTCCACCTTACATAACACAGGATCTGATAATAACAGGGTGGCAGAGAATCAGATAGTCAGGGCACCCGTAACAGCAGAACAGCAAACTAGTCTGGAAGAAGCTACGAAACACGACATCTCTGGCAATAGTGGCTTGGTCCTGACATACGGGGATAGTTTAATGCACAGCAGCATCATCAAGTGGAATCAAGGGAGCTTCCTCATTATTCCAGAACCCTCAGCCGGACACATGAGTTCATTCAATCTTGGAGGGACAAATGGTAATTTACCCACAAACACTTTGAGCTTATCACAAGCCAGCGGACCACTCACAGGAGGCAACTACATCTATGTGAATGCCAAACAATATAAAAGAATAATTAGGCAGAGAAAGATACGAAAGTTTAAAAATGCAAAAAGAGGGAAGTTAGCAGTTTTACTTCCGAAACCGATTCCACAAACCCCAGACAGCACAAGGGAGGGAGAACAAAGTCTGAGGCCGAATGAAATCTCTAAAACAATTAAGCAGTTTGATAATATCAGAGATATTAATGGTAAAGGGAAGCCAGATAATTCTCAGGTGATAGACACAGTGGAGGATGGGCTACCGAATAATTACAGCCCCACAAGGACACCTATGACGTGGTATCCAGACATTTTTGTGAACGATTTAGTAGCTATGAAGGAAAGGGTGTGGGCACTTGAAGAGAGGAGCCAAATAGAAAGTATCACAATGAAAAGAGTTACTAAAGATAACTGGAAGCTGGCAACGGAGGTCAAGTCACTTAGAGAACAAATTCAAAAATTGCAATTTAATATGGAAAAAGGAGAGTATGAATTAATATTGTTAAAGAAAGAAGTAGGGGAAAAGAGGACAGCAGCAAGTACTACGGGAGAAGGAGAGGCTACAGAAGCAGACAAAAACTCGCAAATGAAAAATATACAAGATGCCATGGCCAATATGGAAATAAAAGAGAATCAACTCAGAGAACAGATTGAAGAAGTTAGATCATGGGCCAACATAGTAAAGGGGCCAGCAAACACTCCTATTGACAACATAGAAAAACAAGTTCGGAGACAGATTAGAGAGGAAAAAGAAAGAAATGAGAAAGCAACAAATATCGTTGTCAAAAGGCTACGAGACTATGGAGAACAGGAGAAAACAGCGGATTTAGTTAAAGACTTCTTTAAAGACCAATTAGACTGGCATGGAACAACTATAGAAGCTCAAAGAATTGGAAAATGGATTAGAGGAGGCAAAGATAGACATGTTAGAGTGACAATGAAGAATATAGGAGATAAAAATAACATTTTCAGCAAGAGGAAGTTTCTTAGAGGCACACACATATATCTTGATGATAACCTCACCGTAACTCAGCAAGAAGAAAGGAGGAAGGAATGGGAAAAAGTGAAAACAGCAAGAGGAAAAGGCAAGTGGGCGTGGCTACAAGATGGCAAAGCCCAAATCAGCGACAAAATCACACGCAATAAATAGGAACTCGGGCCCACCCAGGAACATTTAACTATACTTAGCTGGAACTGTAGAGGTTATCCTTGGAGAAGAGGACCTGGGTTAGGGCCGATAGCTAAAGATAATGACATCATTATGCTTACCGAGACTCATGAACATGATGGATGTAGAGTTCCAGATTTTGAAGGGTATAAGAAAGTATCATTGTGGAATGAAAAGATAGATAATGGTAAGGGGCATGGAGGCATCACCGTTCTAATAAAAGAAACTTGGAGCAGATTTGTAAACTTAGAGAAAGAAGATGTAAACAAGCAGTATATTTGGATAAAAATAACAGAGAATCAGATTTCTACAAGGGTGGCTATATGTTACTTCGCTCCAAAACGCTCAAAAATATATTAAAAACATAGATTGGATCGAGAAGATCCGTCGTTGCGCTAAAAAAAGACATAGCAGCCTTTAGCTCTTTAGGGGAAATAATGTTAATAGGGGATTTCAATGCTAAAACAACAAACAACCAAACTCTCAATCTTAAGGAGAGTTGCAATGAAAGCAGAGATCCAGTTTGGCTCGAAGAAGGGACACAAAAATGGGAAAGATCTTCACAGGATAGCATGGGAAAGATTAATCATTTTGGTGTTGAATTACTAGGCTTATGCTGCCTATACAACATGGTTATATGCAATGGTATGGAAAAGTGGCCTAAATCAGGAGGCATCACATGCAAAAGACACAATGGACAAAGTGTTGTTGATTATGTTATATGCTCGCAAGACTATGTCGCAAAGATAATTAACTTTGAGATAGAAGATTGCCCCATAGAGTTAAAATCTGATCATAACCCCATCTTGATAAGGGTGACTACTCACTTTAAAGATCAACATATTGTTCCAAAACTTTTACAAAAGAGGAAGATGATTCCGACTGGCAAAGTTTTAATGACACAAAAAAACCATGATACTTTTCAAGACTCTCTTTTGCGGCTGTCTAGGGTTCTGGGAAACCATCTAGAGTCTGAAAAACAGCATTTCATGGACAAGGATAATCTTGTTCTTACTATCATTAAAGCATTGGAGGAGTGTAAAAGATCTAGGGCCACAAAAGAAGCCAAGAACACTTTTCCAGCCAATCCTTGGTTTGATGAGGAGTGCAAAATGGCAAAAAGGAATTGGAAAAAGAACATGAACAAAGAAAGTAGAAAAGAGTATGATCAACTGATTAAAAAGAAGAAAGAAGAGTATGTGAACAAGAGAAGAATAGAGTTGATTAATCTTGGTAAAAACAACCCCAGAAAATTTTGGAAAGAGCTTCAGCAGAGAAAAACTCAGATAGTGAATAACATAACAGGAACCAAATGGCTGGAATATGCCAAGACTCTCTACGAATGTGATCTAAGAGAGCATAGTACCATGGAAATAGAGACTACAGGGGAGTTATTCAGTGAAAATGATATTATTCAAAGCATTAGGAGGTTAGCTGCTGGTAAAGCGCAAGATATAGATGGGCTACAAGCGAAATACTTAAAATGGGGTGCTGAAATCCTCACACCACACATCACTAAGATTTTCAACAGTGTCAATAGAGAAGGTTTCCCTGTAAAATGGACTACAAGTGTGGTGATCCCACTCCACAAAAGTGGAGATATAAACAATCCTTCTAATTACCGAACCATCATGATCAATCCACTATTTGGCAAGTTATTTGGTAGTTTGGTAGAACAAAAAATCAGCAACTGGGCTGAAACAGAAGGCAAACGTGCAAAAGGGCAAGCAGGCTTTAGACCGAAACACTCTACTATAGATCACGGCATCACTCTCAGGCATTTGATAGAGAAAGTTTGGGACACTCCGAGGAACGAGGCTTTTTGTTGTTTTGTGGACTTTAAAAAAGCTTTCGACACAGTGCCACGTAATAAACTATGGGATAGAATGGTAGAGCTAGATGTCCCTAAAGAACTTAGGTCAGCGGTTTACAGATTATATGAGCAGGTCAAAGCTAAAATCAGAACGACAGAAGGGATATCAGAAGATTTTGACAGCAACATCGGGGTTAAGCAAGGGTGTCCGCTTTCTCCAACACTATTCGGGCTCTATATTGACAAGTTAGAAGAGTGGATAAACAAGACCAATGGTGAGGGGGTGCAGCTGGCCCACTTCATGATAAGATTGCTCTTATATGCAGATGATCTCATAATTCTTGCTAGAACAGCTAAAGGTTTGAAAGAGCACTTGAAAGCACTAGAATTTTTTTGTCATGATGTAAGAATGCAAGTTAACACTAGCAAAACCAAAATTATGATCTTCTCACTAAAGAAGAATAGGGGCATACAAGACAAGTTTCTGTTTGAAAATAGCCCCCTTGAGATTGTGGAAGAGTACAAATACTTGGGCATCGATTTTCATAACAAACTCAACTGGGATACTTGTAGATCGAAAAGGATCCAAGGGGGCTGGAAGGCGTTATACTCTTTACAAAACAAGTGCAAGAACGCAGAATTATGGGATTGGACGACCATGAAAACTCTGTTTGGTTTGCTGGTCACTCCGGTTATTCTATACGGATGTGAAGTGTGGGGCGGTAGTATGTCCAAACAGAAATGGTGGCAAGTAGAAAGAATTCAAAAACACTTTATCACATGCAATCTTAAAGTCAAGACAACAGTTCCGTATGAAATCCTTTTGGCGGAGGTGGGTTCCTTTCCATTAGAAGCCGTCGCATTGATCTGAATGCTAAGCTATTTAAAGAAAACCCAAGGTCTAGAAACACATCGTTGGCCCAAGTTGGTAATAGAGGAAAAACTCGTGAGGCGGAAAAGCACATGGATGAAACAAAATGACAAATAGATGCAAAAATGGGATATCAACATCCAAGCTTGCCCGGATAACATTAAAGAAATAAAAAAGTTTGTCAATGAAAAATTTCGCAATATTCTGTGGACAAGACACATAGGGAGGAAAAAATCTTATTACATTAAAGAATTTAATCCCACTTCTAGTCATGATGAAAAGGCCTATATAAGGGCACCTATTAACTGGAAAGCAAAAATGTTGATGGCACAAATTAGAACTAGTTCACATCAGCTGCGATGTGAAACTGGTAGATGGCAAGTTCCAAAGGAAGAGTGGGCAAACAGAACATGTTTATTCTGCAATATGGGAACAATGGAGACAGAGCAACACTTTGTCATGGAATGCTTGGCTTACAACGACATCAGATCTGATTATACAATAATTCTGCAGAACAAGGACTTCAACTATTTATTTGAGGAAGATCAAGTGAAGAGAACAGCGGATTTGATTATCAAAATTCAGAGAAGAAGAGACAAGTTAACCAAAACTTTGCAACTGACTAGTTTGGCTCCTGACTCGGGAGAGCGATTGCATGGGTCCCATAGACTACTTTAGTCTCGTGGACGTCATTAAAATCTATCATATCATATCATATCAATGTTCCAAAAGGGAACATTACAATAGTGCCAAGTTGGCAACAACAGCTTAATAGAGGAGACAAGGAGCCAATTAGGAGTTTAACCCTTACACCGTAGAGTGGGGCAAATGCAGCCCAAAGGAAGGGGGAAGAAGAGGCTAGGGAAGTCAAGGACACCGCGGCAATAAGGAGTGTTGGAGGGACATCACATGGTGGACAACATAACCCGTCAAGATCCAACCCAACCAACTCAAGAATACAACCCCCTAGAGGCAGCACAAACATAAATATGTCGTTGCAAAAACAAAAAGTACCCAAGTTCACTAGCAGCGGAAGGAAGATTCCATAAGGCATTGTCGGACATGTGAAACCATTTGGATGGCAAATGGAGTCACAAACAAAGATGAATGGGTCCAACAATTTCCGGCAACTCTACGACGAGTTATTATCGATTGGTACTCCGACATGGATAAAGCAAAAATAAACATGTGGGATAACCTTAGGAAGGAATTTCAGGCTATGTTCTGATAGCTTCGGGACGACAACGAAATCATTGCCAAAATATACAGTATGAAGCAAGGAAAGAGGGAAACAATAAGGGTCCATCTGGTTTGTGGAATTTGAAAAACTGGGATTTCTACAAACCTTAGTTTAGCCAAATCAAGGTTTTGCAAATCTTCATTCTGATTTTTGAGATTATACTTGAACCGTTTGTTTCACTCGGAAGATGCGTGTGAAGACACATTTTTATGCGTAAGGTTGGAGTTGAAGGCAAATTTCAAAAAGTAGTCCAATCTATCGTTTTTACACTCCTTTAAAAACATAACCAGGTTTTGATTTTCAATTCCTACTTGCTAGTAGGAAGTTGGAAAACCTGGTTTTGAGGCAAAATTGAAAGTCTGGTATGCTAATTCCATTTTGCCAATTTTGAAACAAATGCAAAAAATTTCAAATCCAGATTTTGAAAAAGCCAATTCCTGTCATCTTCCAGGAACCAAATGGACCCTAAGAGCATACAATTGAATGCTTAAAGAGCTTCTCAAGAAGATGGAAACCCAGTCGGTCAATGAATTGAAAAAGAGATGATTTGTTGACGGGTTGAAGTCTTCCCTAAGGAAGAAGATGAAAATATTATCACCGACGACGTATGCATACACCTACGACAAAGAAATTACCCTTGAAAGTGAAAACAAAATTTCGAAGAAGAAGGGGACTAAGTCCTCGTCAGAAAGCGATAAATCGTATGGAAAGGATGATGAAGGAATTTAAAGTAGTGAAGGGAAACAATGAACGAAGCAATGAGGGAGAGCTATGAAGATCACACAATTATACTAAGAGAGGGGGGGTGAATCACTGTAATAACAACTTTGCTAATTTAAAACTTTTATCCAAAAAATTGCCTTAGAAAATTCAAAAAGTATGTCTATTGTTTCTAATGGATGGAAAGATTGCAAAAGCCATACATTGCTCGATGTTATTTTGTGTCCCCCCAAGGGGCAATGTTTTTGAGAGCGATTGATGCTATAAAGGCGATGGCTATGATAATGTTGTCCAAGTAATTATAGACAATGCAAAATTTTGCAGGGCCACTGGTGCTTTGGCAGAGGCTAGATATGAATGCATCTTTCGGACACCATACACTGTACACTCACTCAATTTGATGATACAAGCAATTAGCACACAAAAAAGAATGAGTGAACAAAAAATATAAGGGTGAGTAGATTCAGATGTTTGTGACAAATCACCATATGTCACAAGCAATTTTCAAAATGTTTTCTGTATTGGAATTATTTAAGGTGAACTTTAAAATTTGATTTTGATTTATTTTAAATTTAGTTTAATTTATCATTTTATGTCATGTTTACATAATTGAATAAAATATTTTATGTTGTTTACATATTTTAAATGTATTATTGACATGTTATTAGGTGGCAAAAACCCAAATTGCATCTCACATTATCATTATGGGACTACTGGTGAAGGTGAAAGAGGCATTGTCACAAATGGTTATTAGCAACCAATGGGGTATCTATAAGTAAACAACTATAGTGATGACCCAAAATGCGAAGGGACTGGTATTGGATGATGATTGGTTGGCTCATGTGGATTATGTATTGGAACTCCAAACCTATTATGCCTATGCTTCAATTTGTTAACATAGATGAACTATGCTTGTAGGATGTCTATGATAGCATGGACATGGCTAAAGAAGATAAAATTGATAAGTTATAATACACTCCACTATCCTTTTTTGTTGAGAGATCTCTAAACTTTTAATTGACATAACTTACATCAAGATAACTTACATGAATGTCACTTGATATCTCAGGTAACAAAAAGTAGAGAGAATGATCCTAGGGACACCTTTTACAAAAGGGTGGAAGCAATTATTCTTCATCATTGGAACAAGATGATCACACCTTTGCACCTCCTAGCATAAGCTCTATCTCCCAAGTACTATAGCACAAAAGTACTTGCTATTCCAAGTAGAGTGCCACCATATACAAATGTTGAAGTTGCTAATGGGTACAGGAAGGCACTCAGTGAAGAGCACACAATTATACTGAGGGGGGGGTGAATCAGTATAATAAGAAATTCACCAATTTAAAACTTTTATCCAAGCAATAACTTAAAATGCTAAAATGAACAATTATGAACACATTAACACAGTGATTTACGTGGAAACCCAATGCGGGAGAAAACCACGACAATAAATGCTTTTATATAAACTTTGTTCTTTTACAATGATTTGTAGGCTATGACCTTTATGTTTATGAGCAACGACTCACTAAAAGCTCCAAATCCCACACTTAGCAGGCTCCAACCTACAGGAAGCTCCAACTCCCTCTACTTGTCTTCGTGAGCACCAACCCACTACACACAAATTTTCTTTCCACCTTGACAATGTTGCTTACACAACTGATGATGGACAATTTAAGTAATTCTTTATTCTCTTCTTTATATCTCTTTTCTTAATTTGGATTGGCATACTCTTCTTTTACTGGCATATATTTCACATATGCTTATATATTTCACTTTTATATCTGTAAATATATTATCTTGCACTTTTATATCTGTATATGTATCTCTTTTCTTTTTATGTCACTTAACCTACTCATATACATATAAATCAGATTTACAATCTGATTATATACATTTTATTTCAGCTTCTTTGCACATCTTAATTCTGTCTTTTTTTTCTTTTTTTTCACTTTACCTCAGATATTTCATTCTATATTTCCCACTCTTTTAAAATGACTTTTTTACTTCATTATATATATTCCTTTACATATCTCTTCATGAAAGAGTTGTGCCCTTTTGTAACTGATGTCTATTCATAGCTATTAGTTCAATTAACAATCGAATTACATGACTCAAACTTTATGGACTTTCAATAATCATTTCCTTCATTTGATTTACTTCAACTCATGCATATGTTATGAGATTGTTTTCTGTGTGTTAAACAAATCTGCCTTCTATTGTTCATATCAGACATATCCATTCAAACCGCCGACTTGTGTGTCTTTACCAATGTTAATATTCATTTTTATGCCTGTTTTATGACTCACGTCTACCACTCATATCTGGACAATATTTATTTTAAACTATTAATTTCCTTACTCCACGATTCCAACATTGTTGATTCGTAGATCATCATTTCCAGTGAAAAATGTATCATCAACAAATATTTCTGCCAACACAATCTTCTTATCTGGTCCTTCTTTGATGTAAAGACTGTTGTTATCATTAGTTCTTTGAAAACCAATCTTTATGAAAAATTTATGTAACCTTTCATACCAGGCTCTAAGGGCTTGTTTGAGACTATCGTCATCTTTAATATTCACTACCAATGTATCTTACGTGGCCTTCTCTGCAATTTCTGCCATTTTCTATGCTGTTGACCACCAAGACTTTTCGCCACCACTGAATATATATAGTCTGTTCTTTCTGAATTAATTCGCTGGGAATCCACGATGACTTGCTGTATGGTTTGATCACATCATAGCGCTAAAAGGAGATTTTGTCTTTTATCAGGCTTCCTCCTTAATTCTTTCTCTATTAAGAAAGACGGCACCTTTTTATTTTGTCTTCATTCAAACTTGTCTTACATAGCTTTTCAATGAAATATTCGCTGCCCCTTTGTTCATGTTTGTAGATAAGACAACGAATTTTGTCTTTTTCTTATTTTGTAATTTTGTCCTATTTGAAATTTCTACTTTTGTTTGATATAGTTTATTTTTCTCGACTTTTGTTTTGTTCTGCATACACCATATTGTGTGAAGTGGGAAGACATATCAACGGCTGCTGCATAGCATTATTTGTTTATTAAATCTGCCTGTGTATATTCACTGTGTTGCATGACTTCATATATTTTCACTGCTCTTATGCAGATCTTATACAATGTGTATTCAAAAAGTTTGATTTATTGCCTATCTCTTTTACTTATTTTGAGTGCCTTTCATATATTCTGTTTGTTGTAATCAGTTTGTAACTTTGTGGCTGCCAAACTCCCAAATGTTTGATGTCTTGAGAGATTTGATTCCTCATACTTACTCTTAGAAAATATACATGTTGCTTCATATATACTTATACATATCTCACTGCTGTATTTGTGTCAGAGCCATTACTCTTGTCGTCATCAAGATCTTCACATATTATTGTTTGACATGTTGTTACCTAACATAAATAGCTGCTTTACAAATCTTCTACAAACGCAATAGAAATACGATTGCTTTGCTTTCCACAATACTTCCATTATGGCCTCCACATCCAGTTACAACACAGTATGAGATTAGCCACATAAGTATCCATATTATGACATGTTGATATATATGCATGATACTTCACTCACGCTCAGTCTCTGTCACTTTGGAACTTGTTTGGTCTTGATTCTTTGACAGATTCTATAATATGCTTTGGCATCTTAAATTTGACAATGACAAGGGTCAAGAATACCTTGAGAGCTCTTGACATCAATGACAATATTTCCATCACTTAGTAGACTCTTCAGCAATCCAGAGGTTGGGTCAGCTGTTAGGAAAGAATTTGGATTGTTTATCTCAGGAAAAGATCTTCTCCTTGGTGCTATCAATGACCAAAGCAGAATGGATGCTATTATATGGTGGTACCTTCATAGTCAAGATTTTATGTACCTCCAACCTCTTGCCATTAAGATCCTCTAACATGTACGTTTTTTTCTTTTTTCTTTTTTTTAACCACTTGGATTGTAGAATTTAACACTTAACATTCTTCAATTTATCTTGTATTTTTTATTTTTTATCTTGTCGGTTCTCTCTCCAGGTTGCAAGCTTTTCTGACACTAAGCCGAATTGGAGTACATACTCCTTCATCCAGTTAGTGAAGCATAACCAATTGGCTGCAAAAAAAGCTGAAGGCTTGATGTATATTCACACCATTTTGTGCCTCTTGGCATATAAGGATCCAAAACACAAGAAGGCGGCAAAGAAGCTTTGGGATGTAGCACCCAAGACTGCTGACTTGGATGCAACCATTCAGGACCTTCCAGAGTCATTGTAGTCGATGGGGATGATACTGATGACATAGCACTTGGTGCATCTAGTGCTAGTCGAACCGGTTTGGTTTTTAGGATGATGAGGATCTACTTGCAGCTGCTGAAAATACCAGAGATTATGATTATTTTGATAATCCATTTGATGATTGACGAACACTTTGGTGATTGATGAACATTACACACTGAATCATATGTGAAACTTTAATGAACTACATTTTCATGTTTTGATTCAGTAATTTTATGTAATGATTTTCGTTAGAATCGTGTTTTAATGTTTATCTTTGGCATTAGGCATTGATCAATTATCAAGTATCATATTATGAAATGATTTACTTTTACAATTTTGCATATTTCTCTTATTTTTCTATTATATAATGCATACATATATACACATCTACCCAAATATACCATAACGGAAAAAAATTCAGCGTACCCATATACCGCATTCTCGAACCAAAACCTGACCCAAAACCCAAACCAGTAACTTAGGTTTCTGTCTTTTAAGATCAAATAACCTTGAGTTGATTGAGTATTGTAGTAATGATAGGAGAGATTCAAAGCTAGTTTCATAGTCTTTGAATTGCAGTACTGTGTTTGGAGCTAGTGTTATGTGTTTAAACTAGAGATAACTTTTAGTCTTTTGGGCTGCTATTGTCCTTTGTGTTTATGTGACTAGGGTGTAGTGTATGCTGAAGTCTTTAAGCTACACATATGTTTCATCTTTGTTCCTGAATGCGTATAAATAACAGTTGGTTTATGAGCTTTCGTGAGCTTCTTGGTTACTGACTTTGCTATATTGTGTTCTTAAGAATCTTGTTAAGAGAATATCATGAAGGAAAGAACATCTATTCTGAAAGAAGAGAATATGAAGGTAACACCCTATTGTTAGTACAGTGTGAATAGTCTTAGTTAAGTGTTAACTGATTTTAGTAATAATAAACACGGAGCCTCCCCCTTTTCTGAGAGGAGAGATTTAATCTCACACATTGTGGCCGAATAACCATTTTCCAATTGGTTGAATCAAATTAGTTGCACAATATTTATTATTCACAAACAAATAGTGTTCATAGTTGTATGCTCACTAAGGGCCGGAAGCGTTTCATCAAGGACAGGAACCTCCATCTAGGGATTTTGTGACATTCCACCTAGTACAGGTGGTTCAAGGCAACTGTAAATTAGTTTCCATTGGCAGACCTGTGATCTCCTTCCCTACAAACAATTAGGTCTGGGCAGTTTTCATGTTCCTGCACTTAGTTACTGTCACTTAAACCATGTATTGTACTTGCCCGCAATTGACTAAGCATAAAGCCAGAGTGTATAATACTTTAAACAGTTTTTTCTCTCTTCTTCACACCATTCTTGTTGTTTTTTTTTTTAATTTAAAACCACATACACTAATCCATACACCACTCTGATACCATATAAAGTAGAAAATGCTTGATTGATTGACTAATGGTCTAATACTTTACTAAAATGCTGCATCGTACAATTATATAGGGATAAAATACTATTATCAGTTACCATAACAGCTTTTCATGCTAGCGCGTGATTTAGAATTTACATTAACAATCCTAACTAGCATCCTAATTTAATCGAGCAACATTAAAAAAAGATTGTGCCTAATTGCTGTAGTATCATACTATCAAATGTTAAGACCATCTTCAGGTGGGATTTTTATGTGTCCACCAAGGTCCTTGTGTGAATTATTAGCTGAATTCAATAAATAATCCTAATGAAGCAACAAGTAGATGAATATCAAAACTAGAGATTGCCGTTGGAAACAAGCCCTTTAATTCATCTACAACAAGATATATATCAAGATAAATCATCATGACCCAAAACCACAAAAGAGCCAATGCAAGATCTAATAATGTTCAGAGGCAAATGTATGAGGCCAAGGAAGATGGGAGATCAATTCTAGGAGAAAGCGAGGTAAAGCACTCTCCCTATTATTCCTGTAAAGTCATACTACCAAATGTAAAGACCACCTTTGGGTGGGCCTTTTTATTTGACCACAAGGTCCTTGTGTTAATTCTATAACTGAATTCGATAAATACTCCTCAATGAAACAAGAAGTAGATGAATATCAAAACTGGAGATTGTGCCATTGGAAACAAACATTTTAGTTCATCTACAACAAGACTTATATCAGGATACCTTAAATCATCATTATCCAAAACTGCAAAAGGGCCAATGCAGTATCTAATAACGTTAGAGACAAATGCATGAAGCTAAGGAAGATAGGGGTTCAATTCTAGGAGACAAGGTTAAGAGCTCTCTCTATAACCCCTTCTTGACACCTAAGGTTGATGAACAACTAGAGGTAGAGAAAAAGGCAGTAATGTGTGCTTTGCATGTGACCTAGGCTATCGGCAAAGGTTCTCAACACTGAGATGAAATAGGGCTCTTAATCCCCAATTATAACAGAAATATATATTCAAGGGGGAAAGAATCTCAAGAAAGAGAAGATTTAAACAGTAAGCACATGTGGACCTTTTACATAAATTCAAGTAGCCCCCGTGGAAGTAGGTTTCAAATAAGATAATAAAATGAATGAATTCCAATAAAGCATCTTACCTAGCAAATTCTATTAAATGGGAAACAAGTCTAACTTGTGGAAATGCTACCTAAAGGACACCAAATGAAGATATCAAGTTTCAACACATAACATGTTTAAAACAAAGCTCGATAATAATAAAGAACTCCAAAACATTAATAGAATCCACAGTGTATCTATGAACAGTGATGTATGCTAAGCACATTAATTGGTAACAGATGGGCGCAGCACGCAATGCTAAATTGATTTGATCAATGAAAACGAAGCTAGAAAACTCTTTTAACATGTGTTTACCTGATCATCCTTATCCGAATCTGTCCCAGGCCAATTAGCCTCTAAAAGTGTCCTACTTCCAGCCGTTTCTGATTCCATATATATTCCTTCCCTTTCTGCATCACTGCTGAAATTGAGAGGATCCATCCCCAAATTCCTATCATCTAAAATTAACAAATTATATGATAGCGTTACTAAATATATTTAAGAAAACATGTAATGCATTATTTCTAGATGCTTCAGTAACTCCTCTATAACAAAGAGGGGAAAAATATAAGACTATTGATCTAAAGCACAAAAAACGGCAACGACATAACCTGTTAGACCACAACTGTTGTCACGCATAAATTCTTCTGTTCCAATGATGTGAGGAAGGTTTCCATCATTCCACCCAACCTTCAACATATAAAAACAGGGTAAGTAATAATAAAACTTATTCAAGAGCCACAACAAAGAATTTGAGTAAGAAATAATGAAGATTCACTCATCACTTGAAAACTACACACTAGTGAAATCACACAATTGAGACAGACTAATTTAGTGGAAAAGGAGGAGACAGTTCTTGATTCAAGATGAATTGTGATGCAAGGAAGAAAACAGACTAAAGTTGGAACCAAAATATACTTGAGTTGAGCTACATGCTGCACTGGGGAGTGAAAAAGAAAGTGAAACAAACATTTAAACTGCCATATACATGAATTTAATTTGTTAACTGCTTAGTTTACAATGCTAGACAGACACCAGTGCCAAATACAGCAGGTAAAGCTGAAACCGGATACAAAGTGGAAGAGCATATAGAAAGAAGAATGCAGTAACCTACATGACAACTAAATGTGTATTCAGCAACATGCATTCAAGCGACAAAACTCTAAGCTGTTGGTAAAGAGTGATATTGAAAAGTATAGAATTGATACAGGAATTTCTCATAGCAAGAAAAACTAGATGAACAATGGAGTAGAATTTACATCTCTTAACTTGCAGAAAACAGCTTATCATCATACACATTTTGCTAATGTCCAGCTATTGTAAAACCCAGCTAAATATGCCCAGAATGCATATAGCAATTACATCATGTAGTGCCTACTATATTGCACATGGTACCACATTTAATACATACTTTGCTCTAATATGCTCTATTACTCACCTTATGTGGAGTGGCTTCTAAAGTATTTCTGGAAGTCTTCTGGATGTATTGCCTGTACACATTCCAGCCTGTAACTAATGCTTCTTTGTATCTGGGTACTATATCCTCTTCGTAACCTTGTGCAGGCAAAGATGCTTCTGAAAATTGTACACTAAAATCTAAATTTGGGTTCCCTGTATCATCATCTTCATATACACGCTGTAAAAGAAGTCAAGAGATGGAAATTGAGTACTAAGTCTAACAAAAGTATAATATTATTCTCCATGTCTATGACAACTTTGCTCAACAATCATTCAATCTTGTCAACAATCATTCAATTTCTAAAAGCATTCAAACATTTCCAACTCATAACATTAACAATGCTTCTAAAAATGCATCTCATATTTCTTAACTAGCTATCCAATAAGAAAAACATATCTTTGAAAACTCAACTATTACTTGAACTCCATAACCCTATACGCTACATAGTTGAATAATTCTTACATTTTCAATGTACTGAGTATTTGAAAGTGCCCTGAAAGAATTGAAGGTATTGTAGAAATCCTGTTCAACATCTCCAGTCAGCTCCAACAGTTTGTGTACATTCTCAGTCACGTTACTTGCTTTTCTTTTTAACCTTTCTGAAAAATCTTCCAACCATTTTAGCACCTGCATAGGCAAACCCTATTATTCCTATTTTCACAGAAAAAAGTGCAAGATGAAAGAAACACTTCACTTGATGGTCGGACAAGAAACCAGTTGGAGTGATACCATAAATACTGGAAATAACAAACTGCATAACCTTCATAATGCACTTTTGCCTTCATAAAACTAGTGGAAATGATATTTGTGACCATAAAAACTCCCATGACATTGTATCATGTGATAACAAATGATAAATGGAAACCTAACGGTTTCAATGTTCAACAGAGAGATAAAGGATGATGATCCATGTACTTAAGATACAAATAATCAGCTCACCAATCATTAATACCCCATTGAGACTATTCAAACAAGTTCTGGAAAATGTATAAACAAATTTCACAGAAATGGGACAGTCACAAATATTCATTCAGCCATAATGACAAAGCATTGAGAAATATAAAACAACAGCAATGACGACTTGACAATTATTGAAACAAACGAATTTGATCTAGAGAAATACAAGAAAGGTTTAACACCAGTTTTGAGAAGCAAAACACTCTCCAACTCCACTGTAATCAGTTGATAATGATCAAGGATGATGTATGTAGGACCTATGTCTGGACACAACAACTATGGCTAATTAACTGGTTATCATGCAAGAACAAAAGGTCCAAAAGGTGTCAAAAATCAACAACATTCAGGGATACAAGAAAAGAAAATTTCAGAGAAGAGATCAACCTAAGGGAAGGTACAATCAGATAAGGAATCTCAAATGGAAAAATGGTGCACAAGCAAGAGCCCAAGGGAATTCATGTCCTGGCTGTAAACATCACACACTAAAACTCTGTTCTCACATGACCAAGAATGTCAAAATCAACTTTAAAAGGTAAACATGAGTGCTAATGATGTGCAGGCATCAAAACATGTTTACACCAAGTGTCACACATTCCCGAAGGTGGAGGCACATAAAACAATGCATGGAAGAAGAAACAAACAGTTTCTATTAGAAACAATAGTCCACCAAGATAACTGGGGGGGGAGGGGGTGAATCAGTTATCCAATAATTAAAACATTTATCAACCTTAAACAATCTTATCCATTCAACCAAAGTAAACAGCAACCATAACAAGATGCACATAGACAATTACACTAGATATGTTAACTAAGGAAACCCTTGATCAAAGGGAAACCCTCGGTGGGAATGATGCCCATAAGATGATGTACTAATATAAATATTCCTTGTTAGGAGTCTATTACAACATTTAGTACATATGAGTCCCTGTTAGGAGACTCTGAATCATTGTTAGAAGATTCCAACCCTGTTAGGAGTTGTAGAAGATAGGACCCACTGTCCAAACAGCTTTTGGGGCAAGATAACCGAACTCACTGTCCAACTGATCTCTCAACTATTCCTTGTAGAATAATTGTGTGTACTACACTTTAACTTCTTTCCTCTGGCTTGTCAATTGGACCAATCACTATTAGACCTTGTAGACCAGGTCACAAACCTCGGATCCAAGTATCCAAATTCATATTACACAATAAAACCCCAGCAATAAAGTTTCCTTCACATCTGCTCTGCTCTGCTTATCTTCGCATTCCACTCTTTGTGCTGCTTACAATAATTTACATTCCTCCATACATCCATACTCATGATAAAGGAAAATGTCCTTCCTTTATACCAAATCCATAAAACAATTCCCTAAGTCAGTTGTTACACCTTCTCAATTAATTATTATAGGACCACATTAAGAACATGTTACACTTAGCAATAACCTTAATCTTTCGCCTTGCAACTTGAATAACTTTTCGTACACATAACATTATGACGAGCGAGCTTAGCCACGTCATCACCAACATATCTTCTTCACATCTTTAACTTCGGCTTCTCAAAATAACAACTCTGCTAAGAGATATAACAAGTTTACCAGAACATGCCTCTGTAAACTCTATCTCAGAGCAATTTTCACTGAAACTTACATAACTTCTTCCAGACTTAATATCCTATGCTTCCGAGGTTAGCTGCATATACTAGACACTTAGTAGTATCTCCCTTTAACCTCGCTTAGTGATAGTACTCAACGATTTGTCCGTACCAACTTGATATTTCCATTGTTCTTCTGTCAAATACCATAGAAAAATGCTATGTTGACATCAATGACAAATACAATCATGAATGTAGCATATCATCATGATAATGATCTAATCATGTTTCTACAATACTACCCCATAGGAATATCATCAGCATTCATACTTCCAACAATTTTGACCCTTCAAATTACATGTATAGCACACAGAAACAAATTGGTTGGTTCTCAGTTAAATAATTTGCTGCTTATAACAAATTGGCCATAGCGAACAATTTTTGGCTTAGTAGTCACCAATCTCACCAGGGTGTTTCAACTATTTGCCAAGG
The DNA here is from genome assembly GCA_028749045.1 of Cupressus sempervirens. Lineage (NCBI taxonomy): Eukaryota > Viridiplantae > Streptophyta > Pinopsida > Cupressales > Cupressaceae > Cupressus > Cupressus sempervirens. The sequence goes on from CM053787.1 coordinate 56,299,308, forward strand.
TAAGCATGTGTCTAAAGCCTGTGCAACCAAGGAACTCAGTGAAAGTACAAGAATCCAAGTTTTCAATCCTACTTACACGTCCCTCTTTTTTAACAAAATACTTACAATCCTCCAAACTTTTCATCAACCCTACATAAAAATCCGTAATGTTCAAGGACCGATAAAAAGTTAAAACCCACTTCATCTCATGAAGGAACTCCTTGACTAGTCATATTTGACAAAAATGGAGGAAAAAAGACCTTACATTTGTGATGGGGATCCAATTTTCTGGATCATGCCTCCCCAATCAGGAGGGGATTTTTATCCTCAATAACTAAGGGACTCATAAAATGTGGAATTTTATATATAATTACAATTTCAGACTGACATGGCTAAAATAAAAGACTTTCAATTTAGTCCTTCCAAGTGAAATGTAAAATAAACTAACTCAAACCACCTACTTTTCTTGTGTGTTAACCTATGGAAAAGTTCCTATTTCAGATAGAAGTTCAATAATTCCATCAACAATATTCCAAAATTGTTAATTGTATTACTTTAGGCAAACCATCACTTGTTGGCTAAGCAAAAATCAAACTTAAAACACTCCTTGTTTTATCTTATGCAAGCTCTACAATTACCCTAGCATCATCCTTGGCAGCTCCGAGACAACCTTGAAGATCAGAAAATTTGAGGACTTCACTACCACTTAAAAAACCATTTGGCAATGATCCTAGGTGTGCACTTTAATTGTTTGTTCTGAAATTTGAACTAGGAGTCATTGTCTGTGCATTTGCTTTGCTTTCCTTTCCGCTTTAAGTTCTTCATTTGACAAGCTATCTTGATGTTCAGATTTAGGTTATGGATTAAGTTTATAATAAGATTATATGTATGCCATTGTTTGAAAAAAAAAATTAGTTTTCTTTATTGCTCTTAATATCCTATTGGTAGCTTCGCTATTGATTGCAAACTTGTATCTCAGTTTATGCTAGTGATTGCAGCAGTAGAATGGTATGTTGCACCTGGATTTCAATACGATATATGGGAGGTGGAATGTTATAGACTTACAGGCATAAAATTTTCACTTCATAATCATTCGTTATTTGCTTCATTGTTGCAGAGGCTTATGTTCCTGGTGACCTAATTATCATTGCATTTCTTACATTATGTTGCAGCCTGACTACTACAAATAGAACTACCAATTGCTTACTAAATAACAAAGATTGATACTGATAAAACAACAATAAGAGACGATTGGGATCCTGTATAGAAAGCAACAACATTTAGAATATTTCTTGAGTATAAGGATGTGTTTTCTTAGATGTACAAGAGCTTAAAAGGAGTGCCACTGGAACTGTGCTGTAATGGGCACCTTGGAAATGCCCAAGAACTGAACCAACTACTAATAGAGATTTTAAAGTCTTTGCATAGATTTAAACCACATAACATGACCATAAACAAAGGAATTCATGGAAATGGAAAATTGAACTACTGCTGAAATATTATTAGTTCTCAAACTAATGAAATTAAATACATAGCAACTCGCTAATTACTCCAGCATCATCAAATACATAAAAAACTGTTCAACTCACTAATTACATCCAATCGGCCTGTGGCTGGAAATGCGTCCAAGCTGCCTGTTAATGAGTTGATAGAAATGAATTCCAAAGGCCAAACCCCAAGGGAATGATGTCTAGAATGTCACAAGAGAGGATGAACGTCCTCTAATGCCAAGACCAAAACTCTACATCCAAGTTCCCATCAAATGCAATTCACAATCATCCGATACAATAATCCCATGCTAAACAATGAAGCTCCCACCTCTATTTATACTTTCCCTACACCCTTCTAGAAGGAAATAAAATATTAATTAATTGCATTTACTAGAAGATTCCCCCTTCCAATAATTAATGCATTCTCTAGAAACTCCTCCCTTGCAATTAATTGTGCTTCTAGAAAATTAAATTACTAGAGGCTTCCCCCTTTCCAATAATTAATGCACTATCTAGAAGCTTCTCCTTGCAATACAATAATTAATTAAATATAAAGTCGCCTTTTAATTTTAATTTATTTAATGACTTTATAAGAAATTAATTTAATCAATTTCTTATTTCTCCACTTAGCCTTTGGAGAATGTAAAGGCTAAGAACTCCACTAAGTTGCTAAAAAATGGGGACATTATAGTCCGCCCTCCTTGAAATTGCTTGGCCAATCCAACAACACAATGAACTCCAACCTCCACCTGGATCCCAAATGAAGTAGTATGTGATATCGCTATGGACATTAAACCAAGTGCAAACCAGCATCATCAGGACCAACCACATGTCCTACAACCTAGCACCAAAAACTTGTGCTAATGATGTAGAAGTCAGAATGGCACTAGAAGAAAACACGGTAGAAGATCTATGAAATTTCTTCTTCATTGTATCCACCCATATAATATATATTGCACTAGAATCCTGATCATCACCAATATGCATTGAAAAAGATGTAGCTACAAGTGAACCATATGCACTCATGCCAACTGTATCAACAATAGGTGTAGCCACATCGAAATATATGGACATAGGAACAACACTAACTGCTGCAACAGAAAACTGAACCGAATCTGTAGTTGATGAAAACTTATAATCATCAACATGTGTGTCATCATTAAAACACACATCAACAACAACATGCATGCTGCTAAACTCCTCGTTGGATGGTTCAACCGACACAGAAGTGGCTGCTAATATGACAGTATCCTCGCATTCTCTTAATCCCACTATTGTTGCATCGCCATCCCCTAACAAAGCCTCATATGTGGACTCCTAACTCTGCACACATGACTCAACACTAGATTGCGAATCAATAATACTAGAGCGTGAACCCACATCTACTGACTCCGCTAAAACACCCACATCACCAACATCATAGATGGGTGGCTCTATATGTGTCTCGATCCCACCTGAGGAAGCAACTACCTCCTGCACTGGAGCAACATACAAATCTTCAATGTTGATGCCCATCTGTCTAGCCATAAGCTGCAACATTATATCCATTCACCTATTCTGCTCCTGTTGCATACGTTGCCCGTCCTCTAATGTACCCAATAATCGTTTGAACATCACATCCTGATTTGGACTGATATATATTTTGTCAAACACTTTTCCCTTTATCCGGCTATCCCAAATTCCCTATAAGACCTCCATAGGATGGCAGGACTTATAGCTCTGATACCACTATAATGGGCACCTTAGAAATGCCCAAGAATTGAACCAACTACTAATAGAGATTTTAAAGTCTTTGCATAGATTTAAACCACATAACATGATCATAAACAAAGGAATTCATGCAAATGGCAAATTGAACTATTACTGAAATATTATTAGTTCTCAAACTAATAAAATTAAATACATAGCAACTCGCTAATTACTCTAGCATCATCACATACAAAACAAATTGTTCAACTCACTAATTACATCCAATCGGCCTATGGCTGGAAATGCGTCCAAGCTACATGTTAATGAGTTGATAGAAATGAATTCCAAAGGCCAAACCCCAAGGGAATGACGTCTAGAATGTCACAAAAGAGGATGAACATCCTCTAATGCCAAGAACAAAACTCTGCATCCAAGTTCCCATCAAATGCAATTCACCATCATCCGATACAATAATCCCATGCTAAACAATGAAGCTCCCACCTCTATTTATACTTTCCCTACACCCTTCTAGAAGGAAATAAAATATTAATTAATTGCATTTACTAAAAGCTTCCCCCTTCCAATAATTAATGCATTCTCTAGAAACTCCTCCCTTGCAATTAATTGTGCTTCTAGAAAATTAAATTACTAGAGGCTTCCCCCTTTCCAATAATTAATGCACTGTCTAGAAGCTTCTCCTTGCAATACAATAATTAATTTAATTAATTAAATATAAAGTCACCTTTTAATTTTGATTTATTTAATGACTTTATAAGAAATTAATTTAATCAATTTCTTATTTCTCCACTTAGCCTTTGGAGAACGTAAAGGCTAAGAACTCCACTAAGTTGTTAAAAAATGAGGACATTACATGTGCGTTCATCAAATACTTTTAGTGCCAAGAACAATGTGAATAAGCAGGACGCCCTATCAAATGAATAAGAACTATGCAGCTAAAGTTCGAGAGGAGATCACTAAGATGCTGGATGGGGGCATAAAATTCAAAGTACAGACAAATGAGTGGGTGTCACCAATAGTTATATCTTTGAAAAAAGATGGAAATCAAATCTAGATTTGTATAGACTTCAAGTACCTAAATGGAGTAACTATAAAAGACCCTTTTCCAATCCCCTTTACAGACAGTATCTTGGAAGAAGTGGTCGAACTGGAGATGTACTCCTTCATGGACGAGTTTTTGGGGTACAACCAAATCAGCATTACCAAGGACAAATCAAAAACCACCTTCGTAGTGGAAGATTGGGTATATGCTTACAACAAACACCAAACACACACCAAATAGAAGTAATGACGCCCGAAACACCAAAAACAAAATGACACCAAATGCAGTCTCGAAAAATATATAAACCCTAGTCAAGTTTGAATATTTTTTGTAAACAAATCCTTATCAGCGAATTTCAAAAAACAATAAAATTTTCAAAGAAAAAATTAAAAACTCATTTTGAATTTTTTTTGCTCTGATACCATATTATGCGAGTAATTGGTAAATATTTAATGTATTAACAATGAGCAAAGACACTCAATGAATAAGTTTACAATATTTACAAAATAAGCAAGTTTTCAAAAAAGAAACTGCAGATAAGATCAGAGATGATCTATCACCTAGAATTACAACAAAGTACATTATTGAGCATTAAATATATGATAAAACATTATTTTAATAAAACATCATGTATTGCAACTTGGTGCACAGTCTTTGAGCGCTAGACCTCAAAATGCTACTATAACACATCCAAACAGTAGTCAATGTGCTAAACAATCAAGAACAACTAATATTAGAGCATCATGATAATATTATGAGAGCTATCAAACATAATTGACTATATCCTTCAAATGCATTGCATGTCATGACAAAAGTAATTAAAACATTACCAACTCCTGAGTACCTTGAAAATAATGAAAATGGATATAGCTCCTTCGCATGCACCCTTGACATCAATTACAAAACTAATAGCTTGTTTTACATTCAGCTTTGACATCAATGACAACACAACATTCCAACATCCTCAACCTATGAATTTCATTGATTTGAGCTATAGTAATTGTTTGGAAGGCAATCCCAAACATTATGCAAAGGCATCCTAAAGAGAAGACAAAAGTAACTTTGGTCTTAACTTAAGAAAGGCCACTAACAACATGGCTAAAAGAAGACTGTTAGCTATAATGTATCGCTAATGACAGGTCCTAGGTTCAAGCTCTACCTAGTTTGCAGAAAATAAGTGTACCATGGTATCATAAATGTTTCTAACTTTCCAAGTAGGTAGTGTCGTAAAGAGACCGATAGCTCAATGCTTACATAGCACAACATGCTAATGGGTCAAACGTTTGGATCTTAAATAATCATTGGATAATAATATGGTATTAACCCGAACTAGAAGCCCTAAGAAAATAAGTTTTCCTCAACAAACAATGTTGGAAAAACAATATGCACAATGTACTTTAATGAGGTAGAGGTATCTAAACATCAGTATATATAGGTTTTAGATATAGCCAATCCATGTAAAAATAGCATGGCATCTAAACAAGATTAGGGGCTCCAAACACAAAAGCATGTCTCAAATGGAATTACATTAGAAACTCACAATAATTTCTGATTATAAATAAGATAAATTTCAAAAGAAAATTGATTTTTGAACCCAACTTTTTTGTGATTTTTTGTGATTTTTTGCCTCAGACTTCTCCTAATAAATTGAAAATATCTTTTTTGATTTGTTAAATTACTCTCCAGACATATTTTTGCTTTTGAGCCACGAACCTAAAAGGCAGCCAGCAGCTTCATGCTTACACAAGATCACTTTGAGTCATAATTAATTCATTGAAAACAGCATGAGACCAAATTAGACTAGCAAAGAAATGTATCTCAGTAGCTGATGTTGGAAGAATGATCCATACTAGGAAATACAATAGAGCTGATAGCTCCATGATAACACGATGTTACAATGTAGAGCTCTAATTAATTTTAATTGCAAACAATATTGCATCCAAAACAAAATAGGAATTTAAAGCAAAAAAGCAACAGTCAATTGGCCATGTTGAAGAACAATTCACACTAAGAACCATCTACTTAACTAAACGTTTGAAGTTCAATTACTCACTCTATCGTTAAAAGAAAAACATATATCCAAATAAGGCTGGAAACGTTAAGCAAAGAAATGGATCTTGATAGTTAGTTGGAGGAACAATCTACACCATGAACCATAATGTATTCGTATTTCCCCGCTAATTGAAAGCAACATGGCATCCAGATCAAACTAGGAATGTTAAGCCAAGATGTCTATAGGTTGGTTTTGTTGAAGAATAATCCAAATTGGAACCACAACAGGGATCGTGGCTTCATGCTAGCTGGAAGACAGAAGTTCCAGTCTTAACTATTCATTAAAAACATCATACACAAATCAAAAGGAACCCCATGCAAAGAAGCCAACTTCGAATACGACTAGAAGAGCAATCGACACTACAAACTCTAACATGAAGGGGGCCAAGCATTTCCATGCTAACAAGAGGCTACGGGTCTACTAACTGATCCATGGAAAACTATAAAGCATTTGCATTACAAATCAAACCGAGAACCCCAATCAAAGATGTGTGTCTCAGTAGGCGTTGGGAGAAAAGTCCATTCGAAGGCCCTGAATTTGAGCTCAAGCAAGTAAATGGGAAATTTAAAACAAAACCACTAGGGCATCAATTTGACAACATCCAGGGAGAGAGAACTGACCAAATTCAAATTAAAAAATTACAAACTATAAAAACAAAAACGAGAACTGCACAATCTACCTGGACATCGGCCTGCAGAGTCCATCCCGATGTATCTGCTTCCGCAAACGTTGAGATCAAAGTGCTTTTATCCATAACCAGAACGAATACAGATTCTGAAGATTTGTTCCTTCGGCTTGGGTTCCAAGGGCTTCAACTAAACTTTATACTGATGCTTCGCATTTTCCTCTGAGAGCGGCATCAGGGAGCCTGAAGTTGTGTTCAGAAGAAAGAGTACTGGGAAAAAAAAAAAGGAATAACCCAAAAAAATATAGAGGTAAGTATCTATGACAGAACTGTGAAATAACAGTGTAATTTGTGGCGCACGTGTTTCTTACGGTCTCCCCGCCACGCGCGCTTTAATTTATTTGGGACAGTTATATAAGACGTTTTCGGCCCGCCGGCAAAAGTTATTTTAGTGACATCCCATTCTCTTGAAGGTTGGGATCTCAAAAGGGAGTTGTTTATTTTAAAGCCAAAAATCATTATGGTACATGGATGAATGAATGAAAAGTTTTAATGGCATTCACAAGATTAAACGGTGTAAGGGACCACACTAAGAATTGATCATTCTGGTTGGTGCTTCTCTAGGCTATCTTTCTTTTGTGGTTCTACGTTACGAAGATAGTTGCCTTGTGCATTCTTGTCTTATCAAATAGTTAGTTTATGTTCTTCCCCTATAACGTATCCTTGTATTGGCTGCGAATATCTTTATAAGCGATACATTATTTGATAAAGTGTCACTCTGTTTCCACCACTTGTTGCGAAACATACATATTATTTTTCTCACCATTCTTTAGGAACCTTCCATCTACCCATTTCACAATTCAAATGATGAGAGCTGGTTTAGTTGAGCACTAAAAATTTTGCATTTCCTTTGATAGTGAATCCTAAATACTCTTTATCCTTGTGTTCTCATGTGGGATTAAATTCTTTGATGTAATAGCTTTTTTTTCTACCTATCTAATTTGTCCAAATAGCAATCTTGAACTTCTCTACCACCCATTTTTTTATCTTTATATTAGTGCCTAGGCACTCTTGGGAATTAATTTTCTATTTGTTCAACCAATTGTTGTTTTACTTCTTCCATGTTTTTTTCCCTTTGCTCTAACTCTTCATCAACCACCATTTTGGGTCAATGTTGCTTATCCATATTTCTCACTCTTTTTAAGTAACTTAGTAAGTGAATAAATGTTGAGGCCTCCCACGAGAACAAGTCCGCCTCCACTAAAAGAATCTCATAAGGAACCGTGGATTTGACTTTAAGATTAGTAGTAATAAAGTGTTTTTGTATCCTCTCTATTTACCTCCATTTGTGGTTTGAAATGTTGCTTCCTCAAACTTCATATCACATAGCACTGTTTTGCTACACCTATTCTGAACAAGGTAAGAAGCCTTCCATGCACCCTGTATTCTTTTTGATATGCAAGTCTCCCAAATAAATCTATAATGAAAGTCAATTCCTAGGAATTTGTACTCTTCCATGGTTTCTAATGAGTTGTCCTCAAATATGAATGTATGTTGTTGCTTTTTCTTTTTCAAAGAAACTATCATGGCTTTAGTCTTCGAGGTTTTCACCTCCATCCCTACCTCCAAGTAAAAAGGCTTCTAAGTTATTCAAATGCTCCCTCAAACCTTGCGCAGCTTTCAATAAGGATAAGGTCATCTCCATAAACAAAATGTCTTATCACATAGCTTGCTACATGAGTGCCTTCTACATTGGCTTTGTTTCTAGCTACTCTTATAACTTATCAATGTAAAGTCCAAATAAAGTAGGTGACAAAGGACACCCTTGCTTGGCTCCAATGTCACTCCCAAAACATTCTAACATGGCATATTTAGTTCTGATTTTTGCTTTTACCCATTCATACAACTTATAAACAATAACCTTGTATTATTTTGGCACTTCCAATTCTTTCATCCTATGCCATAGCTTATCTCTAGGGACGATGTCAAAGGCTTTCTTTAAGTTCACGAAGCAGCAAAAACCCTCCTCCCCCTTTTTCTCCCACACTCTTTCAATGAAATATCTTTGAGTGATAAAGTGGTCAATGGTGGAGTGTTTTGGTCTGAAACCAACTTGCCCCTTCGCTTTTTTCTTCTCTTTTTCAACCCAACCACTAGTTCTACACTCTAAGAGGATCTTGTAGGGTTTGCCTAAAAGAGGATTCACCATTATAGTATGGTCATTGGAGGGATTGTTAATGTCCCTAGTCTTGTGAAGAGGAATAACCATACTGGTATTCTAGTCAATTAAAAAGTAGCCTTGCAAGATCCTATTAAATATGCTTTTGATGTGGGGAGCCAAAAGATTTGCCCCCCACTTTAAGATTTATGCCTATAGTCCATCTATATCTTGGGCTTTTCCACTTGCTAGCCTTTTCTAACCAGATTAATATCTTCAATAGAAATCACTCAACATAAGTGTTAATTACAAGAGTGGTAACCTCCATGTCTGGTCTCTCATTAGGAGCTTTGCATATTCTAACCACTGCTTTTCTGTAAAAAAAATTCAACTAGCTTTCTTAGTTGTTGTAACTCTCTCCAAAATCCCTCAGTGTCATGTTTCCCTAATAAGATTAGCTCTTTCCTCCTAAAAATCACATAACTATCTTTTTTCAGTTTTATCAATTGTTTGTATTACTTTATATTTTCTTTGTTTTCTTTCTTCCTTTTGAGAGCTCTCTTTGTTGCGCTACATTCTTCATCATACCATGGATTAGCCAAAAAAGTGCTTGAAATGGTCCTCTTTGGTATTGATCTCTTACATCCTTTTAAAGCATTCTAAATTGGGGTGGTCATCATACGGTTATCCAAGTGCTCTTTCTCTCTCTTGTAATCTTTGGGACCCTTGTTGTCATTAAACATTTGGATCTATTGTTCAAGGGCAGCACAAAATTTCTCTTTGTTCTCACCATTTATAAGGATTTTACCCAATTTGTGACATTTTGTGCCATCACTTTGGATCTGTTCACTTTGCAGGCTTTTTGCTCTAATATTGTATTTAATAAAAAGGGGCATATGGTCATGATTTAGTCCCATGGGGCACCGTTCGATTCAAAAGTCTAAAAACTTGGTAATAGACAAGTGAGAGCACATTACATGATCCACCACACTTTTCCCGTTGTATGTTTTATAAGTGATTTTGTTTGATCTTGGCCACATCTTGATGTCATATTAAAAATAACCAATTCGTGAAGGCTACATAGCCCCAACAATTCTGCTCCAAAGTGAGACACGCCTCTCCTTTCTCATCCTATGAAATCCTCTTGTTGAAGTTTTCGCTCTCATTTAGCCACAAGGGGTTATTGTCCTTTGTAAGATTGTTGATCAGTTGAATAGATTGGTTACCCATTGTCCTGTCACTAAAATCCCCTATTAACACCTCATATATTGGGTGGAGGTCCTATACCTAGCAATTATTTCAATTTTTGGTTAAAAGTAGGTAAATAGAGTATGCATGTGTGTGCTTAACAACAATTGTAAATAGATGTCATAAAAGTGGGGGAGAGAAGGGGAGGGACAAAGTAGTTGGAGGCACCAAAAATAAGAGGAAACATTGTGGGGAGATAATGGCAAGAGATTTAACAACATAATAGTTAATGGATTTTTACTTAATCTTGCAGTTAACTAAACTAGAAAAAGAAGAAGACCTAAAATTAAAATGTTAAAGTTGTAGGGTGGGATAACATGTCCAAGGAGAACAAGAAGCAACAAAATCAGACATACTAAAGAAAAACTTTAAGAAAAAAACTATTAGATTGCCCCTAATAACAAGAATTCTTCTTTTTGTCAGTATGTGTCTTCTTTATGTTATGTTTAAATCAAAGGGTTGAAAAGGATTCACATCTTTAAAATTTGAAGCTTTTATTGGATTTTTTTATAAGCAATGGATCAAAGTCTAGATTAATTATTATTTATTGGAATTAATTATTAGTATGTGTTAAGCTCAAGTAGGCTTGAACCCAAGACCTCCCATGTGAGAGGCTCACAAGTTACCGTTTTGTTATAGGCTCTCACCTTGGGATTTATTTTTCACATTGATTTTAAGAAATTTCAACTAAATTTTTGTTTTGAAAACTAATTTGTAGATTAAGGGACGATTTTTTGTGCAGAAGGGGTAAACAATGACCAGGGAAGACAGAAGGTTTAGGAAAGTGGAACACTAAGTAGATAGCACAAAAAAGTCATGTTACAATATTTTTTAGGGGCAACTCATCATGATTGCAGTGGCACGATTAGGAAATAGATAGTGGAAGGAAAGTTGACTATTGTGGTCTCGTGCATGTAAAATTAACATTGTAGCAAATTTGACTAGTGGTTTTCAATTTTTATAAGGTTTGGTTGTAAACATGTGCAAATCCATTTATCTATTAAAAAAAAAAACAAGTGTTCGTATATATTAAAAAGATCATACATATCATGAAATAACTCATTGTCAACATTCACATTATGGAGAAAAAATATTGAAAGCATTAATTATAAGTTTCAAATTTATTTGAACTCGGTTGAAATGAATTTTACAACCTAAATAAGCATTTAAACAATACAAATTTAGAGAGACCAAATTAATGGAAAAGTACCATTGAAAACATTTGAGAAGCAATATAAAGAGGAACATATTCAAAATTTTCTAATAACCAACATTCAATGAGATAATAAACCACATAGATTTGATGAGGAAAAAAGAAAACTTGAATGAGAAAAGGCCGTGAAAATTAAGCACGAATAATAGAAATAAAATTTGGAACCTCGAAAATCTTTAACTAGAAAAATAACTCATTGGAAAGGATATACAATGTTTTGAGTACAAGTTAGATAGCACACTAAATAAGTAAAAATCTTAATTGGTTGCCAAATGTTTCTCACAAAAAATATGACATTGTTTATAAGGATTACTTTATTCCCATGGTAAAGATGAGCACCATACAAAGAGTCCATGTCAATAGAGATTTGAAGCATGGGGTGTGTGTAACAATGACACATTTATCGAGTACAAATATAGAGCATCTTATATGTTAATTAAAAAGAGTTTCATATGGCCTAAAAAAATCATTCAAAGCATGGTACAACAAAATTGATAAAAAATTGATTTAAAGGGAGTCTAATGGAATCCTTTTAATTCTATTTTTAATGTCAAAAATATAGATAATGATAACATTTGACTAGTTATATATGTATTTCAAATCACTATTACAAAAGGTGAATCATGTGTTATTAAACAAATAAAATCTAATATGAGTAAATCTTGAGAACTCCTAATCTAGGCTTCTTACATTACTTCTTGGGTGTAAACAAATAGCTGAAAATATACTAAGATTTTAGTTGACAACTTATAAATGATAAATTGTGAAATGTTGTCTAAACCTCTAGAATAAGGGTTTGAATATTCCCCAAAACCAACTCTAAGACAATTAATGATAGTTTATAGGAAACTAGTCTAAAGTCTGATATATCCTATAGCCACTATTCAATTTGAACTATTTTATGAGTTTTTTTATGAAGTCATAATAGCACCAAAGATAGAACATTAGATTACAATGAAGAGAAAGATGAGATATGTGAAATGGGACAGGATTTTGGCAATCTATACAATAGAAGAAAAGGTCATAAGCTCTATAAATTTACAAACTTAAATTGGATGAATTTTCTAGATCACCAAAAATCCACTTGGATATGTTTTCATTCTTGAAATCAATTGTCACATGTACCAAAAATAAGTAGTGTACAATAGGCTTTTCTACACTAAAGAATAATAAAGTGTAAACAAAGATAAAAGAAACAACACATATAAAAGAGAGAGAATAAAAAGGGTGTGACTATCCTCCTTACAAAATGCACCTTTGACCAAAAATTAGAAAATAAAAAACACAAAGGATTTTTCTAAAATTGTGAGCATTTGTTCTTCATGATCTGCATGTTTTGTAATCGAAAACAACAACAAAATTTGAGAAAAAATCACTGTATATTCAGCAATTTGAAAAAAAAGGTTTGACTTTTGGTGTATTTTGTAGGGGCGATAATTGGTACCGAATAAAAACACTAGCATGCTAGCCTAGTCAAAGGTTAACTTATTATGGGTCATGTAAAGAGAGAGAGTGGTGCAAAGGAGAATTGAATGGTTTAGCAAGTTTTGTATGATAGTTAATTCACATTGAAGCATAACTAAGAAAAACATTATATATGAGGAAACCTTTCTAAATATGAATGATGCAAAGGATAACCAGGGAAACTATTGTATGCAAGAGAATCATCCAAGAAAATGGTGCAACGGGATAACCAAGGGAATCATTGTATCTAAGGAAATCCACAAGAGATTATTTTTAAATTCTAGATCTAATATACATGATTCACGTTGGGTTTGACAAAATGTAACATAACAAATGATGGTTCACAATATGAATCACATGTCCATACATGCAAATAAGGAATTTGTCATGAATCTTTTTTTTTTTTTTTAAATATTAGGAGGAAGATGATCCTATAGGCCTCAAAAGGAATGACACACTAGGAGAATTTAATGTTCATTCATTGGAAAATGTTATGTGATATGTGCAATATGATTACTTAAATGTATATGCAAAATCTCAAGATCTAAAGGAAGATAACATAGCTTGTTTTATGCAGAAGATGATTAGAAATAAAAAGATTAAATCAAGAAGGAAAAAAATAAAGACTTTAACTTACCTAAAGCCTAAGTTTTAGGTTGGAATGGATAGACAAGGATGGCTTGTTCGCCATATTCCTATTCCTAGGCAACTTACTCACCTTAGTCCCTACACTTATTGAAAATTTTAGTGGCAAATTTTATATCCAACTTCCTAATATGCTTGTGTATCTCTCTATATCACTGCCATGTGTTCCTACACAAAAAAAAGAGAGAGAATATTGAGTAAAAACACGTTTTCCTTAATCAAAACCCAATTCATGAATTTAACTTGAAATAAAGCATGTGGATACAAAGCATAGGATAAATCTAAAAATTAAATGCCTATAACTTCATAGTCCTTTTTTTTGGTTAAAATTCTTACATGAAGATTCTTGTGGTTGGCTTGGTTATTGAATTGAATGAAAATGCAATAATGAATGCCTTCACAAATGCTTGGATACATAAATTACTCCCTATTGTCCAATTCTTGGAATGCTTGAGCTCTTTCTTGCTTAGATAAATAAGCTTAATGCTTATGAGAGGTCATGGATATGAATGCTTGCCAAAATGAAGTAAATAATGTGGGATTCCAATTTGGGGCCAACCATAGGGGAGTGGGTTGAGTAGGTCATCCTATCCCTTCCTAAGTGGCCCTAAATTGGTACCATGAGTCCAAATTGAGGAGAATATGCTAAAAACATAGGCTTAGTTGAATTGGGGTAAGAAAACTTGAGAGCATATCAAGCATAACAAACATCAAAGACTAAAGATAATATAATAGAGCCTAAAAATTAAAGAAATGGTATAGGATACAGTCTATGACACTACAATAAACACAAATAATGAGGCAATTTGCTTCAAAAGAATACTTTCAAGTATGAAGATGATAAAAATTGAATCTAAATGCTCATTCTATAACACTCAATGTTCAACCTTGCCAAGAATCCAAACTTCCATAGGCCTACCAAAATATGGAAATACATTTTTATTTAATCAATTAACTTATAAAAACCATGGATGCATTATGTGACTGAATCCTCTACTAGAGGATCAAACTATAACATTATTTTAAAGTCTTTAGGTTTTCACAAAATTTGTAAATATGGTGATCATCTTGGTGTAATTGATAAATTGACCATTACAAGATAGTATTTTTAACACATCTATAATGTAGCTTATCATTCTTCATCATAATCATATAAAAAATATTTCATATGTTATTTAATTAATGAATATATTGGTTATCTTTATCTTCTCAATTTTCATAATAGTATGTACACATTTCTAGATACATAAACTCCATTCTTATCTACCCATATTTTGGTATCAAATCTGAAGAGCACACGATTATATTGAGGGTTGGGGGTGGGCAAGGCAGAGGGGGAGGGTGAATCAGTTAATGAAAATTTTGTCAATTAAAACTTTTATCCAAATAACTTTAAATGTTGGAATCAACAATTATGCACATAACACAATAACACAATGATTTACATGGATACCCAATGCGGGAGAAAATCACATAAAATTTAAATGCTTTTATATAAAATTTGTTCTTTTACAATGATTTCGTAGGCTCCAACCTCCTAGAGGCTACAACCTCTATGTTTATGAGTATCAATTGCTAGAAGCTCCAACTCCCACACTTTGCAAGTACCAACCTACTGGAAGAACCAACTCCCATTGTTGTCTTCGTGAGGGCTGACCCACTGCACAAACTTCTCTCCACCTTGGTAATGTTGCTTACTCAACTGATGATGAATATTTTGATTGCCCAATTTCTCTTCTTTACTTTGAAGTTTACCTCTATATGAATTTTTCTTTTAGCACATACACACTCTTGCTTCTAGAAGTCAACCTTCAAAAATAAAATATCTTGATTTACAAAATTCTCTTTTTATATTTACACACCTCCTTGTAAACTTTCTTTTATTTCTAAATATGTGTATTTATCTTATTCAATCTATTCACAGATTTTATTTTTAATGTTCTTTAAATGTATTCCCTTTTCTTTTTACTTTTATACTACTTTTTCTTACTGAAATATATATAATCAAAATTTTATTCTTCCTTTTCTTTATATTGTTATTCCATATTTTTCTCCAAAATGATAATCTGTCATAAACACTTATGCACATGACATAATATGACTATATCTCTTTATTGCAATTGGACCTTCACCAATTTGGAAACTCCTAAACCATGTTTCATTTTTATTACTGCTATATGAAGCCACATCTTTCACTAGCACTTCATACTCCTGGATGATTATTGTGTTTGAGGATTAACATCAAAATAGTTGCTAGCTATTTCTGGGTACTTATCACCAGGTTTGCACAAAGCTTTAGGGTTTGTGGTTTGTGGAATTTAAAAATCGAGATTTCTACAAACCTTGGTTTAGCCAAATCAAGGTTTGGCAAAACTTCATTCCGATTTTTGGGATTTTACTTGAACCATTTGTTTCACTCGGAAGGTGCATGTGAAGACACACTTTTATGCGTAAGCTTGGAGTTGAAGGCAAATTTCAAAAAGTAGTCAAATCTATTGTTTTTACACTCCTTAAAAAACATAACTAGGTTTTGATTTTCAATTCCTACTTGCTAGTAGGAAGTTGGAAAACTTGGTTTTGAGGCAAAATTGGAAGTTTGGTATGCTAATTCCATTTTGCTAATTTTGAAACAAATGCAAAAAATTTCAAATTCAGATTTTAAAAA
Source organism: Cupressus sempervirens (assembly GCA_028749045.1). Lineage (NCBI taxonomy): Eukaryota > Viridiplantae > Streptophyta > Pinopsida > Cupressales > Cupressaceae > Cupressus > Cupressus sempervirens. The sequence continues at coordinate 56,315,597 of CM053787.1, forward strand.
AGCCAATTCTTGTCATCTACCAGGAACCAAACAGACCCTTAGAGTCCTCTCTTCCATTTATCGTTATGTGGATTCTTTAGATTTTGATTGTCCAATTAATCTTTTCTCATCGGGTTGTCTTTATACATATCATTGCATATGGTGTCTTTAATACAATTTCCTTTATATTGTGCGTGGATGCTAAGTTATTCGCTTATGAAGTCCCTCCTTAGTTCATTATCACTTATTGCTACATACAAGAATGTTCTTATTTTTGCAGTATTTCTTTTACTAAACCCAACGGAAGCTTTTTTATTTATTTCTCTTGCACTGATTTGTTTGGTTTGTCTTTTGTATCATGATTAAAGTTTATATCTTTAATTTAAACTTTAATATTTCATATCTATCTCTTTGTTGTCTATTAGACTTTTCTTTTATCTATAGGATTTGAGCAAATATGCAAATCAAATCCACGAAGCCCAAGAATAATTGCATGCAAAAAAACCTATCATGGAGAAGAAAAAAGAAGAAGAGGCAAGGGTTTGATCTGAAAAACATGCAAATTGTATTTAGATGAAGAAAATATTATTCAACAAAATTAATAATTACAAAGAGATCAATCCTTCTAAAAGGAGATCGAAACCCAAAAAGGGTAACCTAAAGCTTAAAAAAGCTAGGTTGCACATTATAATTAATATAAAATATTAATTATATGCACCTAAGAGATAGCTTAAGAAAGCTAGAGTAATAGGCAACTTATTTAATTAAATCAAAATGATTTAATTAATAAGTGTAAACAAATAATTACTCTAACACCCCTCTTAAGCGAAGCTTAGGAGGTAAGCTAACCCAACACAACTATGAAATCAGAAAAATGGGTCCCAGCAACAAGGTCTGATGAGGTACCCAATCATAACAAAATCTCTATGAAACAAAGAAATAGAGAAAACCACATGGGAAAAATCCTACTCCAAAAAGAGATAGCAAAGAATGTTTCAGAAGATAGGAACAAAAAGTGATCATCAAGAGAACCACTAAAGCATGAAGAAGCCGCAAACTCTGTAAAAAAGAAGCTACTGATTTGAAGAACCTCCATGGAAATAGAAGGCTATGAACCAAGAGTGCCTATATGGTAGATGATCCATCTCACCGAACTACATAGGTAGCCATCCACTGCAATCGCCTAGTACATAGCATCAAATACTAAATACATAGCTCACTCTAATGAACCAAGGAAGCATTAGAAACAATAGAAAAACCCCCACTTAATGCAGACAAGGGTGAGGTGACAAGCAACTAAGAAAATGGGCCAAAAAACTCCTACAACATAGGAACCAGGCACCTCGAGAGTGAGGTATAAACACCTATAAAGGCACATGCCATCAACACATCATGGGGCTAATGTCGTGGAAGGGACACTAACTTGACAAAAGGAAGAGGGCCTAAACGACAATCAACTATCCCCCATGGCACTTTATAATATAGTGCGAGCACAATAAATCGCAATGATGAAAAGGATCCCAAAATGCATGAAGTGGAACTTTATCTTAGTAAGATGCTTACAAATGATATCAAAAATGATCAAAAAAGACATAAGACTGATACAAAAGATAGTACAAGTCATGATGAATCATTTGAAGCAACAAAATCGATCCCTGTACCTAAAACAACCAGGATATCCACCAAAATGCAAATAAGTAGAAGACTGAATAGAATGTGCCTAGAGAAAAATCTAGAACAAAAACCAACATCATTGTAAAGAGTGCAGAAATAGATTTCCAATGAAATAAAGGAGTCCCAAATCGGAGATCAGATGCTGAAGATATGTCTCCCGAAGTGCAAAATAGAACATCTAGTTTTGACTGCCAAAACAAGCAACCAAACTACATCAAAATTCAAAAACACTTGCACCAATGTCTTCGTCTTAGAACCTACTTTCTGGCACATTTTTTGGATTGAAAAAATATGTCTGTATGCTCAAGTTACGAAGAAAAAACCAATAGGGCCTATGAAAAAAGCATCAAAAAAATTATTATGTTTAAATAAAATAATAATAATAATTGTTTTGCAAAAAAATGCGCCACCGCATAAGCCGTGGCAGAGTGGCGTTGGGCAGTAGAGCCGCGGCCGCAGTGGCAGGTGGGAGGAGGTCCGTTGCAGTGGAGCTGCTAGCGGTGGCCGCCAGCGGTGACCGCTGTGGTAATCACGACATAACTGCTAGCGGTTATCTAACCGCACAGCAATAAAAAGCCACTTTAAAAAAAAATTGCGATTTTTAAAAAATCTAACTCAATTTGCGTGCTAAAGGTCGTATGGACCTATCGGGCAAAAATTTTTGCCTCCTGGAGCAACGTTGTCCAAAATGGACAAACTTTATATGGAAATGAGGGTTTTGACGCTTTTTGGATCCATCTGTGGCATCTGTTTGGCCTCAAACTACTCCAAAAATTAGTGAACCCCCTATTTTCTCAAGAAATACCCAAAAAACACCATATCTGATCCACCAAACCTTTGTTCTCCCTTTTTCTTCAAATACTAAACAAGCTACAACAGATCTGGCTCTAATACCATGTAGGATTTGAGCAAATATGCAAATCAAATCCACGAAGCCCAAGAATAACTGCATGTAGAAAACTTGTCATGGAGAAGAAAGAAACAAGAAGAGGCAAGGGTTTGATCTGAAAAATATGCAAATTGTACTTAGATGAAGAAAAGATTATTCAATGGATTAATAATTACAAAGAGATCAATCTTTATAAAAGGAGATCGAAACCCAAAAAGGGTAACCTAAAGCCTAAAAAGGCTAGGTTGCACATTATAATTTATATAAAATATTAATTATATGCACCTAAGAGATATCTTAAGAAAACTAGAGTAATAGGCAACTTATTTAATTAAATCAAAGTAATTTAATTAATAAGTGTAAACAGATAATTACTCTAACATTATCTACTTTAATGACGTATTCTTTGTACCTTTGACATTGATGACCTTTATAGTCTTGCCCATGCTCATGAAATCATTTGACATCAATGACAATATTTCCATCAAGTCAAATATGTAGCTACATCATTCATCTATAATGTTTGTATTTAGTGAGAAATCTGGATCTACATGAACATTCTAAGAAGCATATAAATGACTAATTAGTGATGTTTTCATATTATGTACACACATTTCTTTAGGTGAAAATATGCTAACATACCCATTTATGACATAATGACAATTTTGATAAGGTAATTATAAAATACCACTAACCCTTAGATATTAGATGAAGTGGTAGAAAGTAAGGCTAATTAGTTTAAGTGATTTTTCATCCATTTACTAAGGCAAGGCTACGAGTTAAGGACAATTTGATTATTATAGACTTAACCTTTATCCTCAAAATTATTGTTACTTGGAAAAAAGATAATTCTAATAGCAAACATATTAGATTGTTAATTATTATTCCTTTTCAAGAGATTAATATATTTTTTATTGATCTTGAGAATTTAGAGATTTTGGATCCCTCTTTGGATGGTAGAGCTAAATATTGTCATTACTACACTTTACGTTTTCTAAAATAACAATTAGAAAAGAGGGTGAATACAAATCTCTAAGAGCTAAATGGTCATTTTTCATTGATGTTCTTGGATTTTTAATTTTGCTAATGCAAACTGATTTAAGTGCTCTTCAGATTGTCTAGAATCCTTCTACCTTTTGTTGTCATTGGCTAGCTTGCTATTTTAATGATTGCTTTGATTGTTTGACTATATGGATTTTTTATGGGACAAATAGTATAGAACATGCTCTAATTAAAGAAAAGAATAATACCCCTCTTATTAAAAATGATGTGATTGTTAACCCATATAATAATTATCAGAAGTTGATACCTCAGGAATCCCTTACTATCAATGCTAAGTATTTTTTCTTCTCTACAATCATGTTTCATGGAGGAATTAGAAAGACCATGAATTGACCACTAGGATGCAACACATTCTGGGGGGCAAGATAATGGGAGATGAAGGGCGAAGCATATTTGAAGGTAGAAACTTTAGAGGAGGAAGAAATGGTAAAGTCTCCTCCTCCCAAAAATTATCTTCATCTCTCCAAATGAAGATGTGCTAAACACCGTAAGGATTAGAGAAACAAGGCTAAGAAATGTGGTAGTGTTTTTTTAATGTTTAGATTTTTATTGTTTCCCTTCTTAAATTTTTTTGATGATTGGATAGCTCTAGTTTGAGTAAAAAGAAGGGGATTGATGTTAGTTTTTACAGAATGATATAAAAAGGATTTGTTTATTATTTTCTTTAGAAATCATGGAATGCGAAAGCTAGTAGTAAAGAAATAATATTTCATGCTCTACCTTGGACTAGAATGTGGGCCAAACCATATTTCATGCTCTACCTTAGACTCGTAAAGAAAATCATTAAGAGGTGGTTATGTTGTTTTCTCCTAACTAGCTTGAAATAAAAACACTTTCACCATAGTTGTTGAAACTTATTCCCCAAATTCTTAATCCCATTGGCAACATGATGAAAATTGAAGAATCTAGGGTTAGAATCCCTTACCTCAATGCTAGGGTTTTGATTTCTCTAGTCCTAGAAGCTATTATTCCTAGTATTGTTTTCATACAAACTGATAACAATCAAATTAATCATGATATAGAAATTTTAGGTTCTCTTTGTGTACTTTTATTTATAAAAATAAATAGGCACCTTCATAAATATTAACCTAATGCCAAAATCAAAACATTGGGGGCCTTAAAACTAAATGAAGCTTCACAAAAAGTTGCAAACCCATTAATAACATTGATATTAAAATCAATAAGTAGCAAACTTAGAAGACATTACTGTAATGGGGATAAGAATAAAGATATTGAATTGACAGAGATTTTAGAACAAGCCATAAAGGAATATTGTGACCTTGAGGGTCCAAAGTCTCAATAAAGATATACTCCTAATATAAGAGCCTCTTTCAAGGAGTATTGGAGGTTATTAATTCTCAATGCTCTACTACTTTGTTAATACACATAGACCTAGTACTAACTAGAAAGACACCGCCTTAATGTGTCTTAAGAACGCTTAGTAAATAACTCTTGATTATATAGGCCAATGTTAGAAAAGAAAAAGAAAAAAGAGTTCCTCTCTCCATGGAAAGACGGATGATGTCATAGCCACAAAATCTAAGCTTAAACCAAGAGATGAGGCATTTTGTAAAGAATTGGTTATAGAAACACCAAAGCCTATGGATAATGAATCTAAAGCCGATAATTCATCCCTAATGCAAGTCTCTATCTAATATAAAGAAGATACTAGAATGAGGAATAGAAAGACATCCTACTAATTTGGAAAGAAGCTTTGAGAAGAAAGATCAACAAAGGGTAAGGAATAAAAGGTGCCGAAATGCTCTAATAAGCTCTAGAAGAACAAAATAGTCCTCAAAACATCCTCCCCCACCTGCTACCCACAAAATTAAGTTTAATATTTGCAGTTTGAATATTAGGGGTTTAGAATCAGGGGATAAGAAGTAAGGGGTATGAGTCATCTACAAAAATAAACACAATTTGGACATGGTGTCTATAAGAGATCAAAGTGGATAGTTTCCAAATTGATAATATTATGAATTTCATTTAGAATAATGCTAAAATAGTGATTACAAAGCATAAGAAAGAAAAATGTGGTTGTTTGATTTGTTACATTCTAAGAGAAGTAATTACATTAAGGTTGGTTCCTCCACTTGAGATAGACTTGTTTCGTTCCTTCTTGATTGGTTCTCTCAAAATTATCCCATGTTCTTGGTATGTCTCTAATAATTTTAGGGAGGGGATAGACCTTTAGAATTAGGAAGGTGGCTCATCTAAAATTTTATGGAACCACATTAGTATTTCAATATGATAAAGAGTAAAGATAATAAAAAAGGGGTTGAAATGTTCTTTCAGAATAAAATCAAATGAACCCTAAAACTGATGGATTATTTGGAGCATAGTAAAGATTTACATTCCTTCATTTGCTTCACTTGGTGCAATAATCAAACCTTAGATAGGAGGATCTAGTATGAACAAGATAGGTTTTATTCTAGTAAAGATGCTTTTTTTCTTTTGTAGCTCCCCAATGTGAAAACCCAATTGTCATTTTTGCTAATGTGTTTGACCACTCTTATTTTTGCCTTTAGTTCATCCATTAACTCTTTTGTCCTTTGTAAAACTCCTTACCCTTCTTCCTTCAAGCTTAACTCTTATTTGCTTCATGACTATGATTGTATAGGTAGTATTAAGATGATTACTACTATTTTCACGGCTCTAAAAAAGAACAAGCCCTCACTAAAGTTTGTGATGCTCTAATAGATTCATGGACAAACTTGTTCTAAATTTTTGGTATAAATAAATTCTTAGATACAAACATAAAAGATAACCTACCCAATTAAAAGTAGTAGTTGTTGGAAAGTTGAACTGCAGGATCGTAACTCTTATAGTGCTCTTGAATAAAAGATCACCAAAACAAAATCCTTATTAAGGAAAATCCAAATTTATAAATTTCAAGGGCAATAGGTATGGGCTAAGATGGATTAGGTGCACAAGGGTGGCAGGGGATCCAAATGATTGCTTAATCTTACCAAATATTAACAAGATAGAGAATTACTAGCTATTTAAAGTATGGAGCGACCTCTAATAATCCAACTTTTTGAAGCAAGCCTTTAATGGATTTTTTTGAAACCCTTTTTTCATTAAAAAAATGAAGTAAGAATGAGGAGGCTAGTGAAATTTGTTTTAAAATGGTCCATAAGTTGGTAAATAAAAAGGTTGTTGGGATGTTGATAAAGAGTTCATAGTCTAAGAAATTGAGAATACTATCAAGTTCTTAGCCAAAGGGAAATCCCTGAGTTTGATGTGCTTTTTGTTGAATTTCATAAAGAGAATTTTGATTGGATTGGGCAAAAATTTTATTAGAAATTTTTAATGTTGCTTTCAAGGATAGCTCCTCAAAGTTTAATACTAATAGGTGAATTATCAAGCTTATCCCTAAAGAGTGGGATAAATCTCTTGTCAAAAATTTGGGGCCAATTGATTTATCAAATTTTTTTACAAAGTTCTTGCCAAAATTGTTGATAAAAGATTGATTAGGGTTCTAATCAAAGTTGTATTAGTCACTCAAATTGAATTAATAGAAGGAAGGTACATTATAGAGAACTTCATCACCAGTTGGGAAGGTATGCACTAGGACAAAAATGATGGTCATAATGTCAGTATTTTTCTCCTAAATTTTGAAAAAGCTTATGATAGGATTGACCATCTCTTTGGTTTGGATATGCTTAGTGTTTTTGGTTTCTAATGGGTAAATATTTTGTTAAGAAGTTGTCATTAGTTATTGATGTTAATAGCGATGTTTCAAACCCCATTCAACTCCAACAATTTATAAGACACAGGTGCCTAATTTTGTCTACTCTATTTGTTATAGTTGTTGATGCTTGCATTATATATGTTAAACATTATTTATCCTCCTATCAAGGTTTGAGTCTGTCTAACCAGAACAACTTTTGAATGCTCAATACATCGATGATATAAACCTTTTTATTAAACTATATGAAGATAATTTTGTTAATACTTAAGAGGATTAGAGATTTTTCATGGAGATTCTAGTTATAGGACCACCTCTAATTAATCAATGGTTATTCACTCAAATAATGCTTGTCTTATGTCACTAAGGGCTGGGGTTGGTTTGATCCTTTCATAATGGTAGATTATCTTAGCACTCTTTGCCTATTTCTCCCTCTCTAAAAGATATGTAGGAATAGGTTTAAAAAGTTGAGAAAAGGCATGTAGAATGATAAACACATCTCCTTTCCTTGGCAAGGAGAATTCAGGTGGTCTGAAATGTGTTGACATCCCATGCATATATCATTCCTTGGCTGACTATTTGCTAAATGTCAATTCAACAAGCTTCCAAAATTCTTGAGGAAGTTTCTTTGGTGTAATAATAAAGACAAAAAAGAAAGAAAGAATTTTGCATGGAATTGGTATTGCTTGCCTAAACATCAAGGGGGTTTAACCTCAATGATTTGAAAGATCAAGGTATTGTCTTGGCTTCTAAATATATGTTTAAAGCTAAGAAGGGAGATGAGCCTTGAAAAGTGCCAATGAGAAATATTTTTTGTTTATCAAAACCTAAAAAGAGATAGGTTTTGTGGATCCCTACACATGTAGGACACTCTCTTTGGATAGTTTGAGGTCAAGATTTATGGTTAAAGGGTTTTCTCTTCTCTATGAAAAGATTGGGCTTAAGTCAAACATTTGGTTTGGGATGAGACAACTATATCAAAAAGTCCTTAATATTATGATGGAAATACATTCCTATGATGGAATATGGTGCTAAATAGTAATCCCTTTGCATAGTTGTAGGGGTGTTCTAATAAAGGTTAGGCTTCTCTTGTGGTTAATAAAATTTACAATGTTTTGGTCAACAGAAAATTAGGTTACTGGTAACAATTGAACACTAACTCTGCATTACATTCATCTCAAAAGAAATCTTATACCATGTGCTTGTTAGTATGATTACTGATGATATTCTTATGGGGGAGTATACTAGCATTGCTGAAGCATTTGAGAGATTGGTAGTATGATCATATGTTGCATTCATGGTAGTGTTGTCATTGATGTCAACACATTGAAGACTAATAGAGCAACAAATAGTGTTTGAGGTCATATGGTTCAAGGATTGAAGATGAGGTCAAGATTGGTGAGAACATGTTCTATGGACGACCTTAAATGCTATGGGTAAGAGTGCATGTAGAAAGTCGCAAACTGGTGGCAGTTATTCGAGATTTATAGAAGACAATTTACATATAGAGTTCTTGAGAAATGACTTCTAATAATTGGATTATATCTCTTTACAAGGATAGAATCTGTTTGTGTGTAGTTGTACAGAGTTAGAAGACATGATGATGATGATGTCGGCAAAAGTGCAAAGTCTAAGGTTGCACGTGTGAAAGATTTGTGAAGACTGTGAGCCGACAATGTTATGTAATTATGAAAAGATGTAACGTAACATGTATTTTTTTTTATCTTAATGAGGTCCTATTTTAATTGTAATTTAGGAGAGCCTTAAGACTGACTCAACAAAATAATTTGAGGACTTGGTATAAAGGAAATTTGTTTTCATTTTGATTATATGAGTATGAGAAAATTATATGTGAGTAAGTGATCTAAGGGATTTTTGCGATGCAAGTTTGTAGATCTGGTATTAAGATCTAAGAAATATTTTGTGCAAAAGAGGCATAATGAATGAACAAAGTGATTATATTTGGCAAAGAGTACTCGTGGACAATTGATCATTTGGTTTTGTTTTGAAAGAAATAATACATATGCCAGTTGGACAATGAGTTCGGTGGTCTTGCCCTTGAAGTTGTTTAAACAGTGGGTCCTTTTGCCTTCCACAACCCCTAACTGGGTTTCCACAACTTCTAACAAGGTTGGAATCTCCTCACACAGATTCAAAGTCTCCTAACAAGGGTTAATATGTACTGAATGTATTTCATTGGCTCTAGTAGATTCCATCCTCTTACAAGGAGTTTATATATTAGTACATCATTTTGTGGCTATCATCCCCATCAAGGTTTTTCCTCTGATCAAGGGTTTCCCTAGTTAACAAAACTAGTGTTATAGTGGATGGTTATCTTCTTGTGGTTATTGCACTTATTGATTGCATGCTTCTAATTTAATAAGGATAACAAAAGTTGTTTTGATTGCATAATTGATTCACCCCCCTCCTCTTAGTTATCTTGGTGGACTTTACTTTTTAACAATTGGTACCAGAGCATAAGGTCCTTGAAGGAAAAGCTTAACAGCTTAAGGAGATCTATGGCGAGTCATTTCATAAAAGGTAGTCTGAAGTTTGATGGAACCAACAATGATAGTTGGAAAGAAAAGATGAAGACACATTTGCTATGCATGGGTCCAGGATATTGGTTGACTACCAAGGGAAAAAAAAAAGTGACTATTGAAGAAAAGCTTGAAGATTATATTGAAAGATAGAGAGAGTTGCTCATGTGTAATATGCTTGCTAGGGAAGCACTTTTGTAAGCCCTTCCTGAAAATGAATACAATGAAGTAAAATATTTTACATCATCAAATGAAATTTGGAAAGCTTTGGAATCTACTTAAAAGTGACAAGCATGCTAGGAAGGTTATATAAAGGAATTGAATATGTTTGTTTGAAGAAGATAAAATGATGGAAGCTAAATCCATAAGAAGCTATTTTGGTAAGACATTAGAAATTGTTGCAGGGATTAAAGCATGTGATTATAAGAAGGATGAAGATGAAATTGTATAGAAGATCTTGAAAGCCCTGACACCTACATATAAGCATATAGTGCAGATGACTGAACAAGTTATACCATGTTTAGAGAAGTTCACAAGAGAAACTCTTCTTGGAAGATTGGAAGCAACATAGATTAGTCTAGGACATAATGGAGATTTTCCTAGAATTGAGTGTTCAACCTACCTTGTGTAGAAGTACGAGTACTAATGGAGATTATGCTTGCAACAACAAAGGAAGAACTGAAGAAGACAAAAAGATTGAAGAAGGAATTGCCCTACTTGTGAAAAGAGAATCCGAAGCTTAAAAAGTCTTTAAATGTTAAACTTGTAATGAATTTGGTCATTATGCTTCTAAATGTCCTAAACGAGTAAAGAAGTATAAGAGGAATTTCAAGCCTAGGAGGTCTAGAGAATGTCCTTATGCGAATAATGAAGATTTGGAAGCTATTGTGGAAAGATTCTTGAGTAAAAGTGATAATGATAGTGATGAACTAGGATTTGTTGCAATTAAAGAAGAAAATCCTAAAAGGGAAGAAGTTAGAGAAGAGAAGGCATTAGTATCACAAGTTGAAAAGAAGAAATATGATTGGATCATAGACAACGGTTGTTCACATCATATGATTGGTGGTATGAACAAATTTGTTGAGTTCAACAGTTATGATGGAGGAATTGTTAGCGTTGGAAACAATGCGACTTTTCATATAAAGGGAATAGGATCTATTACTCTTGATGGTAAAACTAATATTGATGATGTTTATTTTGTTGATGGTCCAAAACATATTCTTCTAAGTGTTGAACAATTGGTTGACAAGAGACATCAGTTGCATTTCACAAAGAAGACATGTATTATCAAGGATAAAAATGGTAAGATGATTGATACTAACACAAGACCAAGACGTAATGTTTTTCAACTGAATCCTACAGAGATGACATACTTGGTTGCTAAAGTTGACAATAGTTGGTTTTGGCATAAAAGGTTTTGTCATATAAATTTTGATAATATTGTGAAAGTGAGTAGTGCATGTTGTTAGGGATTTTTCTAAAATAGTGAAGTCTACTAACATGGTATGCAAGGAATGTGTTGTGGAAAAGTAGAAGAAAAGTTCTTTTCCAGGCAAGAAGTTTACAGCATTAGCAAAGTTGGAGATAATACACACAAGCTTGAGTGGTCCTACAAAAACAACAACATTCTATGATGAAAGATGCTTTATGATTCTTGTTAATGTCTCTACTAGGTTTACAACATTAGCAAAGTTGGAGATAATACACACAAGCTTGAGTGGTCCTACAAAAACAACAACATTCTATGATGCAAGATGCTTTATGATTCTTGTTAATGTTTCTACTAGGATGATGTGGGTAGCACTTCTTAGAGAGAAATTTGAAGCATTTGAAAATTTTTAAGTTGTTTAAGAACATAGTTGAAAATAAATTTGGATTAAAGATTTAGTGTTTAAGATCTGACAGAGGTGGAGAGTTTACATTGAATGAGTTTAATAGTTTTTGTGAGGTAAATGTCATTAAAAGAAAATTTTCAACCCTTAAAACACCTACGAATAATGGTGTAGCTGAGAGGAGAAACAAATCAATGACAAAAGCATCAAGAGTTATGACGTTTGAGAATAATGTCTCAAAGACATTTTGGAGAGAAGCAATTAACACAATAGTGTATACAATGAACAGATTACAGATCAAACAAGGTATTGGTAAGACCCCTTAAAAGCTTTGGTTTGGACATGCACCATCAGTTAAGTATTTTCGAATTTTTAGAAGCAAGTGTTCCATTAAGAGAGAAGATGCCATTAGTAAGTTTGATGCAAGAAGTGATGAAGGTATATTTCTTGGTTATTCATTGAAAATCAAAACATACGAATGTTTTAATTAGAGAACTAAGACTATTGTTGAGAGCACATGGAATTCAAAAAAGAATACTTGATTATGATTCTGATGAAGAAACTAATCCAAAGGATAACCAAGAGAATGTTGAGTCGTTTTATGAAACTGACACAAATTTGTGGGATAGAGAGAAGAACAAATAAGTGATCCTAGAGCTGAAATAAAAGTTGAAGTAGTGACACCTAATAAGAAACCAATAAAGAATCATCTTGTTGATCAGATTATTGGTAATAAGGACAAAGGTGCGATGACACGAAACAAGTTACAAAGAGGAGAACTAAGTTTGATTTCACAAGTAGAGTCTAAAAGTACATATGAAGCCAATGAAGATGACTTTTAGACTCGAGCTATGAAAGAGGAATTACATCAGATTGAAAAGAATGATACATGAGAATTGGTTCCTAGACCGAAGGACAAGAACATTATATGAACTAAATAGGTTTTAAGAGATAAGATGAATGTACAAGGTGAGGTTGTGGCAAATAAAAGAAAGGTTAGTATGCAAATGATATTCACAACAAGAAGGTATTGATGATGAGGAACATTTGGACCTGTTGCTAGAATAGAAACAATTAAAATGTTTTTGGCTTATGTAGCTAACAAGAAATTCAAAGTGTATTAGATGGATGTGAAGCCAACATTTTTGAATGGAGAACTTGGAAAAGAAGTTTACATTGAACAACCTAAAGGATTTCCTTTGACAAAAGAAGGAGACATGGTCTACAAGTTAAAGAAAGAACTGTATGGTTTGAAACAAACACCTAGAGCTTGGTATGCGAGGTTGGACAAATATTTGGCAAAATTAGGATTTGATAAAGGTACTATGAATAGTAACTTGTATTTAAAGGAAATTGAGAATGGTATGCTGATTATTGAAGCATTTGTGGATGCTATAATCTTTAGAGGAAAGATTAAAATGATGAAGCAAGTGAAACATTTGCTAGTGAAATGAAGGAGTTTGAGATAGGCATGATTAGTGAAATGAAGTATTTCTTGGGTTTACAGATTATGCAGGACAATGAAATTATTTTTTTACCATAGACTAAGTACTTGAAGAACTTGTTGAAAAGATTTGGTTTGAAAAGTTGTAATCTTGTTGGTACACCTATGGTAATTGGTCATAAGTTATCTAACAAAGATGAGACACCTACTTTTGAGCAGAAGTACATATCCATGATTGGAGGATTGCAATATCTAACACATATAAGACTAGACGTAGCATGCAATTGACATTGTAGCAAGATTTCGAGTTGATCCTAAAGAAGCACATTATGCAACAGTAAAAAGAATTTTCATGTATTTAAAAAGTACACCTGATTTTGGGTTATGGTATGACGGATCAAATAACTTTATATGCATACACTGATGCGGATTGGGTAGACAGTATGGACGATAAAAAGAGTACAAGTGGTGGAGCATTTTTCTTGGGAGGAAGCTTGGTTTCTTGGCTAAGCAAAAAACAAGATTGCATTTCACAAAGCACAACAGAAGCAGAGTATGTAGCAACAACAAATAATTGCAATTAGATTATGTGGATGAAACAAATGTTGAAAGATATTGGAGTTGAGTTTATAGAATCGGTTGTCATAGATTCTGATAAAAAAGTACATTAAGCATGTCTAAGAATCATGTGTTACATTCTAAGACAAAGCACATACATATTAAGTGTAATGTTTTAAGAGAGAGAGAGAGAGTTGCAGAGAAAGAGATCAGATGAGAGAATGTTAGCACAAAGGAGTAGATAGCAGATATATTTACAAAGCCTTCACTGAAGGATACATATGACTATTTGAGAGGTATGTTAGGGGTTATGCCCTTGCCTACCTTGGAGAAGATGATGTAGAGATTGCATCACTCCAGTGGTACAAGGCACTATTGTTTATCTGGATTGGACGTTGATGTTTCCTTTACGAGGGAGTATCTGTGTTTGAGCTAAGCCATGAAGGACTCTTTGTAGCTAGTATTGAGCAATGTCTTTGGACACTTGAGCTTGATGAAGATATTTTGTAGGATATTGACATAATGATGTCATTGTCATTGATGTCAATGGGGGAGAAGTACATGAAAAACATCTTCTAGTTATGGGCGAGAGATGTTTATGTGAGAGATTGATTTGATTGATGAAGAGGATCTAAAAAGAAGATGACTACAACAATGGAGTAGTTGCAGTAGATCAATATGTTTGGTGTTCTTGGAACTAAGATGTTTTCCTTCTATGTTGACATCAATGCTAAAAGGGGAGATCATTAGCATGAATGCTAATGATATTCCTATGGGGGAGTATCCTAGCATTGCTGAGGCATTTGGGAGATTGATAGTATGATCATATGTTGCATTTATGGCAGTGTTTGTCATTGATGTCAACATATTGAAGATTAACAAAGCAACAAGCAATGTTTGAGGTCGTATAGTTCAAGGATTAAAGATGAGGTCAAGCGCAGTTGAAGACATATTCTACAAAGTGTCTTGATGTCATGGCTAAGAGGTCATGTAGAAAGTCAAAGATTGGTGACAATTATTCAAGATTTACAGAAGATGGTATATTGACAAAGTTCCTAAGAAGTGGTTTCTGAAAATCAGATTATATCTCGTAATAGGGATAGAATCCAGTTGTGTGTAGTTGTACAAAGTTAGAAGACATCATGATGATGATGTCAATGAGAGCACAAAGTCCAAGGTTGCATGTGCAAAAGATTTGTGAAGACTGTGAGTTGACAGTCTTTGTAATTATGAAAAAATGTAATGTGACATGTATTGTTTTATCTTAATGAGGTCCTATTTTAATTGTTAATTAGGAAAGCCTCAAGCTCAACTCACTGAATTAATTTGAGGACTTAGTATAAAGGAAAGTTGTTTTCCTTCTGATTAGATATGAGTATGAACAAATTATATGCGAGTAAGCAATCTAAGGGATTTGTGCAATGCAAGTTTGCAAATCTGGTATTGGGATCTAAGAAGTATTTGGTGTAATAGAGGCATAGTGAATGAGCTATGCGATTATATTTGGCAAAGAGTACTAGTGGACAACTAATCATTTGGTATTGTTTTGAAAGGAATAATATAGAGGCCTACTGGATAGTGAGTTTGATGGTCTTGCCCTTCAAGTTTTTTGGATAGTGGGTCCTTTTGCCTTCCGCAACTCCTAACAAGGTTAGAATCTCCTCACAGGAGTTCAAAGTCTCCTAACAAGGATTGATATGTACTGAGTGTATTTCATTGGCTCCTAATAGGGTCCATACCCTTACAAACATTTTATATATTAGTACATTTTATGGGTACCATCCCCACTAGGGTTTTCCCTTTGATCAAGGGTCTCTCTAGTTAACAAATCTGGTGTTAATGTGCATGGTTATCTTCTTGTTGATTACATGTTTCACATTTAATAGCAAAAGTTGTTTTGATTGCATAACTAATTCACCCCTCTCCTCCACCCCCTCTTAGTTATCTTGGTGGACTTTACTTTCTAATAGTGTTTTAATGCTTTAAAGGTGATTTTTTGAAGAGAGTTAATCAATGTTATAGATCTGATGGATAAAATCATTTGGCAAGATGGTTTTAAACTCAATGTTGTCTTGATCAACAAACTTCACTTATGTTGATTGGCTTAGCAAATGTCTATCCTTGGTTGAATAAGGCTTTCCAAATAAACTAGGTCTAAAAGGAAATTAATAGTATTGTATATATGCTACAAGAACTTGTGATTTTTGTAACATGTCAACAACTTTTGAGCATCTTTCCTGTGATTATAAATATGTCATTTACTATGTATCTTTGGTTTTTCAACCATCCTATTAGTTGGCTTGATAGCTCTACATTTTTTTGTTGGTTTACAATTCTCAATAGTTTTATAGATTCTTTTAATGTTGCTTTAAACCATTTTTGGCTTGTCTCAACCAATGGGGTTTTTCAGTACTCGTGGGAAAAGAGGAACAAAGATTGTGTTTCAAGGAAAAAGAATGCACCTTACTCAACTTAAAAATGAACTCATTTTCTTGATTATTATGTTGCAAATTTCTATTGCTATGGAGATTCCAAAGGATGTACTTATGATTCTTCTTATGGAAGGAGATACATTGATGTATAGATCAATCATTACATCTACCCACTTCTTCCCCCCAAGAAGAAAAATGATGAACAAAGGTGGTTGCCCCATTTTTACATGAATGAAAGAAAGATTGCCAAACTATAAAGACAATCTTCAAAGAAGATGAAACATAACATGTGGTAACTCACAGTTCTCTCGAATACTATTGCCCCCACCCTCATACTTGGTATTTATGAAAGTAATCAGATTGAATGTAATAATAGTGCTATTGGTGTTGACAATAACTATCTCTAGCTTGTTTTGATGCTAATATTTACTTTCATGATGCCACAACACTTTACAATGTCACCTTTGATATTTTTGTTATTGAGTACCTGGTAATCCATCTTTTACTCATAAAGTACTGATGTTTTGATATACCATCTTTAATATAAGAATTAAAAGATAACAATTACATATTATCAAGTTATTCTAAAATCAAAGCTTTGTCACTTACTCATCAAGGCTACAAGTCAAGGATAATTTGACTATTATAAACCCAACCATTATCCTCACAATTCTTGTTGATTGGAGAAAAAAGAATATTCCAGTCTGAAACATATTAGATGGTTATTTAGTTTTCTTGATCTCAAGATGAATATCATTTTAATAATATTATTCTTGATCTTGAAACAAGATTTCAAAGCATTTATTTGGATTGTTATTTTGACATTAGAAAGTATTTTCATTTACTATAATTTACATTTTTTAAGATAAATAGTTACAAATTATCAAGTTATCACTCCAACTACCATTTATGATATAGATAAAATGTACTCTATGTTAATGAATTAGCCTAGAGTAAACATAAAGGAAGCTAGGTTGGAGTGTGAATATCAACATACCCATTGTAAATGAGCATTACAATAGAACATAAATCAGTGGCATAGAATTCAGATTATATAGATCTCACAACTATCAGTAAGTGTGAATCATGTTCAATGTGTGGATATAATCATTTTGCCAAGTTGAATAGAGTTGCATGGTTAATTACAGTAGGGTAGTGCTTTGCATGCCTCTATATATTTCTTATAAAAACCACACCCTTTACAAATAAACTAATCACACACACAAGCAAACATATTGAATTTCCAATGATAAGAATTTCTGGTGATTTCTCTTTGAATAAGTATTTACTCATGCCATTGAAATTAGGGGTGGTTTTTTCACCCATGCGAGTATCAATGGATGCATAGAATGTAGAGTGGACCGTTCATTCTCATTATAGGTTGATTCATGTGAAGCCCCTGCTCATGAAATATGGATCAATAAATTCGGCTAAAATACTTGGTAGCTGAAATCTGATAGAAATAACCTAAGGCACTGCAGAAACACTTGTCAATTGAAATAGGTTATTATATGGAATGGAGATAATATGCAACAAGGCTTTTCTTGGTTTTGTATGCATTGCATTTTCTCATATCAGATTGTTTGTGTCTAATGATTAAAACAAAAGCTAGTTGACCTATATGAACCTGCAAAATTCAATTGCAAAATAATGTGAAAAGTTCACAATTGGTAGTGGATAAGATTCCAAATTATGACTTCCTCACTTATATACACTACAAATTTCTAACACCTTTAGTTAAACACACGTATACTCATTCCAAATGGATAGCAAGATAATAATGACGAAATTAGTTATAAAATAATTTCAGGACTTCTTCTTTTTTAACTGATAGAAGCATGCAACTGGTGATGACCTGCATATAATTCAAAAACTAAAAGGAATAGATATAAAATTATAGTGTAAAATATCACATTGAAGCATCCTTTCCACAAGTTTCATTTTGGAAAGAATGCAGTTGCATTAATATTACAGTTCAAATCTGATTCTTCAAGGCATTTGCAAAAACCATCTCCATCAATAGGTAGCCCCATCGGTAGTGGTTGATCTGGAATCACTCCCACCTAAGGCAGAAGCAAACATTTTCAATAATTGATAAGAAAACAAACGACTGAAATGACTAAGAACCATTCAGATACAATATAGCAAAAAAAAAATGTAAGTTCTGTAAAAAACACATTAAGTTAGCATCTAGAAATTCTTCATCCTCACAAAGTATAACCCAATATAATTAAAAGAAAAGAAAAGTATAAACCAATATGCAAACTTCTCATATCCTACAAAATTGGAAATAATTTGCAATTCTTTTAGGAAACGAGGCATTTATAAATTTATAATCTGTTATGACAGATTAAAAATGTACCTTATCAATGTCAATACGCGCAGGAGTTTCATAGCGAGCAACAGTGACAGCCATGCCAGAGCCATCAGATAGCTCATATACTGATTGTATCTTCCTGGGAAACATATAAATTTTTTCAATGAGTGCATTAAACAAAAACACAATAATACAATTATTATTTGGCTGTTCTATTAACTCGTACAGTTTCAAGAATGTTTCTGATGGACCTTACATGGGTTACACAGATAGCCCAGATAGCTGTTATTAATCTGGGCAATGTGAGTGAAGTCACTATGCATTGATTTGCTTCTGCAAGGATTTTTCAAAGTCGTTAATTATTGCATTAGTGGGTAATTATACCATTGTGAATCTCAGAGGACTTATTATGTAGTGATTTATAGATAATGTGATGCATTAATGCACGACCAAATGCATCTATCATGCTTTGGTGATACACTGTTCACCTTGACCTTTGTGTTGCTACTTCTTTCTGAAACATTGAGCAGAGTAATTTAAGGAGCACGGTGAAAGGGCTGGTGAACTTATGTTGCTTAATGAGAATTGGCACTCCGATGAATCTGCATGAGCAGAATGGAGAAATAAAGAAGCCCCATGGCAATGTGTGACATTAAAGGCCATCTTATAAAAAAGTGATCCAAAGTAGAGGTTCACACATCTTTAAGTGGCTATATTCTCTTAGTCTAGACCATGGTAAAAGATAAGATAAGATAAGATAAGAAGATAAGATATAAGATGATAATATTAATGTCCAATAAAAGACCACAAAGGATCTATAAAGGGTCTATTGGACTGAGAGCTACAACCATGAAGCAGGCAACAACAAGAGCACCAAACGGTGTCAAAGAAATGCGAAACAAGAAACAAGAGAAGAGAGAGAGGCCAAGGCAAAGACTAGGAGTCTTTCCTTGGCAAAAAGAAATCAGCCATAGAAGGATAAGACTATGAGTAGATAGGAGCCTTGGACTATCGCAGTGAGCTCGTGGAAGAGTGTCACTGACGTAAATAACTGCTGCTGGGCCTGACAGATCTAGAATGACCAATAGAACTAGAAGAACTAGACGACCTTTTCACACCCCGTAAAGGAGATAAGGGTGTGAAGAAGGCAGTGATAAGCTGATCAAAGGTATGCCGGTGAGGAAGTAGAGACTGCAGAGTACTAGCACGGAGCAAAGTAGCCTCTTGAAGATAAAGAGCAAGACATCGCTGGTCACAATAACGGAAAAAGGCTGAGAGAGAACAACAGTCATAGAACAAACAATGAAATCTCCCTTTGATCTCATAAAAGATAGGGCACCGAAAGATAAAGTGAGTCTCCGTCTCAATCTCATCAAGAGTGCACAACTTATAGATACATTCCCTTCTATCAATATGATGATCTATTTGAACACGAAGAAGGTGAGAACCAACTTTGAATGACCCTAGAGAAATATGCAAAGCATGACACCACCAACGAGAAAGATAACTAGGACGAACAACAATCCCATCACTAATCTCCTGAAAATGCTCCGCGTAAAAGGCCATCCTAGGACGTAAACCACCATGAGGGTTAGTCCAGGTAGTGGTGATGTACTGTCTGTAAATATCAAGTCTGACATGCTCATTCAACTCCTGTTGAGATGGGAGGAGATGAGTAGGCGCATTCAATGAGAATTGATAAGGAGGAAGATGGTCAATATCAATTCCAATCAAACTCAACAGAGAAGATGCCTGAGCATACTAGCAACCAACCCAAGAGCTAGTATCAAAACTCGCAGTAGCAACAGAAGAGCAATTTTCCAGATAGGGGTATCTATCACGTTCGTCAACAAAATCCGCAAAACCACATAGGCGATGAAGGAACCAAATAAGATCAAATATAGCTACAACAGTGAAAGGATGAGCACCAAACTTGGAAAAAATAATACTATGGGGGAGTGAACTTGTGACATCTGATTATGTGTCGGAGAAAAGAAGTCTGCACCAGCTCGATTGAGGCCCAATCAGAACCAAGGAGAGAAGGCCCCCAAATCACAGAGCCATAAAGAACAGTGGGATGAACAAGGGAGTCCAAAAGGGATAGCTTGGACAAGATGTCTTGAAAATGGTGTCTGAAACACTGTTTCTCAAGCATAACAAGAGAACCCATACCCTTACTAAACCTGGGCTGAATAGCCAGTATCATACTGAAGCGGGGCTCAGAAAACTTCACTCCAAGATACATATAAGATGAAGCAATCTCAATTTCTTGCCCCTAAAAGAAGAAGTGAAGATGAGAATTCTTTAGGCAATTAAAGACCATAACACGAGTCTTACCCAGGTTAATTACAAGCTGCCTCTGAACACAAAAAGAAGCCAAACCATCTAAAAGTCTTTGTAAACTCTCTGGAGAAGAAGCAAGAAGAATCACATCATCTGTGAAAAGAAGAATGGAGATCAAGACCTGGTGTAAGTAGCAACAGTCTCCAAGGAGCAAAGATTTTAAAAGTAAATCCTCAAGCTCATCAATATACAAACTGAACAAAGTGGGGGAGAGACGACATCCTTGCTTAACACCAATGGTACTGTGGATCGGATTTGAGAAACCATCTGCAATCCTGAATCTACCCACCACAATTTCGTATAGTCGCCTTGTGAAAATCAACAAAATAGTAGTAGACTTTCTTTGATTTATGTCTAGCCTCCTCCATAATAGCCCGTAAGGTGAAAATATGATCCATGGTCTGATAATCAACACGGAAACCAACCTAACCTCTAGCTTTGCAACCTTTCCTGTCGAGCTCTCTAGATAACATAGCATTGAGGGATGTGGCATACAGTTTGGCAAATGTATGTCCAATCATGATGGTCCTATAATTCCTAGGGTCAGAAGCAATACCGGACTTATGAATTGGATAAATCAGATGCTTGGACCAGGAAATCGGAAACCCAGTGCAAATCACCTTGTTAAAGAGAATAGAGAGATAGGGGCCTAGAATTGAGGCACCAAACTTGAAAAGTTCAGCCTGAAACCCCTCCTCAATCGCCACTTTGCTGCATCTCATAGATCTTATGGCCTCGTAAATGTGAGAGGGGGTGAACAAGTGGGAGAAAGGAGGCGGGATGGGATGAATAGAAGGCTGCCTAGGAATGTCATAAAGAGTCACGGTGTGAGAGGTTAGGGAGAAAAAGTCAAGAATAGAAGATAGAGGAGTATAACGAGGGAAAAGGGTGCGCCAGAAAAGCTGGGGATTATGAATCGACATGGAGCAAAGGGATTTACATTGGAAGGCAGTAAAGGAAAGTTTCTTGTAGTGAGGAAGACAAAGATAGGACAAACGAAGGTGAGTGAGGTTGGGGGAGTGAGTCTCAAAGGCGTCACGTAATGAGCGATGAAAAGCTTTATAGTCATCATCAAACCATTGGTTCATAGGACAAGTAATACAACATTTGCAATGAAGGGAGAGTGATGGATGGTGAGGTATGGAAAGAATGGCTGATTTCCAAATGGCCGAAGCAAGCATATCAAACATGGAGGAGGCCTCACAAGAATCAACAAAACACTCAGGAATAAGGAGTCTGGAAAGATGAAAAGAAAACAACTCGCTCTCACCGTCCATGAAGCATGAAGCGAGCGAGGGGTCAGGCAATGGATTATTACTGTTTGCAGAGAAAACCCTAGTAACACGTTCGCGTGAGCATACAAAAAATGGAGGTCGAAGCTCACCGCAGTGGAGACCAAAATAGTCCCGCATGAAATGTCTAGTGCACGTGAAAAGAAAACCAACACATGCGAAAAGGAATGAACAGAGAATGAAAATGAAAAATGAAAACTTAGGTGAGGAGGACAACATGAGCCACGGTAGATCAGAGAAGCCATGTGGGGAGGAGCAAACCAGGCGCGCGAGGATGGAGGTCGTCACGGTAGAGGGGAGATCGCGGGAGAAGGGTCATCGTGGTAGAAACTAAAGTTACCCACTCGCAAACTGCTTGAAGCTCCAGCCACTCAAAACATTGATGCTTTGTTTCTTTTAGTCACACAAGCTTTTAAGAAAGCATGCAATTTCAAACGTTTAGAAATTCTGTCATAATTTTTTCATCATTGAAATCTCAATAAATAATTTTGGCGATATTCCTCAATTATTTTTCGAGGTTCTTAAAGGTTAGATGTTGATGAGTTCTACCACCTCAGCCCTCCAACTTAAAAAAGATACTATTTCAAAAATTTCACATGAATCATCATTTTCAAGTTGTGAATATCTTTGGAAAATATTTGAAAAATCAACAGATTGAGTATAGCCACCAAAAGTTGACAATTCTAACAGTGAATGAGGGTTAAACTATAATTATGTTGATGCTTATAGTCAGACTAAAGCAAAGGCCGATTAGAAGAGACAAGAGCAAAGGGCATGGCAGCAAGTCACAGCAGAGAGATAAAACAGGAGAGAATAATGAGGAGATCATTTTAAGGCATAGAAGGAAGATGGGAAAAGGTGATAGAGAAATAGAAAAGTGTGAAAAGAATGCCAAGGAGAATGTAACAATAGCCAGCAAACTTGAGAGTGAAAATTTCCAAAAGAACAAATCAATCCTGAGTACAAATGTAAATGGAAAATAAGGATCAGGAACAAATCAAAAACCTTAAGAAACAACAGGGCAGAACGATTCATAAATATCAAAGAGAAAGAACCAGAGATGTTGGCATCTAGAGCATTGAGAGGCAAGCATGAAGGATTATCTCTGGCAATGGGGGCAGTAGCAGATTGCTTAAGAGAGGCTTGGAGAATTATAGCCCAATGCAATTAAGTTTCTGTCCAAGGGCTTCTCCAATGCCATTTTTCACATCCATGGATGACTTCAAAAATAGGTGATATAATTGGATAGCCCACAGAAACCAGGAATGATAGGCTTAAATTGAAATAGTGAAGCCCTAATTTCAAACCTTGAAGAAATTGTTACATTGCAGTCTATGTAAGCTTTAACAAACTGACAGCGTATCACTGGGATACAACTAGGGAGAATTTATGGTGTGGGAGAAAACAGAAAAGAGAAGATTCTCCATATATGCAAGAATTGAAGGTGACAAGAATTCATTACAGTCTATCCTGGGCAAGGTAAGCCTCAGATCCAAACTTGTCATTTCTTTGGAGCCGAATAAAATTATTAAGGTATCCTTCTTCACTTGAAGGTGTTCCCTGGAACAATGTGAAGCAACATGTGGCTACAATAGTGGGTACAAATTTTTGGTCCTATAATAAAAAACCATTTAATGTGGTAAGCAAACAATATTGGATGCATTGGTAAATGCATTAACCATTGGCAGGTTAGGGTTTAAGACAAACTCTTCACGAATTCAGTGGCCCATCATTAGAGAAAGTTCTCATGATCAGAAGAGAATACTGTTAGCCCAAGAATGGACTTCAAAAATTAAAACCATGAATATAAATGCAATGCATTAAAACGATTCCATTAAATGAAAAAAAATGTAGAAATAGATCAATAAGTGACATATCAGTTCTCCTACATATGAATATTCAGTACATCTTCAAGATTATTATTCAGATTCTAATAAAACCCAACAATTATTTATAAAATGTTTGGACAGTTTATGTTCTCCCCCACCAGCCAATCCACAGAGGCTATAGTGAGAACAAGTGTGCCTCGAAACTGTATGAAAAATAAAATTTGCAATTGGATAATGGATCAATTTGACACTACCATATTTCGCATAATGCAGAACAAAAACAGAATTTGGCGTTAATGTGCTTGGGTCAGTTGTTGAAAAAGCATTTGTCGTTGTTCACGTAAGTGTTAACAATATGTGGTATTGATGAAACTTGTTTTTCCCTCAAATCCTCAATAATTCTTCTAAGCCACAAGATTTCTCAGGTTGCTTTTGAAGCTTCCATATATTTGACTTTTGACGAAGAAAGAGTTAGCACCAACTGCTCCTTTGACTTCCAGCTGATGACTGTTGATCCTAAATTCATCAAGAATCCTAAGGCAGAATTCCCATTTTCAAAATCCCTTGCATAGTTTGGAGGTTAATATCCAAATAGTTTGAAATCAGTCACCTTGAGTAATGAAGACCAAAATTTTGAGCTCCATTCATATATCACAGTTGCTGCTAGCCAGTGACATTCTCTTGACTTTTGCATGAATCTAGAGACAACACCATCAACAGATGAACTGTAAGGTCTATGTGCGATTAAATAGATCAATCTTCCAATGGATTGTTTGTACTTGGTTGTTTCTTCAAACCCTATGAATTCTTCCATGGGCATGCTAAGTGATTTATAATCTACCATTCCGAATGTGCTCAAAATCTCACCATTATACTTGTGTAGTGTGATGGAAATGTACTTGGATTTTTTAATCACTCCAATACAAAAATAGTAAGAGTATCCAAATCTATCCTTTCAAAACCTTTTAATAGTTTTTCTTTCACTTTCATGTTGTATTTTTCATTATTACTTGTTATGAGCAAAACATCCACATATACAAATAGGTATACAACTGTTTTGTCAACTTTCTTGAGAAATAGAGTTCCATCGACAAATTCAAAAAACTTGAAGTTTATGCTAAAGAACAGCTTGGTGAAATTTTCATACCAAGCATGTGGGGCTTGTTGGTAACCATACAACAATTTTACCAACTCACACCTTCGTGTTTTTGACCTTCACTACAATTTTTTTTGTTTGAGTCATGTAAACTGTTTCTTTACAATTACTATTTTAAAAAGTAGTTTCTGCATCCAAATCAACTTTCCATCTGTTTTGTATAGCCAAAGCCGACAACAATTGAATCATGGTCCATTTTGTTGTAGAAGAAGTTCTCATGGTCAATACCTTCTTTTTTACCATATCCATCTGTGACAAGCCTTGCTTCTGTTTGTCAAGTGAGCAACTCTCTTTCTATTTGTTTCGAAAGATCCAATTACAACCAGTGGGTTTAGAATGGAATGTAGGATCAGATAATTCCCAAGTGCGATTCTGGATCAAGGGATTGTTAATTTTTGCCCAGAATTTATATACTAACTATAAATATGATGACTAAATTAAGTTGCTTGAACAGATCAGAGATAAGAGACAAAAATAACACAGTGTTTGCCCTCTTGGAGGAAAAACCCAGCAATCAATTTATATACTATCGTATAGCCTTTCAAGTTACTGTTACAGACCTCTTGACAATGTCAGATTTGATCAATGAAATCAATCTGATAAGTATGGAAACGTCTTACAGTTTTCTGTCATAAGATATCAGAATTCACCAGTCTGATCTGTAAATTGCTTACACAAATAGATATGACACAGTAGTATTATGGGCTCCAACAATTACACATTAGTCAGCCTTCAAGTTCGCACTTCCAGCTCTGTAATTTACACCTCTGGTTCTGTAATTCACACCTTAATATATAATTCACATTTCTGCTCTGATTAGATCAGGAATATGACTTGTCCTGAATCGCTGGAGAATTGACTTCTTATATATGGCATGAGTTAACACCTTAACTAAGTCGGCCCATGCTGGGAGATTAATACTAGCATCTAGTCAGCCCATACAGAGGTAAAAATGTAATCACAATTTTAATTTAGTTTAGATCGAACTTGGGCTCAGCCCAGAGTAACAGTTTAATTTGAAAGACTATACAGAATCTTATAAATTGATGAGCTAGAAATCGACCTAGCTATTAGAAATTAACTCTCCCTCTTAGCTAGGAGGATTTCTCAAACCAACCAACAGCAATTACACGTTTTTGCATTTGGGAGTTTGTTTTGGGATTGAAGAATCACGTTTTTGCCCTATTCCTCAAAAAAGGACCCATGTATGAGCAGTAAGGAGGCATATTTTTGATTGAAAATGCCTCAAGAACATTCTACATGCAAAAACGTTTTGCATTTTGCAAGTTTTTGTGACTTGTATTTTGCCTTCAACATGCGAAAACGACCCAGTATTTGACCATGGAGATTTACATTTGCAACTTTGAAATGGTCAAAAGTCATTGAGTTGTTGCACGTGTTTCGTGCAAACACACTTGGAGAGTTTGATTTTGGAGAAGGCTCATTCATTCCAACTTCTCTTTCCTCCACTTGGCTCTTTGAACTCCAAGTAAGTGAAGATTTCAACTTTGCTTTCATTTTTTGCTTACTGTGCCATTATGTTGCATTATTTGGTTCATCTTTGTCCATTTGTCCAGAGGCATGCCATATTGTTTGCATTTTTTCTTTAAATAAGATGAAATCTTCCCATTTGAAATGCTTGAAAATCCCCCAGACTCCAACAATGAAATTGTATGTAAAAGAACATCTTGAAGTTTGGCATGTCCGAGTCGATAGCAAGAGGTATGTTTTTGTTTTGTGCTTAGTTTCTTGTTTTCTCATTTGCTTGTTTTGTTTTTTTTTGGAATAAAATTGAAGAATCCTATCCAAGAATGTAAGTGCATCAACAAGCTTTCAATTTTCATGCCAATCCATACTCAATCCATCTTCCAACACATACAATTACATCTTACGAACCCGATTACATGTTTACCTCAAGATAAAATGATGAATTTTTACATGTAATTGCATCTAGAGAACCCGATTTGGTGAAAAGTCACTCTTTTGAATATAAAAATCATCATTTTTCCCATATTCATATGCTTCCAACTTGCATTCTTGGCCGTCTTATTATTAACACTCACCTTTCACAGATCTGTCATCAAAACTCAAATCCCAAAGTTCTCAAGGATTCAATCTCATTGGAAGATGTTCTCATCTTCATGTTGCGGTGCACTCTTCAAGATATGTCAAAATTTCCTCAAAGAACGAAGACATTGCAAAAGAAGATATTCGCCAAATCCAAAAAAGCAACATTCATTTCATCTCCACTTTTCCAATGGCTTCCCTAGAGCTTGAGTTCGTGTGGGAATGCGCCAAGCACTTTGCTTCCGAAAAAAGAAGAGTAAAGGTGCTAATGGAAAGTTGCTCTAAGTTTACATCCGGACACTGTCGAGCAGGTTTTCAAAGCGTCAGAGACTCCAGAATGTGCAAATCTACAAAGGAGAATTTACAACAACTTGAACAAGAAAAAACTTGATCACATCAAGTTTTCGGACAACTAGAAGCTCATCAAAGAGAATGCAGTGGTGCAGAATACAGGAATCCCTGATCCCGTGATCATCATGAAGAACAAGGATTTTGTAGATCGTCTACAAGATTGATTCATTCAAAATCAACAGTTTCAACATCGTCATCTTTTTTTCAAGTGTAGTTTTCTTCTTTGTAGATGCAAAAGATGGATTGCATGTAATCCAATCACATGTAACTCAAATGCATGTAATGCAATCGCATGTAATCCGATTACATGTCCTTCAAACATGTAATCCAATAATTCTTCTTTCCTAGTTAGACCGGGTCAAAGTTGGTTGAGTTGTTACCACTCTTTCCTCCTTTTCCTCACCTTTTTTCCTAAAGGAGTGCCTCTCTCATTGTACAAAACATCTTTTATTGTATGCAAAAAAGCTTTGCCAAACTTGTGCAAGCATAACTTTGATTATGTAGTACCGATTTGGGAGAAAAGTGAATAAAGGAAGCAATTGGACTTCAAGCTTTGTTTGTAATTTGTGCCTATTGTCTTTAATTCATGTTATTATTGTGTGTTTAATCATAGATCATAGTGAGCTAAGAAGCAATCAGAGTCAAAAGTTTGACTAGGAGCAGTTGTGGCAATACATAGACTAGAAGCTTTGACTGTAGCTTGTGTTACAATCTCAAAATCATAAAAAATAGTTAGAATTTCCCTAGTTCTAGAAGTCTTTGCACCCCAATGGTAGAGGTTTTTGTAAGAATTTGCCTTAGGGCATAATTCACCCAAGATCAAGGAACTCAAACACAAGCACAATAGTAGACCAACAAGGTATGATTAGAATAACAATATCCACAATTGATTTATTGCTATTCAATTCGATGGGAAAGTACACTAAGAGTGCATATGTATAAAGGCCTCTGGAATGCTTACAGAATACCTAAGAATCAACAACATGATAAGTCATACAACCAGACACATGTCCACTAGATGTGGGTTATCCTCCATTAAGCACAGGAGTAAGTGTGATGATGAGAGGATAAGCCTACAAAGGTGTAGCACAAAAAATTATGTTGTAGACACCATGTGCTAAAATAGGAGTGCGAATAACTGTGTTGTCTACATGACAACTTAGTTAATTATGCAAACTCCAGTGTTATAGACACCACTTGTTGAATTAGAGTTGCTTACTTGTGTGTTTTCAATATGACAATTCATTAAAGTATGCAAACTCCTAAGAGTCTCATCTAAGGAAATAATAAAATAATGCATTAACCTAAGTAAACTTAAGTAAAGTGTAAATAGTAAATACGTATTTACACCAGCACCCCCCCTTAAGTGCAACTTAGGGGAATGCACTTAAGCTTACAAAAGCTAGGATGAAATGCATAATGGGTCCTGGCTACTAGGCCATGTTAGGTACCCATGTACATAATGAAATGCAATCTCTCATAAAGCAGAGAAAGAGGGAAAACCTCATGGGAAAAGCCCTCCCCCAAAAAGAGAGATGAAAAGAAAAGATGCATGGATGGATGGATGGAGTAATTAAGACCCCCCCATTACGACATACATCAAGTATATACAAAAGAGAAGTAGAAGGACAAAACTCATATGAGGAAAATGTCCCCCCCATGAAAGAGAAGAAGGAGACAAGGTAGTCCCCTCCCGCCCCAAATGTAGTGTGTCGATCAGTGAGAGCTGCTCCAATGTAGAAGCTGATCCATGGGCGCTAAATGATGTTCCTCCCTTTTGGAAGAAACAATGGCAGAGGTATTGGTGAGATGCTTCCCCTAGGTGTAGAAAGAATCTCTATGATGAACGGTGTCTTTGAAACCTGCTCAATTGTCCCTATGTCGATGCTGATGGTCGCTGCTTCCAATACTACTGAGAAGAACGGGTGCAGATCTAGCAAGGATGGATGGAGAACCTATCCCAAAGAACCATCTATCTCCTAAAATGATAAAGAGACCTCTTGCAACTGCTCATCAAAGAGAAGCTGTAGATCATCAAAGAAGTCTCCCAAGTTTGCTATGTGTGACTCCACAAACAAACCTTCAATGTCTGTCAAGAAGTCATCTGCAGATGCTGGAATTGGAAGACAAGGTGTACCTTGCTGTGCTGAAGTACATGAACCTATCACTGTGGCAATGGATGAAGTATTCGCCTCAACAAAGAGAAGACAAATATCATCGATGATGTCTCCTACATCGTTAATGTGAGACTCCACAAATAGCTCTGCAATGTCTAGAAGGAAGTTGTCCAATGAAGTTGAAGTAGGAAGACATGGAGTTTCTTGCTGCACTAAATCCGAAGCATCTGTGGCTAGAATTGGATTAGCAGAATCAACAAGAGCATCTGGAGGTGTGATCTCATCTGGAGAGGATGCAACTGCAATTGGAGGTAAAAGATCTTTTGGGAATGGAGGAATTTGTGGATCTCCATACATCTCCCAAAGATAGATCCAAACATCATATGGATTAGTGGACTTCATGTCATCAAGTGAATCCATAACCTCCATATCCATAAATAGATAGAGAGTACGACAAATGAGAGCACTTGTGTCCGCATGGTAGGTAAGTCCTCTCGCATATGGCAGTGCATTGTGTTGACTAAGATATGTGATAACCAATTGACTCCATTCTTGATAGTTGTCTAGTGTCCAGATAATAAAATCTTCCTCTTCCATGATGGACTAGTCAATGTAACCCCCAAAATGCAAAAAAAAATCAAAGAAACCCCCCCTAATGTATGATTCAAGCACTTTATAGGTAGTGTGTGTCCAACAGCCAATTTAGGGCCTATTTGAAAACAGTATTTCGGTCCACAAACCCTATAATCTAATTGCAAATCTAGAAAGAAGACCAAAAAAAATGCACTTAAAAAAAAAAACGAAACCTCATTATGTGTCTAGATGAGCCCATACTAAGCATTTGAAGTGGCAAAAATCAGGATTTGCGAGTTGCAGAAAAATTCAGGAACAAAGATCTCAAACCACCTGTACTAACGTGTAGATCATGAAATTCTACCCCAAAACAACAAAATTGTTCACAAAAAGGAGTTCGTATGAGGGAGATATCGCTATTTGAAAATACTAGTGTAATTATTTTTCTTGAATCGCCGCCGTCGCGCCTCCAAAAATAAAATGGCTCTAGATTTTGCCTTAGACGTCCGATTTGGATGAAACAAAATCCAATTTCGGAGTTTTTTGACCTTCTAAATGTGATGCAAATATTTGATTTGCACCAGCAAGCTTCAATCTTCAATTGCAAAAAATCTCTCCTACAAGCCTGATGGCCAATTTTTTCAAAAAAAATAATGTAGATCCGAAAAAACTTGTAGAGATGCAGATGAAAAAAAATGTAGATCTGAAATGATCATACCAAATTTGCAAATCGGGCCTTCGGGTTGCCAGTTTGCAAAAAAAATATTGCCTCAATTTTGACTATGGCCTAAGGTAGGCGAATTTATAGTCAAAATTCGCTGAATCGACATTCCAAATGCAATGGTGAAGTCCGCTTTGGCTCTAGATGCTCCCAATGACTACAATACTCTGGATCTAGGTCGAGGTGCTGAAGCAACAATGGTCTCAAACGGCTATGTGAAGAGAAATTCTCCAAGCTCTGATACCATGTAAGAATTTGCCTTAAGGCAAAATTCACCCAAGATCAAGGAACTCAAACACAAGCACAATAGTAGACCAACAAGGTATGATCAGAATAACAATATCCACAATTGATTTATTGCTATTCAATTCAATGTGAAAGTACACTAGGAGTGCCTATACATAAAGGCCTTTGGAATGCTCTAGAATGCCTAGGAATATCAACAACATTATAAGTCATACAACTAAGCACATGTCCACCAGATGTGGGTTATCCTCCATTAAGCACAGTAGTAAGTGCAATGATGATAGGATAAGCCTACAATGGTGCAACACGCAAAATTATGTTGTAGACAACATGTGCTAAAATAGGAGTGCGAATAACTGTGTTGTCTACATGACAACTCAGTTAATTATGCAAACTCTAGTGTTGTAGACACCATGTGATGAATTAGAGTTGCTTATTTTGTGTTATCAACATGACAACCCATAAAAGTACGCAAACTCCTAATTGTCTCACCTAAGGAAATAATAAAATAATGCATGATAATAAAATAATGCATTAATCTAAGTAAACTTATGTGTAAATAGTAAATATGTATTTACACCAGTAGTTTTTCTTATAGAATAGATTAAAACTAAAATTAAGTTATAGAATAGAAATTCAGGAAGTCTTTGTGCCCCAATGATGATTTTTCTTATAAATTAAACAAATAGAAATTAGAGGCACACCAGTATGCTTTCAATCAACCTTTGAGTTGATGTTGCTTTATTGGTATCACCGTTTCAACTATTCGATAGAAGTGTAATTAGAGATTTTATCTTGCCCATTACTTGCTTTGCGGGTAAGTGGATTCTTTCTTGAAAGATAAGAGGAAAGAATATTGGTAACACCCCTTACAAAATCTTTCAAATTCTTGCCTACCTTGAGTTGATCTAAGGAACGGTGAGAAGGGAGAACCTTCCCTTTAAGGTAGAAAAGACTTTGTCTCATATGCTATGGCTGGTCTACTTATTTTGCGACTAGATTTGAACAAACTGTTGGTCGCAAAATATCCACTCAAAATCCTTGTCCACTCATAATGTAGCCTCTCCAAAAGGGCACTATCCATTACGGGAAAAGAACTACAAATATTAGCTTTGCTCAACATGAAACGAAAAATGAAAACATTACTCTTCTTCAAAAAAGCACTGCCACAAGTATATATGTAGATCGAGAATTAGACAAAAAAAGTGCACAATATGTAGAATAGAGAGACTATGCTCATTATGCCCAAAGAAAACATATCCTTTAATCGCATAAAAATTAATGAAAGATACTAGAAAACTTATCTTCCCATTGTGACTCTAACTCTTTAGTGCTACTAAGGACACTATTGTCTTGCTTTCTTTCCTCGGAAGATGCTAGCGACATGCCTCACCCCTCTTCAAATTCAAAACATCACTACTTTCTGCTTGTGTACACAAATACACATACATAAAACAAGATGATACTCCAAAGATGAATTGAAGATCAAGAAACCAATAGTAGAGATACGAAAGGCTTTGCCACAACAAAATACATTATATGCAGAAGTATGAGCTGAGCAAATGCATTAGAGTGATAGAAATATGAAGAAGCTTAATGAAGAACAACCTCACTAGTAGCAACATTGAGCTGAAGAAACACATAGAACTTCACAAATCGATCTTTAGAAGAAATCTTATAAGTATGATACCCTTAAATCTAAACCAGCATAGCATTTTTTTTCCATCACAAAGTATACAGTCACTTTAAGTTAAAAAGTTAAAGTAACTTAAAAACATAACAAAAAGTGAATTTAAGTTATATTTATTAAAAAGTGAAAGTCAAATTAAAAAAATAACATCATATTTTTAATTCGTGTTGTTGCACCAAAAAGGTCCACTCTTGAGGCACAAAAAGTTAGAACATAAAGTGCACTATAGTCACTTTAAGTTAAAAAGTTAAAGTAACTTAAAAACATAACAAAAAGTGAATTTAAGTTATATTTATTAAATAGTGAAAGTCAAATTAAAAAAATAACATCATATTTTAAATTCGTGTTGTTGCACCAAAAAGGTCCACTCTTGAGGCACTAAAATGGGCATATCTCTTGACTGACAACTCCGATTGAGCTCTAGGTTAGACCAAATCAAAAGGAAAAGCGAAAGGCATGACATGAGCAAAACCAAAAGACTAAAAACCAACAAAAGAAAACTCAAAAGCAAATAAAAAGATGATAAAGGCTTCAAAAATCAAGTAAAGGCTTGACAGAAAGCAAAACAAAAAAGACTTGACGAAGGCCTTCAATAAAATGATTTGATATATGAATTGGAATGGATAAATCGATCAACATTAAGCAATTGAATATCAAATTCAAGCTTAGAGAAACATGAAACTAGCTTGAAAAAGTTTTGTGTTGTTACCAACATTTTGTGGTGACAAAATGCGAGACAACAAGATATATGTGTGTGTGTGTGTGTGTGTGTGTGTATGTATGTATGTGTGTGTGTGTGTGTGTGTGTGTGTGTGTGTGTGTGTGTGTGTGTGTGTGTGTGTGTGTGTGTGTGTGTGTATAAGATCATATAAATTTATGTCTATAACCATATAAGTATATTCTATTCACTTCAAATAATTATTATGTCCTTCGAATATCTAAATATTTGTGTATGTTTGTCCTTGTCCACAATTGGGAATATTCACATAATGTGTGTGGACATTAAAAAAGCTAGCGAGAATCCTATATCTGCATCAGGCTTAAGATGGTTGTTATGCCACGTTGGAGTAAGGTGGTAACTCATTTATGTTTGTGTAAACCCGCTTTGATCAAGTATGCTCTAATCCGCCAAACATTGTTTGCAATGTATGTGTTCGTTGAGTAAGAGTCACGTCACCTTTGTCATGCACCACCTCCTGTTATATATATTTGAGATCTTGCCGGTTATCCCAAGTATCAAACTAATTCTGATTTTGTTTATTCTTCAACATCTGCATACTATCTAATATAGATATTATTATTATCGACCACAAAGGAAGAGGACAATATTGACTATTGAAGACTATAGTTATTGTGGATGATATTGTCTGTAAATAAGAAGATATTTATTATTATTAATATAGGATATGAATACCATCACATTTAGAGTTTTGATTATATATATATCGAAGGGTATACAAACTATAGCAAAGGTCATTCTTATATTTCGTGGATCTATATCTTGACAAATTGCAAATCGATATATATTTAGAACTGTCATGTCCCCAAATTTTAATGTAATAATTAAAATTAAATTAATTAATTATTTGGTCCCAGCATTTAAATAATATAATAAAAAGGACCTTTAATTAGTAAATATGGGGCCCAAGTTAATGATATTTGTATTTGTGGTTCCAATTGATTTAGTATGTCTTAGACCCATTTTTATTTTAATTATTTCCATAGGTGTTACCATTGGCTATTGTTGTAAACCCTTGGGCGTTCTTCCGAAGGGTATTTAAGCACAACATGTAGGTAGTAATTGTCATGTAATTTGGATTATTTTCTTTGTATTGCGAATTCCTGTTGGCATTCTTTGTTGTTCACTATTTCGGAAGTGAAAGATCTTCCCTACTTGGCTAGTGTGATTTCAGTGGGATTCAACCCTCACCCTATTCCGATTCTATGGATTACTTCGCCCGAATCTAAGAAATTTCTGCACCATCTTCATTTGCAGTTATCAATATTGTTTGTGGAACTTCCTCAATTCTTTTGGTGTTCATTTGTTCTTGCAATTTGGAGTACATATTTAATATCGTTGATCATTTTGAATCATCTATGCATAAAATCAGTATTGGCGAACCGTTGGTGTAAAGGCACCGTACGACCCCACATACTTCACCAAACTACCAAAGTCACTTCCGTATGGACTCACCCAACACCATATGCCACTCTCTCTTCACTACTTTGTACCCTCCTGATACACTACATAGGATCACCCTACCAGATGGTCATCAACCTTCACTCGCCGTACGACCTTTTGCATTGCCATATGGTTTGCACTCCACACCATAGGAACTGCCCTGGCTTTAGCCGTACGGTCTCTTGGGTCAACTGTACAGGCTGTCTATTTACCACATGGACAATGTTGAGTGTTGCTTCGAAGTATGTTCGACTTGCAACCTATGCGCTAAGTTAGAGTATCTTTGAGTTTGCCTTTGAAACATTAAAGTGATATCAGAGCAATTGCCTTAGAGTCGAGATCCCCTTTGAATCGAGATTGCCTCTGGACCAAGATCACCTTTGGGCCAGGTTTGCCTTTGGGTCGAGATCTCCTTTAGGCCAAGTTCCATTTTGGGACATTACAATGGTATCAGAGCGATTGCCTTTGGGCCGAGATAGCCTTCAGGCCGAATTCCCCTCTGGGACATTACGGTGGTATTAGAGCAATTGGCTTCGGGTCGAGATCCCCATTGGGAAGTCATTGCCTTCGGGCTGAGATCGCCTTCAGGTCAAGTTTCCCTTCAGGACATTACTAACTTATACAAAATTTTGTAAGTTGAATAAATCTGATCACAAAATTAACATGGTATCAAAGCCTAGTTAAAAGACGATCCTGATCAGATTTATCTACAGAGTGCTCTCAAATATCCAAAAATTCCTTATCTATCAAAATGGTAAATGGTATGAAGGTAGAGGATAGACTCGACAGTGATTTAAATTACGCAGGGTGGAAATTGCGAATAAAGTTAATCCTAAAAGAGAATGACCTAAAGCAATTTATTGAAAGGTCTGACCAACCACCAAAGGGAAGTGATGAATTGAATAAATGGGAGAAGGATAACACTAGACCCATGAAATTGATTTGTGCACAATGTTAAGGATCATCTACTTCCTATTATTTTTGAATTAGACACAACACATGTAATTTTTAAAGCACTTCAAGAAATGTTTGAGATAAACAATACCACTAGAATTCTAACTCTAAAAGACAATCTCTCCATCATTAAGATGGACAAAGGAGAATTTTCCGCTTTATATTTCATAAGGATAACAAAACTAAGGAACCAACTTTCTACAATTGGTCAAATCTATGATGAGAAAGAATAAGCCATGATTTCTCTAAAGGGACTATCACCATCATGGAATGCTTTTAGACAAGGAGTATGCGCTCGATCCATGCTTCCTAAACTTGCTCGATTCAAGGCTGACTGCATAAATGAGGAGTGCATGTTAATGTCTCAAGATGATACTTCCAGTAGAGGTGATATTCAGGTTCTCACAACCCAAGTTGATTAAAGAAAGAAACCTAAATTCAGAGGAAAAAGGAAACATAGAGATTACTCTAAAATGCAATGCTTTAGATGTGTCAACTATAGTCACTCTACATTTTAATGCCCTGATAGACTGAAACATCAAGCATCCTTTGCCAAAGTCAGCAATTCAGATATAGATTTAGAAAGATGTCCATTCTAAAGAACTTCAAATATCCTTAACACGTATGAAATACTAGAATTAAGAGGGAGTTCTCAATTTTCTTATTATCTTCATGAAATTGCAAAATAACTGTGAAATGTTTTTTTTTAAAATGAATTTGGCTTGGTAACAATTTATGAGATGGAGTCTTAGAATACCAACTTATTGTAATATATTTTTAAAATCACATTTATTTGTTTGTACATACTATTCAAGAGTTATGTACTTTGATCTTTTCATTTGAGAATGTTATTGCAAGAGGGATATTGAGATTCAAAGGGAGCCTGGCATTTCATTAGAGCCTATACGGTTGACCCAAGAGACAGCACAGGCTATCTTGAGTCTGACATAGAGGATATGATTCAGTCAACCTTTGGAAATCTCAATCATATTAATTTAGATGGAGTAAACCATGTTGAGATGGATTCTCCATTGATCAATAAATTGTAGTAGTCAAGACGACCATGATTCGTGAATATTACTCATGACTATGTGGTGGTTCTACCCCCTATGTACATCATGAGGAAGTGACGACTTCCAAATGATCATCACTTGAATTTGCAAAAGTTATTGAAAGGTGACGATCTTACAATAACTTAATTTTCTATTATGATGGATATCTTACAATGTCTATGGAGATCATAATAGATTATACTTTGCACAGTGGATGTTTATGTGGTAAGCATTATGAGAATGAGTGTGTGCATACCTTATAAACATTTTTGAGTATATGGTGAATGTTATTAATATTCTGGAAGGCCATTACATAGAGTATTTGGTGAATATCACCAGTCTTGATATTTTGGGAGGCCAATACTCAGAGTACTTGGTGAATATCACACATTTTGATATTCAAGAAGGCCATTACTCACAGTATTTGGTGAATATCACATGTTCTAATATTCTAGAAGGCCATTACTCACAAAGTATTTGGTGAATATCGAATCTTGATATTCAGGGAGACCAATACTTATGATATCAAAACCTTTTGAGTACACGTGATATCAAATGGTGTAAATCTTGTAACATATCAAATGAGATATCCTTAAAATTGTAATGTTATGTTGAAGTAATACTTTTTTGTGTTTATCCTCCCTAGCTAAGAGGAGTGTTAATGTTTTTTTTATCTTCAGTTGGATAAAACATAAGGTAAACATAAAGGATAACCCTTTGATTAAAATATATTATGGGATATATATATAAGTATATTCTATTCACTTCAAATAATTATTATGTCCTTCAAATATCTAAATGGTTGTGCAAGTCTGTCCCTAGTCACGATTGGGCAAATTCATCTAATGTGTGTGGAGATTAAAAAGGATGGTGGGAATCCTATATCTGCATCAGGCTTAAGATGGTTGTTGTGCCACATTGGAGTAAGGTGGTAATTCATTTATGTTTGTGTAAACCCGCTTTGATCAGGTATGCTCTAATCTCCCAAACTTTGTTTTCAATCTATGCGTTGGTTGAGTAAGAATCATGTTGCCTTTGTCATGCACCCCCTCTTGTTATATATTTGAGATCTTGCTGGTTATCCCAAGTATCGAACTAATTCTGATTTTGTTTTTTCTTCAACATCTGTGTACTATCTCATATAGATATTATTATTATCGACCACAGGCACTAGAGGACAATATTGACTATTGTAGACTATATAGTTATTGTGGATGATATCGTCTGTAAATAAGAAGATAATTATTATTATTCATATAGGATATGAATAGCGTCGAAGTTAGAGTTTTGATTTTATTGTAGAGGATATATATATATTAGAGACAAAGTATAGCAAAGGTCATTCTTATATTTCGTGGATCTATATATTGACAAATTGCAGATCAATATATATTTAGAACTCTTATACAAAATTCTGTAAGTTGAATAAATCTGATCACAAAATTAACAGTTTTAGAACATTTTTCCAAGTTTTAAAATTAATTTATACAATGAAAAGTTCTTTAAAATATTTTAACGCTTTTATTAAAAAGTTATACTTCAATTGTTTTTTAAGTTAGAATTGAATAAGCTTTTCTAGTGTAAAGCTTTATTTTAAATATCAAAATGATTAAGTTTTAAAAGGATATTGTATTATTTAAAAAACAAAATCATTTTTTTAATTAAAGCTTTTCACTACATAGTTTATTTTAAAAACCTATTTGAAATTATTTAAGTTACTTCTTGATTTTTTTAAAATGAGAGATTATTTCGTTTTTTTGCTAAAACAAAAAGCTTCAAACTTATTTTGTGGGAGTAACTTTTTTTCTGGTACCCTAAATTCTTGTAATCATGTCTACTTTAAGTGTAGAAACTAAATTAAATAGTACCATCTGTCATTGTAAACACTCATTTCGTTTATTATTTCATTACAAAGGAAGGAGACTATGTTCATTGCACAAAGGGGATAATATTTTCCACAGCTAGCCATTTGTTCAAGCTTTTGAAACAGTGTCAACCTAAAAGTTATAACTGACTTTTATAAACATGTGTGCCATATGATTAATCCAAAGCACATAAAACCATTGCTAATGCTAAACTTGCAGGAACTATAAGTCATCTCACTATTTTTCCTTGATTAGTATTGTCACATTATTATAATTTCAATAATTAGTATGGAATACTATCGATTTATTTGGTATTATGCCATCAATTTATATGCACATAGATGCATGTTTGGTCAGATGTGCAGGAAGCGCTTTCTACAAGGTTAATTGTGGAGAGCACTCAGGTGCACCTCATTCATAGTAACCTTTTTGGGACCATTGTAGAATATCTCCATCCAATGATTTGGTATGCAGTTAATCCGATTGATGTTTATCAACTTGGATCTCAATTCCATATTTTAAGGATCATGTTCTTAAAACTTCTCTCATATCTACTAAAAGGTAAATTAGTTCTAAAGTCATAACCCTTAGAATTGATTATGATAAGGCATATTTCAATAGTTTATTAAAGTCATTTGGTAGTAATAATGAGTTATCAATTCCATATGCACCTCGTTAAAATAGTGTAGTTGAAAGGAAGCATAGGTTTATAGTTCACGACACTCTTATCTGTTGTTTATTTTATGATGCAAATTGTGAAGTTGTTTAAAAAAGTTACATGGATTCAGATCTAGGGGGTGATCTTGATGATGGGAAATCTACTCGTAGATATTGTTTTTTCTGTTGGATCGAATGCCATCTCTTGGAATAGTAAAATGAAACGATCTACTTAGCTCTACCGAAGTTGAATATTGAGGTTCTATCCATGCATCCAAAGAATCTCTAAGGTAAAGAAAGACTACTTGATGATTTGGGTTTACCTCAAGAGGTTCCTACACATTTGTATTGCGACGATCAAAGTGCCATTACGTTGGCAGAGAATCCAATTTTCAATGCAAGGATCAAACGCATTGGTCTTCAACATCACTTTATTAGAGAGAAAATTGAAGTTGAAAATTTCACTTTTGTATTGTAAGGGTGTAGACTGAGTTGCAGATATTCCCACCAAACCAATTGTCCTATTGAAACTGCTAACTTCAAAAAAATCCAATTGTCCTCTTGAAACCACTAAAAGTTAATGCCATTTTCTTGACATTTTTCCACCTATCAAACAAAATATTACAGCCATTGCGTTCTAAATCTGGTTTTGTTCCTCTACCAACTTATATATATTCTGGATCTCATCCTTAAATAATCGACCACTTAATTCATAACTTTTTGGGCCCTTGAACCCCTTGACTATCATAGTTAGTGCCAAACCCAACACCTTCCAATAAGGACTTGAAGCAACATTAAAGAGAATACTATCACAGTACCAAATTTTGGCACATGCAAACTATACCTCATGATGCAATTCCCGATCCATGCAGTACCTTCCAATGTGTTAATTATTCATAGATCGTTTTGGTGGAGATAGAACTAAATATACTTGCAACAATATTGACTGATTATATTATATTTCTGATATAATTTTCTGTTTTCCTTTTGCAGGAACTGATGCTATAATGTGGGCAGATATATCAGTCTATGACCAATGAACTGTAATGAAGATATATTTCTTATTTATTCTGAAGACTGGGATTCTGCATTGCTGATTTAATTGATGGTCATCCCAGCCTTCAGATTACATATTAATATTAATGTGAGGAGGGATGCCCAGGTAGGGGCATCACCCTAGAGTCATGACCCTACGTGGTCATGCCTCTACATTCTTATCTAAAAAAATATTACTGCCCAATGATAATTACAGATGATCAGAGGATAACATAACCAAAACAAAATTGAATTTGATCGGTATAGCATTTGAAACGATATGTTGCTTGATCAGATTTCAACCGATATACACAATAGATAATTGGTATTTTGGCAATTGATAAGTTGACGATGATTATATATATATAATCAGAATTTCATAATTTGATCAATCATGAAGGTTATAATAAACTATACTCACTTATAGAGTTTGCTCCAATTTACTATGAGGCTAACATTCTCAACACTCCCTCTTTTAGCAAGAAGGAAATTGAAGTAGATGTAATACAAGATTAAATACCACCTTAAGTGTGGTCTATGATATATTTATGTTATAGTGTCTGGCAAGATACAGCCCAAAGAACCATAACAATTCATTAAAATGGTGTCCGGCAAAATCCGGTCCAAAGAACCATGATAACACTTTGCTCCAACACATTTTGGTGTTAGGAGATAGATCAACTATTGATAAGGTCATCACCTTACAATAGTGACGTTACACATATGAAAGATCGTCACCTTTCATAACAAAAGTTTGCAAAAAATCTAATTTTCATTTATTCATGAGTATATTAACTTACAAATGTATTTAAAAATGTCATACCAAGTTTACCTTTGAAGTACGCTGTTTTCAACCTTGCAAAAGGCTTGGTAAAAATGTCAAAATTTTGGTCATTAGTGCTGATATAAATCAGCTTGATAACATTTCTATCAACCATGTCTCTTATGTAATGGTAAGGAGTCTCGATGTGCTTTGATCGATTGTGGAAGACAGGATTAGCAGAAAGTTTGATGCAGCTCTAGTTATCAAAATGAATACTGTGAGATTTAGTTGCTTTCCAAAGAGTCCAAATAATAACTTTCTCAGAGATAGTACTTCGCAAGCTCCCATGGAGGCTGCCATATATTCAGCT
Organism: Cupressus sempervirens; assembly: GCA_028749045.1. NCBI lineage: Eukaryota > Viridiplantae > Streptophyta > Pinopsida > Cupressales > Cupressaceae > Cupressus > Cupressus sempervirens. The sequence goes on from CM053787.1 coordinate 56,357,278, forward strand.
TTGGTGGAACTCAAGGCAACTATCGGTTGTTTTCTACTGATCCAAGATTAAAGCAACACCCTGTAGTACTTTTGTGGTTTATGGAACAACCAGGCCAATTAGAATCAGTATATCCTTCAAGTTTAATCTCAACATTTTTGTACTTCAAACCAAGACCAATAGTGCCACGCAAATATCTCAAGATATGTTTAGCAACCATCAAATGAATCTTCTTTGGTTGACCCATGAAATGACTTAAAATATTGGTGGCATAGCAGATATCAAGCCTAGTTTTTACTAGATACGTAAGTGATCCAATGATCTATCTGTAGAGTGGGGTCAATAGACTCTAAATTCACAGCTTCTTCTTTTAGCTTGTGTAGATTTGTTTCCATCGAAGTTGCTAGAGGTTTGTTGTCCATATTCTCAAATCTCGTCAAGATGTCACAGGTGTACTTCCCTTGATTTAGAAAAATATGATCTTTCTTTTGACATACTTCTAGACCCAAAAAATAGTGTAGTAGGCCTAGATCCTTCATTTCAAATTCAGCTATAAGATCTTGTTTGCATCTTTCAACTAAGTGATCTTTACCTGTTATCAATAGGTCATCAACATATAAAATAACTATTAACATGTCACCATTAGATATTTTGAAATATACGTTAGGCTCAACTTCATTTTTGAAGTATCCTAGTTTGGAGAGGTAGCTATCTATCCTTTCATACCAGGCTTGTGGTGCCTATTTGAGGCCATAAAGAGCTTTCTTTAGTTTACTTACATATAGATTCTTATCTTTTATAACAAAACATTCAGGTTGTTCAATGTACACTTCTTCATTAATGACACCATTTAGAAATGCGGTCTTGACATCCATTTGATGTATCTTCCATCCTTTAGATTCTGCAATTGCAATAGTTGTCCTTACTGAAGTGCATTGAGCAAATGGAGCAAAGGTTTCCTCATAATCAATACCTACCTTTTGGGAAAAACCTCGAGCAACAAATCTTGCTTTATGTTTTTCAATATTGACATCTGAAGCATATTTGATACTGTATAACCAGTTTGATAAAACAACTGATTTGTCTTTTGGCCTAGATACAATATCCCAAACACCAGTTTGTAATATGGATTGATTTTCTTCGACCATAGCATCTTTCCATGCTTGACAAGATAGGGTTTCTTCAACAGTTGATGGTTTAAAGTTTGTAAGAGCAGTTACTACTGCAGCGTAACAAAGATTAATTTTTGGTTTTCTTGCTCTCTCTGGAGATTTCATCTATTTCAACATTAATTTCTTCAATCATTTTCCTTGCCGATAAAGGCCTTTTCTTGATATTAGAGATGTCTCTATTTTCAATGTCCAGTAGTAGTTAATTTTCTTCTGATATGTTCTCCCTCTGATTTTTAGTTTGCAGATTTTCGTCTAATTCTATGATGGGCTTGTTTTCTGTACTAGTGGATAGTTTTAAGGCAGTGCTTTCTTCAAATTTGATATCTCTACTGATTTCAACTGATATCTGCCCAAGTAAATAGACTTTATACCCTTTGGTGTTTTCACTGTAGCCAACAAATATTACTCTCTTCTCGAATGGTTTTAACTTGGTTCTCTTTTCTTTAGGTATGTGAATGTAAACGGGACAACCAAATATTTTGAGATGACTTAGGTCAGGTTTAATTCCTGTAAAGACTTCTTCGGGAGTATGTTTTCTAGAATTAAGTGTGGGCATCTATTTTGAATATATACAACAGTATTAGTGGCCTCCACCCAAAAAAGTGTAAATTTTGATCATGAAGCATGACTTTAGTTGCTTCAACAATGGTTCTATTTTTTCTTTCTACCACCCCATTCTGTTGAGTATTATAAGGTACATTATACTTTCTCTCAATTCCAACAAAGGTGCAGAAGTCTTTGAAATTTTTAGAGGTGTATTCACTCCTATTGTCTGATCTTAGAGTTTTTATTCTTTTTGACGTTTGATTTTCCACAATCGCTTTGAACTCTTTAAATTTTAATAGAACCTCGTTTGATTCTTTGACTTTTAGAAAATATATCTAGGTTTTCCTAGAAAAATCATCAATAAAGATTATGTAATATTAGAATCCTCCTAGAGAAAGTGTTGGCATAAGTCCACATAAATCAGCGTGGACTAGTTCTAGAATTGATTTAGACTTGTGTTCGCTAGGAGGAAAAGATCTTTTTACATTCTTTTTTAGAGCGCATCCTTTACAAATGCCTATATGGTTTGAATTTAAGTTAAGAAGACTTGTGTTCGCTAGGAGGAAAAGATCTTTTTACATTCTTTTTTAGAGCGCATCCTTTACAAATGCCTATATGGTTTGAATTTAAGTTTAAGTGTTCCAGTGGTGATTTTTTCTATGATTGGTAGTGTATTGAATCCAATATGTCCGAGCCTTCTATGTCATATTTCATTAGGATTTATTACTTCACGATTTAGGGCTTACTTTTGGATGTTACATAGCTTATATAGAGTTCCATCTCTAGACCCTATGATGATAGCATTCTTGAGGTTAGAGTATTTAGGCCAATACAACACTTTGTCTTCATTAAAGGTGACTTGTACCCTTCATCAACAAGTCCAGAGATGGATACTAGATTCCTTTTTATGCCAAGTACAAAAATAACATCTTTCAATTGTAGAGTAATCCCAGTTTTTAGTTGTATAGAACATGTTCCAATTCCTTTTACTAGATAGGTAGAGTTATCTCCAATGGTGACTCCTTTAGTGGTATAAGTTCCAAAAGTTTTAAACTTATCTCTGAATCCTGTTATGTGACGGGATGCACCACTGTTTATTATCCACACATTTTCGTTGGATTTCATCTCACTTGATAGGGCTATGTAGAATAATAGATTTTCTTCCTTTTTTGTTTCAGCTACGGAGACTAGAATTTTTTCCCTTTCTGGACAAATTCTGAAGGTATGTCCAAATTTCTCACACTTGTAACATTGAACTTTGGAGAAGTCATTTCTTTTGTAATTATCGTTTCCTTTTTGTTCATCATTTTTCTTTCGTTTGAATTTTCTCTTATTCTCTCTGTTATTAGAGACTGAGAAAAGAGCTTGATTTTCTCCCTCTTGACTTGAAATGATCCCTCTATAAATTGGTCTTGATTATTTTGAGGTGCAATCATTTTTAAGTTGATCAAAAGCTGGTATTAACGGTCTGTTTCTGACTTGAATGAATGCTTCCCAAGATATAGGTAATCTTCTAAGTGCTATTATGGATAATTCTTGATCTTCTACTTTGTTTCCAATAGAAGATAGTTGAATTTTTATTTTGGAAATTCTTCCAAAGTAGGATGAGATTGACTCTCCTTTTATTCATTTTTATATTCATAAGTTGATTGTTAATGTAAGCAATCTACTAGAGTTGTTGATCTCAAAGGTATCCTTAATTCTTTTAAATACTTCAAATGCTTTCTTGAGGTTTGATATGGAAGGAAAAATATGATATTTTACTGAATCAACAATCATCTTCCTGGCTTTGTTATTTTGCCTTTTTCAAGTGGCCTTTTCTACCTTGTCTTCAAGTATTGAAATGTCAATTTCAATGAATGATTCCAATTCCAATTCTTTGAGGATTGTTGTAATTCGAATTTTCCATGAGAAGAAGTTTGTTACTCCTTCAATTCTATCCTCAACTCTAACATTGTCTGTTATGATGTCACTTATATTTTAAGAAATTAGTTTAGCAATCTCTCCACCAATTTGGCTCTGATACCGTGTTAATTATTCATAGATCGTTTTGGTGGAGATAGAACTAAATATACTTGCAACAATATTGATTGATTATATTATATTTCTGATAATTTTGTGTTTTCCTTTTGCAGGAACTGCTGCTAGAATGTGGGCAGATATATCAGTCTATGATCAATGAACTGTAATGAAGATATATTTCTATTTATTCTGAAGACTAGGATTCTGCATTGCCAATTTAATTGATGATCATACCAGCCTTCAGATTGCATATTAATATTAATGTGGGGAGGCATGCCCATGTAGGGGCATGACCCTATGTGGCCTATGCCACGTAGAGTCATGACCCTATGTGGTCATGCCTCTACATTCTTATCTAAACAAGTATTACAACCTGATGATAATTATGGACGATCAGAGGATAACATAACTGAAGCACAATCAAATGTGATCGGTATAGCATTTGAACCGATATGTTACTTGATCAGATTTCAACCGGTTTACATAATAGATAATCGGTCTTTTGGCAATTGATAAGTTGATGATATATATATATATATATATATATATATAATCACAGTTTTTCATTATTTGATCAATCATGAAGGTTATCGTAAACTATATTCACTTATAGAGTTTGCTTCAATTTACTATGAGGCTAACATTCTCAACATAATGCAGGTGCACACTAAGAATATTATAAGGAACCACAAAAACCTAGAATGTGGGCTAGTCACACTTGTATTTATGGCCTAATGGAAGCAGAGCTCCCTGTATCAACCTATAGAATCATGAGGCTCCCATTAACTTTTTCATCCTCATTTATCTACTGTTTTCTTTTCTGAAATGTTGAAAGGAGAGTTCTCACCTCATTCTAAATCTTTGGAGTTAGTTCAATACATGGTGTAACATTTTGGCAAGGAACCTGATGAAGGTGATATTTTAGATGATTTAGATCTCCTCTCATATGTTTATAGAAGTGGCTCCACAACCATTCCCTGTTTTGAACCTTTTGTTTCACATTTCTAGCAATTGTCCTTAGGCTGGCTACCTTTCTCAGTTGTAGTTGTAGATACCATATTATTTTCGAAAAATAGAATCAAGTCTAGAAGAAAGGGAAATAAGAGAAAAATAGTTCAAACTAAAATCATCACCAACAAGATAATCTTGTTTAATGATTGGATGAAGAAAAATTGCTGCTTATTTGCTTCGAGTAGATGATATCGTCAATAGCATAAAGGATCTTGGTGAAAAAATTAGAATAATAAAGTAGCATATAAGATTTTAAGATCTCTTCTCTTAGGACCTGATGCTGAAGTATTTTCTACTGAAGAGATGAAGGACTTGGATAAATTAACATAAAATAAAACTAATTCCAATTAGCTACGATATATTCTACAATGCTAACATTATTTTATATTTATCTAACACCCTTATATTAAGCAAAACTTACACATTTTACATCATAACAATTTACTAAATAGCCCTTACCCTTTTCCAAATGTAGGGTCCCCAAGTAGAACTGCCCGCTTATTGTCTTTCAGAGCAGCTGCTAAAATCTCACTTGCACTTGCAGTTCCCTTGTTCACCTTGAGAGGAAAATTTATCAGAATACCACTATTATTGAAATGGTCACAGTCTCACAGTGTTAAGCTAAAGAGTTTATACAATAATTAATTGTTGGAGGAATTTCATATTGATGTAAAATGAATATGAATTTGTTCTACATGCAAGGCAATAGACTTTGGTTTAATAAAAACAAAGCTCCTATGTCATCTAACCATAGCTAATTTGCTTTTTCACAAGCGATCACATCAAAGAACATATCTGTGCAAAGTTGACAAAATATTAGGTGATTATCCTGAATTAGGTCTTCTCTAAATCAGTGCTTGGTCATGGTGTAAGCATGTAGACTAGACATCAATGGGTCCTTTTGATCAGATAATCTGTAAAACATACACTAATACTTTAAGTCTTGGATAGCCATTGCACATCTTCATGGTCAAATTCTGGTTGGAAGAATCTAATCAAGCTAACAATGATCAAATAATATTTTTTTTAATCAAGTCTAGGGGTTTCTACTTCTAAATTAAAGGTGGAAACAATGCTTGAAAAAAAGTGCTATTTTTTCTCTTCTTTTGTGCAATTCAGTGTAATGCAACCATCTTGATCAAGCTGGAGTTTTAGAAAAAGACAAGAGTGCATCTTACCAGCACTACCAATGGTTCTGATGTTGCAATTGCTTCACTTCCATCTGTGTCATATATATCACGAACACCCTTGCTATCACAGATATAGACTATCACACCTTTGTCCAACCTGAAATCAACACAAATATTCTTATCTCCTATTTGTCCGAACTTATATCAACAATTAACACTGTTACATTTTGTAGCCAAGAGTGTGAATAATTGTATTAAATATTTTCGCACAACACAATGGCTCTTGCCCATTCAATATTTTTAAATTGAGAATACCACTGCATTTCTCGTTTTTTTATCCCTGCACTCTCTTGAATCTCAGCTATTCACACAAGGGTGCTCTTAGGATTTATTTATTTATTTCTGACAATTAAATATATTAAAAGGGTGATAGGAAAGTTAATGAAGAAATCGTATCAAAATCACGGCTAAACATTCTTAAATAATTTTCATATGCAAATTGATTTCATTTTTCCCAAGGAATTATTTTTACAACAGGTTTAATAGTAAATGTATCCCTCGTAGAATGAGCTTCAGCTTAGATGACCCAACCAAATTTTATCTCTTCTATTGAACCACCCACTAATTGCAGCTAGTGTCATCTGCTATGGTACACCTTACCCAAATGGGATGTGGTAGATTAACCAATTCAACATTCAGCATGTGTACATGTCTCCTAGAAGCTTGAACACAAGCCTCCATTATTTAAGCTCCAATGTTTTACCATTCAAGTCCATCACATTTGACATGGCTTCATGGATATTGATTAGATATAATCCATCAGTTTCTTCAGAAAAACTTCATTATTCTTAAGGATATTGATTATATAATTATTCATATACTTTTCTAAATTAAGTTAATTAATTCGTACCGTGTGAGTTGCTGAATTGCTTTCACAGGGAAATCAAAGTTAAAAATTGTTTGATTATTTTGGCAAGGCAGATGAGTACAATTGACATTAAATGTGAAAACAAGTGATAAAAATAATCAGTAAAATTATACCAGATCTTTGCGATTTTGATCCCTTCAGGAAAGAGTCCGCCGCTGCGTACCATAACAGACCAGAGATTACAAGCATGGAGTCAAATAACCAAAGAAAACGAATCAGCTTGCAGACAATGCCAAACAGAGTCACATACATCGTAAAATGTTTCAACATAGTTTCTGGGGATAAGAAGGAACAAGAATATAGCAAATGAGTCAAAATAACCTGTTGTTCCGAAGATCTAGCACATAGGATGCCACTTTATGCTCCCGTAAGTTTTCAATGGCTTCCTTAACAGCTCCTGTGACAAAAGAACGGGTATCAGGCACCCAATTCAGATCCCTCCCTTATCTATTGTCTGCAACTAACCCATATTTTATCTCTTCATTTTCTTCAAACATTCACATGGAATGAAACCCCCAGAGACATTAATTATATTCAATTACATTACACAGTACCATTGCAACGATATACAACTAGTTATTAGGATCCTTTCCAGCACAGGAACCCTTGACCTTTCAGATTGGCCAGCACCACGCCAATGCCTATAGCAAAACTTACCCATAAACTTACAGATTAGTTGGGTAATTGTCCAAGCCAATCAATCTTGTGATAAATTTCATAATCACAGTTGACAACATTGGTTTTTCATAGATAAGTTGTGGGGGAAGTGCCCGGTCCCAATAAAAGAACAAATTTAAAATAGAGAGAATTGCTACAGACTCACAGAGGGGAAGCACAATGACTAAAGAATGGAAACTCAGAGAAAGACAAAAGGCCTTGAGAAAACATCAAGGGACAGCTAATGGAAACTCAATGAGAGATCCAACGATGGAAAGAAAAAGCAAGAACTGTGTACAGTTAAAACCTTCTTAGATCTAGGCTTGACCATTGAGTTTGTTTTGCTAGGCCCTTCTGTTTAGAAGGGCAACCATGGTCTGCTGAGAACCCTCCTCAACAGCCTCCCTGCCTTCAGTTTGAAGTCTCTCAGCTTCTGATTTTCAGCTTTTCTTCACTGAAGATAAGCCAATATTTGGTTTTCAGATGCCACTAGCAGATTGACAAATGGATGATTCCTAAATGGGAATAACATCTCTGTGGTAAAAAAATCAGGACTGAAATTATCTAATTCATCCATGAAAGGAAAGGAACACTCATCACAAATGCTTTCATCCCCCTAATCAGATGGTACATTAATACTGCAAGAGTCAAATTTGGAAGGATATTGGGATGGGGGATAGTGTAATATACCCCTTTATTCCATTAAAATGGAAGTTGGGTCAACTACCTAATTTGACCTTCTTCTTTATCAAATGGTTGTAATATAGAGATGTTACATAGGAATTATTATTTTTGAATGCAGGAATATGTCAATATCTGATAAAGATACATTATGAATGTTGTTGTCATTTCATTTGTATTGGAAAGGAATGTTATATATAATTTGATGGGTAATTCATTTCAGCAAATTGGTCGTTATCACCAATATGTTATAGAGGTTAGGCAATAACTAGTTTATGTCCACTATGTAAATTAGATACTTCTAAATCTTACAAGGGATAGTCTGTTCTGACAGAATGGGTTTGAACAACGTGTTCAATGGTTATTGGTAATTGTTTAATTGGTGACTAATGTTGACTTCCTATTTATTACTATTTTCTTTCCTTCTAATTCTGCTTTGTCAATATCTTTTCCACAGTATACAATATGATAATGGCAAGCAATATTAAAATGTATTCTAGAACTGATAGTCACAGATTGTAATGTCCCCTTTTTGACAGGCATCAGCTACTTATTTTATTTTAGCCTTTATTTTCCCCGGAGGCTAAAAAGGAAGAAATAAGGGGGAAAAGATATATTAAATTAATTACTTATAAGGTTACTAAACAATGAAATATTAAAAAGTAACTTTATATTTAATTAATTTAATATTAAAGTGACTAACATAATAAAATATCAAAAAGTCACTTAAAAGAATAAAGTGCTGGATTCCTCTAGAAGCTTCTTGGAGTTGCTTGTGAAATATTTATAAGGAGCCTTTGGGGGGTCATTTTACACATCTTGAGTTGCATATTCATCTATTGTGCTGAGAGCCTTAGTGTTTGCATAATTGCTTGAGGGTTTAAAGACTCTAAGGTGCCAATTTCGGTTGTGAGATATCAACCCTAGTTGGGAGTGGAGGAATTGGTATTTAGCTAATTCATTTATAATTAATTGGGAGATGATATTCAGTGATTTTTGTTCAGCTCGTGCATCTAATTTTTGACATCAATTGGCGAGGAGAAAGGTTTCAGTTTTCGCAGCGGATTTGAAAAAGCAAAGCGAAAAAGCAGTCCGAAAAAGCAAAGCGAAAAAGCAGAGCCGAAAAAACAGTCCGAAAAAACAGATCCGAAAAAGCAGTCTGAAAAAGAAAATCCGAAAAAAGCAAAGCCAAAAAATATGTCATCTCGGCTACTTATTCCAGGTTCTTTTGGTATTTACATTTGGCAATTGTATATGGATACATTTGACAAGTAATATATGTCCTTTTGTTACCAAAGTATTCAGTGATTGTAAACATTGAAGTATTGAAGGGAAATCAACTTAATTCAGCCGTTCAGCTTGTATGCCAAATGTTTGTAAAAACGTCTCATTGCATAGTCATTCATAGGATGCATGCCAAGTGTTTGTGAAAATACCTCTTGGCTGTAGGTGTGCATTTTACATCAGAATTTCATGCACTTGCATTTGGAAAATAATATAAAGAAGTTGCATATCACTTTGATTTCCAATTAGTTATTTTGCAGTCATTTGTATTCATCAATATCATTGGCATTCAAAAATCATAGCAAAACAACAAACATCAGCAAGCTGAGGCTGCAAGGGAAGTGTTTGATAAAATTCCTAAGGCAGAAAAACAGGGATAAAACTTCAAAAATTGTCAAGGCACTTTACACAAATCTATAATGCCGTTTTTCTGATTTACAGTTTTGAGCATGCAATGGATGTTCTGATATCTGACTATGAAATATGCAGCATTACAGAATCTCTGATTTATACATATAGTTGTTCTCGGACAAGGTTAATATTTGTCTGGTCTTTTAATAGATATAAGCAATGGAAATGGATGCTCCTTTGATAGTTCCATTTGTGTTTGAAGCTGGCAGACTTTAAACTTCAAAACAGAGCAGATCTTGGAACACAAAATAAATATCATAAGTGATACCTTCAAAAGATAATTCGATGGCTTTCATATACTTGCATTTGATAAATGAAAGGGTGGGAAAAGCCACATCTTGTCCTTTGGTCACGGTCTTTTAATCTTCCTCTTTGATTGTGATTTGTTAACTCATAAATATTTCTTATTTCCTTTAAATGTAGTCTCGGTAGCTGCAAGATGATTTGACTTGAGATTTTTATAAGATTGACGACTCTCCTCTTTTGGTATCATGATTCGTAATTGTGTTAAATTTGTTGGTATCTAAGTGTCATTCTTTTTTCCCATGTAAGATGCTTGCATGAGACACAACTTATACTGTGTATCCTTTGGTGGATGGCTTATTGATGGTAATCAGCGCGATTTGATTAATTCTTAATTTGTGTCTGTTGGGAATGATAAATGTTGACCCTCATACCGATATCTTCTGTTTATAATTGGTAGCTGTTTACTTATCCCAATCACATTTTGTAAAGGAATCACTATTTGAGCCTTCATTGCCTTTGATGTTGATCGTTTTTTCTAAATTGGTTATCATCCATTAATTCTTAAGTTTGACTGTGGATAATCGATCTTAACTTATTACTTACATGGAGCATAGGATTAGATTAGTTGTAAGACTTCGTACCATTAGTCATAATATTTTTTGATTGTCTTGCTAATTGATGACCTTGTTTTGGCTTGGTCGATCAGCTACTAACCAGTATACTTTGATATCTATTTTGCCAAAGTTGAGATATTTTGTAGTTTGTAATTATATTATTATCTATATATTTAATATTTTAATTTTATTAATATGATATTTATTATTCATTATATATTATTGTTATATATAATATTGATTCATAATTCTATATAAATCAATATGTTGTGTTCTTCAATGTTAATAATAAATTGTTGATATAAATTATTATACATTACACATTATTTATATTGATATATTATTTAATTTCATTATTATATTTTATCAATCAACTCTCATTTGGACAGGGGACATCACAGATAGACTGCAACATTTAATGCATCTGCATGAGTTACAATATACAACAGTAATTATTATAACATGACATCAACTTCAAGCATACAAAATCTGGTAACTAAGGTAAAAACTATACCACAAGAAAGTGGTAAAATAATGAATGAATCAAATGATCAATTAAAGAGGTTACACAAATGATATTTCTATTAATAAACAATCGTAAAATAGAAAGTACATAACATTTACATAATTTAATAATGAATAATAAGGATATTATAAAGATATTAATCTAATAACCTATTATAAAGATACTAATCTAATAACCTCCCTTGATGGTCAATCTATCAACTACACCAAGTTACCCCCTGAATTTTACAAACTTGTCCAGGCTCAAAGACTTGGTGAGAATAGTTGTTGCCTGATCTGCACTCAGAACAAACAACAATTTAACTGATCCGTCTTCAACTAACTGCCAAATGAAATGACAATGAAGGTCAACATGCTTCTCTCATGGAAGACCAGATTCATGGCCAGTTTGAGAAACCCTTGACTGTCACAGCAAAGGGGAGTAGGATTTGCTTGAGACATCTGAATGTCTGAAAGCATCCTCTGAAAACCAAACAACCTCAAAAGATGCCTTAACTGTTCCTCAATACTCAGCTTCTGTTGAGGAAAGAGCCACTGATTATTGCTTCTTGCTAGTCCATGTGACCCTACCAAATCCCAAACTAAAAAAAAAAAACTAGATGTTGACTTTCTATCATCAATGGAAACTGTCCAATTTGACTTTGTAAAACCAATCAGCCTAAGAGCATGACTTCTGTTGTATAGAAGACCAAAGTCAGAAGTGCCCTTCACACAACGCAACACACACTTCGCTGCTACCCAATTATCATCCTTGTAGGTTGTCATGAAGTGTGAAATATAGCTCATTGCGAAATAGAGATCAGGCCTAGTAGCAGTAAGGTACTAAATGTTGATTCATTCACCATAGGTGAATCCGATTTGGTTGTCAACTTCAGCCCTTTCCCCATAGGTGTGGATGTAGGTTTGCAGCCTTGCATCTGAAACTTGTCTTGCAAATGGCGAGCATACTCAGACTAAGATAACAAGATACTATCTTCAGTCTACCAAAATTTGACACCTAAACAATAATGCAAGTGTCTCAAGTCTATCATGTCAAAAGATCGACACAAACTCTGTTTGATCTGTGTTGGAGATTATAGTTGCAATAGAGATCTTTATCTCTGGACGTTAATAACCTTATGATCACCTTCAGCTGAAGAGGACATTTATTATGAATTGTAATAGTAAATATAAAGACATGTGCCATATGACATGCATTGCGGCATGGAAATATGAAGAATTGTATTTGATAAATGAAAACTCATAGTTTCGGAAATTCAAGAGACCTTTAGTTGTAATGTAAAGATTCTCTCTTGTGTTATAAATATATTGCTTCAAGCAAAAGGCATTGTACACTTGAATTTTTATTATCAATAAAGTGATCTTTAGTTTTGTGGCTAGGTTTTTCTCTTCATTCTAGAAGGGTTTTCCTAGGATAATTTTTTATGGTTATTGTATATGTTTTACTTCTTTTCTTTATTGTTGTTTATCTTATTTCTGGGCAAATACCCAACATGGTATTAGAGCCTAGTTAGATGGCAACAATCTTTTGACGTGCAAGAAGAAGCTTAAATTTATAGTCCTATTTCGGAGGTCAAGGGATCAAAACCTTTCCTAGTTAAAGGTTCCTTACCGGATTGTATTTGAGATGATTTATTGTATGTTTCTTTTGCCTTGATCTGCACTTTTATAGTACCTGTGTTCGATTCCCTATCCATTGGTTCTAGTTTTGAAATTATTTATGGATGCCACCCTCTTTTCGTGTACAGGTTATGTTTTGGAGGAATCAATTCATTTGCATATGCCCAAAATATGTCTAGGTTCTCTTCATTGATATTTTTTTGCATCGCCTCCTTTCTCTCCATCAAAATTTTTCCTCTATTTTTGGCATTCTCGCAGTGACTCATCTTTTGCAAACCCTTCATCATGCATGTGTGATTGATCAGAAATTTATTTATTTATTTTCGTAGATCCGGTCTCAGGAAAGCTTGAGTTCTAGTGGTACAATATTGATATTCTTTTAAGATTAAAATGATGGAAAGGTTGGTGTTCGAGGGAGCAAAAATATACTACAAAAGTTTTTGTTTGCACATACTGCGTTGATTGCTACTTCTAAGTTTTGATGTTGTTATCAAATTTGTTATCCTATACGTATTTGATATCATGTAATGTTACCTATGAGCTACTGAAGTTTAGAAATGATGAAGAGGCTCCATTCTAATGTTTGTGAACTAGGCAATCTAACTTCATTTTTTTCTCTCTTGCGCCTCCTCTCCACTTCAAAGCATGTTGTTCAGAAGGCACTGAGCACTATTTTTTGAAGTCACATTATTTGCGACATCGGGTGTAATGAGATAGCAAAGATCTAGTCAATTCTGTAGTTTGGCTCCGCATGTGGATCACTATCATGATTTGTCCATTGATTATGTCCCCATGAACTCTTTGTATAGAAAAAGATTTCACCTTTTGGCTAAACTCGTAAGACAAGGGAAAGTGGAAAATCAATAAGCACACAAATCTGGAGATTGCGAGTGTTGTAACTGCAAGGAGGCGAGAAACAAAGTTGAGGAAAATAGCTAGAGCATTTACGGAGGATGAGGGAGGAGGAGCAGGAATAGTAGCAGACTCCAAAGATTTAATGCAGCCTGCAAGCTCCCTTTTCTCTCCCCAGTCATGACGAAGACTGCTAGCTCGAGTCCATTCAAGCTCCCCAATGGATGACATCTTTATTGACCATTCTTTATTGTGGAGGTTTCCTCGGCATGAATCATCGGTGAGGTAATGCGTGGTAATTTTTTCGTAATGATGATTGAGCGGTACTTCAAATTCTTTATTACATTCTTGTGTCATAAAACTAAAGATGGTTGTTTCTAGAAAATATTGGAGATACAAATTTCAAGGGCTGAAACTGTTGCTTTTCCTTTATGCATCTCTCTTAGCATGGGATTCTTCTATCATTTGCGAGCATCCAATGATTTAACATTCAGCACTTCTCTTGAAATGAGAACTAGAGTTTCCCATGTTTTATGCAGATAAACATGTGAAAAGATTCTTCTAAGATAAGTTTTTTGTTACTTCTGAAAATTGATTGTTGTTATTGAGAATAATGTTGATATTAACATTTCTCTTGGTTGCAGGATGTAACAAGAGATGAATGTTGTCTTAACATGTTCAAAAGGGAGATGTTTTAACTTTAGAGAAAGGTTTCATCTGCTGTCTTACCATGATGATCAAAGTAGTTCTTGATTGAGAGGGGGTCATTATGGAATCTCCGCCATTCTTATATATGTTGTTAATATTTTGATATTGCAGATTTTGACACTCTTGTTGGAAAAGAGTTTCACCTGTGATTTCCTTTCTTGTTAGATTTTGAGAATCTTGTTGGAAAAGCGTTTAAACTGTGATTTTATGAGTTATTATTCATGTAAAATTAAATTAAAATTGTAAGGACAACCTGATAACTCTTTCACTTATGAGATTCATAGTGAGCTACATGTAGAGAGAGTCCATGATGTCATCACATTGAGAGATTCTGTTATGGGAGTTGGAAGAAATGTTGACAGAGTCCATGACAGCATCACGTTGAGAGAGCCTGTGATAACATGTTGATTGTAAACCTTACCAGTTTGTCAGATTCCTTGTCAGCATCACATTGACTAAGTCCATGGGAAAGTTGATTGTGATTCTTGCAGTTGTTTCATGTTGCGTGAGTCCATGATTATTAGTTATGAATTAATATTTCCATCTATCATGTTGACTATGAGTAATTGTTACAAGACTATCATGTTGAATGATTCCATGATAATTGTAAAAAGCCCAACCTGGCTCAATCTAATAACTAGCTGGGTGTAAAGAATTTCATCTATTTTTTTAAAAAAATTTATAGTTTCACTTCTTGGTTCCTTGAAACATACAAATTCCTTTGATTTCTTATAACAACTAAATGCACATAGCCAACCAGAATTTGTCTAATCAACGTAAAAGAACACTTCTCTTATTGCATTGTATTCGGCCAACTATAGAATTGTTGACCAATTTATTTAAATATTAAAAAATATGCAGCAATTTATTAATTGGCTCATACAACCAAAATAAATAATAATGAACCTGGCTTGGAAAATAGACGACAATGATCAATGTAGAAGTTACGTCCAAGGTCCAAATGCTCTATTGAATTGCTTTAGGAAGTCCGTAGGCAGTCAGCAACACCACTTGATGTGCTCAAGACACTCCAGTACCAACCACAACTAGTTGGGAATGCAAAACCAACTCAACAAATGCCAAAGCACTCCTCCAAACACTTGCCGACACCAATATGTAGACCCAGTATTCACCTACGGCTGTGGTTAGAACATCCACGCAGCCATTAAAATTTCATAGGCCGAGTTTAATGTTGTTCAACTCCCACACAAAGGCTACAGAATTGGACTTATTCCAGAACTTAGAATGCTGCCCCCAAATGTTACTCGGCACTCCTTCAAATTAGAATTCGATTTCCAACGGCAACCACCAATTGAAGAGTAATTCAGATCTCTTCCAAATGTCAGTCTATCATCATCAACAAAACTCCAGATACAGTATAGACAGTAGGAGTTTTGACAATCACTATACCTTAGCAACGATTGCTTCAATTCACAAACTCAAAACTCTCAAAATTATAATTCTAATCTCCCAGACACAGATAATGACAGTAAGGAGATTTGACTAGTGAAGTCACTATACCTCAGCAGAGACTTCAAACATCAGAAATTCAAAGACCCTTATACTTCAGCAAGGGTTCACAATTCAGACTTCAGGAAAAAGCCACAAAGACAATCAAAAGCAATTAAATTTTCAAGCGTGTTTTTCCCAATGAAATAAGCTCTCATTTATAACCTTTCATTGACCAACGTGTCCTAAAAAACACAACTTCAGAAATTGTGGAAGTTTCCCAAAAGAACTCAACACTAGAAACTTTCCAACACGCTTTTTAGAAATATCTTTAAAGTCATTATTATAATAATATAAACATTATTATAATAATGCAACTCAATGAAAAATAACTAAATAAGAGCTCATGTAATTATTAACCCGATCAATTGCAGGTGACGACTAACTACCAGAGCCACCTACAGCATTGCCAAAAATAAACTTACTAAAATTAGTAAGTTCACAACTAGGACCCCCAAAACACCCTGTCAACTCACGAGGGTCACTATGATGAGCTAACTCCATCAATTGCATAGACTCACCAAAAAACGGGGACATTATAGTCCTCTCTCCCCGAGATTGCTTGTCCTTAAGCAATCCAACATCGTGCAAAAACCTCCATCGGGATCCCACAAGAAGCAAGTGATGTCCATGTCCTCACTGAACCAACTGAATGCCAATACCATCATTAGACCCAATAACATGACCTGCAATATAGCACCAAATATTTGTGCTAGTGATGTAAAAGTCAGAACATCACTAACAAACAAATCCTTAGGAGATCTCAACACACTCTTCTTCACTGTGGCTACCCAATTATTCTGCAGACAATCCAACTTAGGCTTAGACCAACTCTGTACCCAGTGCAAATTCTGAACATGCGAGTCAAATACCAAACTATAAATGCTCATCATATTATAAACTCTATCATCAGTATAATCATCTTCACCGACATCCTCATGTTGTTGTGATGACTCATCCTCAATCTCATTAGTGTAAACCCACATACCACGATTCGCTGCTCCCTTCAGCCTCAACGCACAAGTATGACCTTTAGAGAAAGGCCCCTTGCAGCAATAGAAAAGTTGATGCCTCCTCAAATCCTCTCTAGGAGTGTCATCATATCTTTCCACTGACTTACCCTTGTCCTCTTCAACTAGTGGGGGTCATCATCGACTGGAAGAGCAGAACATTTTGAAGCAACTTTGCTTCAAGAAGAGGACTCCAAGTCTCGTGCCTTCCTCATCATTAACTAGAGAGAAGATGGGTCTAAGGACTTCACCCATCCACAGAGTGGCTCAGTCAATCCCTCCATTAATAACATAACTCATCTGTGCTCCGAAATATCATAAACCATAATTGAAAGCCTCTAGAACTCACCGACGTAACTCTCCAATCCACCAGATTGCTTCAACTTAGCCAATTCATGAAAGTACACTTTTGGATCCTTCCTATCAAATCTCTCGATCAAGCGATCCACAAACTCTTGATAAGAAGTGATCTGATCATGTCACAAAAAACTAACCCATGGTACCACTAGTCATCGACAACTCTGTCTAGATTCAACACTCCAAATCTAATATCGTCCACCTCTGACATAGGACTCAAAGCCAAATATGTGTCAAGCTTATGAATCCAAGCTCGAGCTGTAACTCTCCCAGTGCCATCAAAGTACTCCAACGTCATCTTACCAACAACTTGTAACTTAGTCTATCGAGGTCGTTGTCTCTTAGGTGTCGACCTCGCTCTAGAATGCTCCCGTTTTTGAGTCAAGAACCTATCAAAATTCAAATAATCTTCAATAGCCTATGGTAAAACATCCCACTCCATAAAGTGCACCAGCACATCATCAACAAAAGGAGCGGCCTCAAACTCAATACTGACCGCATCCACCTCAGGGCTCAAAAACGTGGGCCTCTGCGGCCTATCATGAGTGTCAGTACATATGTTAGCTCTGTCAGCTAATCCACCACGATCCTCAACTCAAACCCAATCTAAATCTCTATACCTTTCACCATCTCGAGCTTTGTCCTCGACTCGAGATCTATGACAACCAGCAAAAACATCCCAAGCTCTCTCCCTACTCCCTCCTCAAGGAAGTGCTATCTGCTACAGAGAATTAGACAGTTGTTGCAATACACTGTAATGTTCCCGTTATAAAATAATCATTTATTAAACTATTGTAACGAGTCAATTGATTTTATGTAGCTTGGACCCATTTTTATTTTGTTTCTATAGTTTGTGTCGCCATTGGCTATCTTTGTACACCCTCAGAAAGTTTTCCCCAACAGGTATTTAAGCAAGGCTTAGAGGTAGTCTTTAGGTATGCAATTTGGATTATTTCTCTGTATTGCGAATTCCTATTGGAATTCTCTGTTGTTCGTCATTTCTGAACTGAAAGATCTTCCCTATTTGGTTTGTGCGGTTTTGGTGGGATTCAACCCTCGCCCTATTCCATTGTTGCATGTAATACTTCGCTCGGATTTGGCATAATCGGAGCACCATATTCTAACAAATATTAATTAGAAGTTATTCGTGTTCAAATCTTCATTGTTGTTTGGCATTGATTAATAATCTCAGGATTAGTAGTTTATGATATATAATGGGACTCATTTCCCCTCCATATCCCATTGGCAACTTGACCTTCTGTGCCACTTCCACATGCCCTACTCGTACGGCCACAAAACTCAATCAAATCATCCTTCATCCAACAACACAACATCCATTTACAGACTGTATGGCCTGCATACATCTGTCGTAAGACCTTCTACTACATACCGTACGACTCTCCATATATGTATGGCCCTCCATTGCCTACCATGAGACACCTACACCTTCACTGTAGTTTGCCGCCCTTACTTCGTACGGCCATCAGGTGGAGTTTGTAAGGCCTCTCCATTCCTCTTACTGTACAACTATTGATTATACCGTACGGCCTTGTACGGCATCTCCATTCACTCTCACTGTACGACTTGGGTAACACCTATTTGTGTTCACCGTACAGTGCCAATTTCACTCTTCTACCCTACTTCCATTGTCGTGCACATATTGCATACTGCACAGTATTGTTTGAGTTGCTCTCAGACACCACCTGGAGGTCAAGAATATTATAGTGGTATTAGAGCGCTTCGATCCTACCAGCCTATGAACAATGAATGAGAGTTTATAGCCGGAAGAGACAAAGAACCCATTCCATTGATAGAATGGCTATTGAATCGGAACCAACAGTTGCCGAACTCATGGCACTACTGAGAGAACTTGCAAAGAATCAGGCACAGATCACCGATACTTAGCAGCTCATGGAAGAGATTGTCAAGAAGTTGGCAGACAATAAAATATCCGAAGAACATAATGGTCATAGCACGGACTTGGTGTCGGGTAAAACAAACCCTCATCCAGTACGCTCTCAACCTTCCATGCCGTCTTTTCAAGCACCACAGGGAGCGAAACAACCAACCTTTGAAGAGATGCAAGAACAACTGAGAGAAGACTAGAAGAATGTGAATCTTGAGGAGGATATATCTTACAAAGATTATGCAGATAAGAGAATGAGATATTCAAGAGGCAGAAATCGAGGGTACTTTAACAATGATCTCAGAAAAAAGTTGAGTAAACCTATCTCCATTTGACGGATCCGGATCCATATCTACACAAGCGTGGGTAATGAAGGCCAATACTTACTTCTAGCTGAATCCTATGTTAGAAGAAGAAGCAATCAAATTTGCGGCACTGCACTTGGAGGGAGTTGCGCACGAATGGTGACATCATGGCACCATCACACTGGGGCATGATAAAATAACTACTTACGCGAAATTCACTGAGAGATTGATAGAGCAATTTGATGGTAAAGATCTAGAACTCAATTTCAAAGATTTGGCACAGTTGAGACAAACTAGATTGATCGACTAGTACATTGCGAAATTTCATAAACTCTATGTTTTGGTCATGGACATTTCTGAAAGAAGACGAATAGTGCTCTTCATTGACGGATTGACAGAACCACTGAAGGGTTGGGTCAAAGGGTTCAATCCTGCCACTTTGTTGGAGGCTATTAAGAAGGCACGGAGCATGGCATCATCATCGACATCATCCTCTCAAAGTTACTAACACCCCAAACCGCCAGCGTTCCCAAGGGACAGATAATAAACCTCCGCCCAGGACACTGTCATTGGACGAAGCTACCAGACAAGAACTCCGAAGGGAAAAATATGTTTCAACTGCAAGGGACTGTGGGAACCCGGCCATAGACGCCTCAGAAAAGGGAAAATACACTACATTGAGTCATGTCTGATGATGAGGATGAATAGGAAGAAACGCTCGCTGAAGACAACCAACATCACGACACCAATATAGTTAGTCTGAACCGTACAGAAAGAATTGCAGCTTTGGTATGACGTGGAGAAACTATTGCCCTAGCTGGTAGCCTGAGGTGCACAGTTTTTTGTGTAAGGGGTACCCTTCAAGGACAAAGGGTTACGGTAATGTTGGATAGTGGAGCTACTCTGAACTTTGTAAACTCATCTTTAGTGAAGTGAAGAGGTCAACCTACGAAGACACGCAAGATTTTAGGTCAAGGTAGCTGGAGGGACTCTTTTGCCCTGCACACACCTTGTTCCTCAGTTAAGTATCACAATGGCGAATCACACGGTAACTGAGGATTTCTTCATAGTGGACCTTGATGACATGGAGGTTATTCTAGGCATACAGTGGATGGAGACACTTGATAAATGACAAATGAAGGTTCGAAGGAAGTTTCTACACATTGGATGGAGGTCATTTTTGGGCGCATGACATTTCGTGGGCTGCACATTGTTTTGTGTTGGTGGAACCTATAAAGGGGCAACGGACACCTCCACAGGATGATGATCTCCAAGATATTTTAAGTAAACATGATAAAGTTTTCATTGACATTCCTCCTGGCATACCACCTCATCGAGGGTTTGAACATACAATCGAGTTGGAAGCAGGAACCAAGCCAATCATAACCATACCGTACTGCCATCCCAACAAGTTCAAAGATGAGATCGAAAAGACGATTCAGGAACTGCTAAAGAAAGGATGGATCTAGTCCAGTTTTAGCCCTTTCATGTCATCTATGGTATTGGTCAAAAAGGACAGGACGATGAGCATGTGTGTGGACTACCGTGCGTTGAACAAAAAAACAATAAAGAATAGATATCCCATTCCAAGGATAGATGAGTTGCTAGATGAATTACATGGTGCAGTCTATTTTTTAAAAATAGATCTTCGTTCTGGATACCATCAGATCCGCATAAGGGAGGGAGATGTAGAAAAGACGACCTTTCGTTGTCACTACGGGCATTATGAGTTTTTGATCATGTCGTTCAAATTAACAAATGCACCTGCTATATTCCAATCATGCATGAATCGCATTTTCAACAAACAATTATGTAAGTACTTATTGGTATTTTTTGATGATCTTATTTATAGCTGGACATGGAAGGAGCACCTGAAGCATCTGGATGAAGTCCTAAGGATCATGGAAGAGCAGTCTTTGATCGCCAAGCAATCCAAGTGTGAATTCAGTATGACAGAAATATTGTACTTGGAGCATGTTGTCAGTAAATACGGAGTTCAAGTTCACCAGGAAAAGATTCAGGCTATCCTTGATTGGCCTCCCCCAAAATCACTCATGGATTTGCGAGGGTTTTTTGGACTGTGCAATTATTACCGGAGGTTTGTTAAAGGATTCTCTCAGCTCAGTGCACCCTTAATGGATCTGACAAGGAAAGGGTCTTTCCAATGGAATGAAAAGGCACAACTCACTTTTGATAAGTTGAAAGAGGCAAAGAGCACTTCTCCTGTACTTACGTTACCTTATTTCACTTGATTGATCATTTTGGAGTGCAATGCGTCCGGAGAAGGCATTGGAGCGGTACTGATGCAAGATAGGCACTCCATAGCTTATGAGAGCAAGAAGCTTATGTAGACAGAATGCCTATAGTCCATCTACGACAAAGAGATGTTGGCCACTGTACATGCACTAACCAAGTTCCAACAGTATTTGGTAGGTGCCAAGTTTGCCGTTCGTATGAATCACAACAATTTGAGATATTTTCTGGAGCAACGGGACTTGAACGAGGCAATAAAAATGGGTAAGCAAGGTTCAAGCTTTTGATTTTGACATTGAATATGTGAAAGGATAGAACAATGTGGTTGCAGATGCCTTGTCCAGGAAACCCACCATCTACTCACTAAACTAAATTTCAACTGACTAGAAGGCACATCTGTTAGTAGAATACTCCAAAAACACATTTGTCTGTGAACTAATGGATGGCAACACCCAGGATGATTGATACAGAGTAGTGGATGACATCATCTACTATAAGAATCGGATATTTTTGGTCTTAGAATCTAAATTGAAGCAAAAAATCTTGAAGGAAGTACACGACTCACCCCTGGCAGGACACCCGAGTTTCCTCAAAACTTACAGAGGTCTTCGGGAGAGGTTTTCATGGAAAGGACTTAAAGGGAACATGTTGAAGTATGTAAGAGTGTCCGGTTTGCCAGCAAAAAAAGTCTGAACATACTCTACCTGTCGGGTTACTACAACCTCCGCTAATTCTAGAACATAAGTGGGAAAAGTATATCGATGGATTTCATAATAGGGCTTCTCAAGGTGAATGGAAAGGATTGTATTTTTGTAGTGGTTTACAGATTGACAAAGGACGCACATTTCTTCGCCATCCCCTCCAACCTTTAGGCCGCACAAGTTGCCGATTTGTTTTTTAGAGAAGTCTTTTGTCTACATGGGTTACCCCAAAACATCGTCAGTGATCAGGATGGGCAATTCATTAGTATCTTCTGGATAGAACTATTTTAGATGGTAGGGACAAAATTATCGTCAAGTACTAGTTACCACCTGCAGACAAACAGACAAATGGAGATTGTGAACAAATGGCTCAAAGATTACCTTCGGAACTACGTCTCGGCATAACAACGAGCATGGGTCAAATGGTTACATCTAGGGGAATATTGCTACAATACCACGTACCACATGTCCATTGGAATGACACCATTCAAAGCTTTGTACGGATACAAACCCCTCTCCTTCATTGACACAGTTCTAAGTGATAGTCGTGCACCAAGGGCGAGGGACTCGCTTCAAGAGGGACATGACCTACTGAGATGCTTGAAGGAAAACTTATAGCAGGCACAAAATCAACAGAAGATGTATGCCGACAGACACAGAATGGAGAGGAGTTTCAAAATAGGGGATTTGGTCTATTTCCAGCTCCAACCATATTGACAATCTTCATTGAAGGAAAAGGGAAAAGAAAAATCGAAGCCATGATTTTATGGCCCCTATTGTCTAGTTCATCACGTTGGTGAAGTCGCATATGAATTGGAACTTCTGAAGGGAAGCCGTATTCATAATGTCTTCCATGTTTCATGCTTGAAGAAGGCCATAGGGCATAACGTCACGATAGCCACAGACCTTCCATTGCTCAATGAAAAAGGAAAGCTCATATTAGAACCAACCGAGATTATCGAAGTACGTGAGAAGACTTTGCAGAACCGCACGGTGAAGGAAAATCTGGTGTGCTGGAAACACTTGCCATTGGACGACATGACGTGGGAAGGCGAGCACATTCTCCAGCGCCCGACATTACATTTGTTTGAGGACAAGCAAAATTTGGGACGGGAGGACTGTAATGTTCCCATTATAAAATAAATCATTTACCAAACTATTGTAACAGGCCGATTGATTTTATGTATCTTGGACCCATTTTTATTTTGTTTCCACAGTTTGTGTCACCGTCGGCTATCTTTGTACACAATTGGAACGTTTTCCCCGAAGGGTATTTAAGCACGGCTTCGAGGTAGTCTTTAGGCATGCAATTTGGATTATTTCTCTATACTGCGAATTCCTATTGAAATTTTTTGTTATTCGCCATTTTGGAAGTGAAAGATCGTCCCTATTTGGTTTGTGTAGTTCCGATGGGATTCAGCCCTCACCCTATTCTGTCGTTGCATGTAACACTTTGCTCAGATCTGGCAAATCGGAGCACCATATTCTAGCAAATATTAATTGGAAGTTATTTGTGTTCAAATCTCCATTGTTGTTTGGCATTGATTAATAATCTCAGGATTAGTAGTTTATGATATATAATGACTCATTTTCCCCTCCATATCCCATCGGCAACTCGACCTTTTGTGCCACTTCCACATTCCCTATCCGTACGGCTACAAAACTCAATCAAATCATCCTCCATCCAACAGTACAACATCCATTTACAGACCATATAGTTTGCATACATCTGTCGTACGACCTTCTATTACATACTGTACGACTCTCCATACACCGTACGACCCATCTGTATGACCCTCTATTGCCTATCATGAGACACCTACACCTTCACTGTAATTTGTCGCCCTTACTCCGTACGGCCATCAGGTGGAGTTTGTATGGCCTCTCCATTCCTCTTACCGTACGGCTATTGATTATACCGTATGGCCTTGTACGCCATCTCCATTCACTCTCACCGTACGACTTGGGTAACACCTATTTGTGTTCATCATACAATGCCAATTTCACTCTACTACCCTACTTCCATTGTCGTGCACATATTTGCGTACTACACAGTATTGTTTGAGTTGAATTTAAACACCACCCGGAGGTCAAGAACATTACATACACCTATCATCTGTTGTTGTCCAGCTGCCAAGTTCCTAAATGTTTGCATAGCCTCTCTATCAACATCAACATCTCTAACTCTGGACCCACCTGAACTGCTTGGACTACCAACAGAACCAAACTGTATCTCAGGTTCACCTTCCCTAGGTGGAGAAGTACGTCCTCTTCTGGTGTAGTGCATACCCGATACAAATCTTCTATCATCAGCCATGATACTAAATAAACAAAAATGGATTAAACATAGATTGCAATTCTAACCAAGCACTGACCATTAGCATTTGATTAGGAGCCCAATTCCTGCAAGCTGGCAGGACACTGCTTTGATACCATTGTAAAAAGCCCAACTTGGCTTCAATCTGATAACTAGCTAGGTGTAAAGAATTTCATCTATGTTTTTAAAAAATTTATAGTTTTTCTTCTTGGTTCCTTGAAACATATAAATTCCTTTGATTTCTTATAACAATTAAATGCACATAGCCAATTGGAATTTGTCTAATCAATGTAAAAGAACACTTCTCTTATTGTGTTGTATTCTGCCAACTATTCAATTGTTGACCAATTTATTTGATTATTAAAAAGTATGCAGCAATTTATTAATTGGCTCATACAACCAAAATAAATAACAATAAAACTGGCTTGGAAAATAGATGACAATGATCAATGCAGAAGTTACATCCAAGTTCCAAATGCTCTATCGAATTGCTTTAGGAAGTCCGCAGGCAGTTAGCAACACCACTTGATGTGCTCAAGACACTCTAGTATCAACCACAACTAGTTGGGAATGCAAAACCAACTCAACAAATGCCAAAGCACTCCTCCAAACAATTGCCGACACCAATATGTAGACCCAGTATTCACCTACAACTATGGTTAGAACATCCACGCAGCCATTAACATTCCGTAGGCCCAGTTTAATGTCGTTCAACTCCCACACAAAGGCTACAGAATTGGACTTATTCCAGAACTTAGAATGCTGCCCCCAAATGTTACTTGGCACTCCTTCAAATTAGAATTCGATTTCCAGTGGCAACCACCAATTGAAGAGTAATTCGGATCTCTTCCAAATGTCAGTCTATCATCATCAACAAAACTACAGATATAATATAGACAATAGGAGTTTTGACAATTGGTATACCTTAGCAATGCTTGCTTCAATTCACAAACTCAGAATTCTCAGAATTATAATTCTAATCTCCTAGACACAGATAATGACAGTAAGGAGATTTGACCAGTGAAGCCACTATACCTCAGCAAAGACTTCAAATGTAGTGCCTGCCCCTAGGTCACATCTTTGCTATTATTGCCAAACTCTTTCTCGGTGAATTTTCTATTAATTAAGCCTAATTAAAAGATTTAATTAATGATTTAATTAAATGGAAAATTAATATGATACTTTACATTTAATTAATTGGGAAATTAATTAAATAAAAGAATTAATTTGGAGATGGAGGTTATAAATATAAATTTAGAATGTGATGATATTTATTTAGAGTTGATTTTTAAATAAATGTTAAATAATATTATTATTTAAGTTAATAAATATTTTATTAATTAAATTTCGAAAATAAATTTAAAAGTGGAAAAGATCTTAAAATTATTAAAAGATTCTAGATCACATGATGCGTGCATGTGATTAAAATATATTAAGATAAAACAAGTGGATTTAATAAAGTGAGTGCATGAGATTTAAAATTAATAAATTAATTTTAAAAGGAGTCAAGTGAATATTAAATAAAGAAATTTAATTAATTAAGTAATTTGTATTATTTTAATATTTATTCACATAGAAGTATGTGAACTCTTGTGAGTTGTCATGTTGACAACACAAGAGTTTGCACTCTAATTATGCACGTGTTGTCTACACTTAGGAGTTAGCGCATTATTTGGGCACATGGTGTCTACGACATTCTAGACACCTCATCATGTTTATCTTCTTATTGTGGAAGATATGTGCTTAGTTGTCATGCTTATCTCCTAGTTCTTTCTAGACACATTCTAGATGCATCTTAGAAGCTTTTATATACAGGCTCTCTTAGCGTGCATGGACATCCTCATATGCTTCTACAAGCACTCCTAGTCACTTGGGGGGGGTTTCAGTTCTTGGGGGAATTGCGAATGTTGGAGAAGGAAGGAATTTTCAGAAAGGAGAAGGTTTTAAGAGGAGGAGCTTCTCTACAATTTTCTGAGGCGTAGCGAATTAGCATCAGTGTCCAGGTAGACACTCGTGATTATTTCACATATTTTATTACGCTCTTTCCCTTCCCGTCTTCATCGTGTCTGTTATGTGTGTCTAAATAATTCTCTATGAATGAATATTCAATTTTGTAATTTGGAATTTGGGCATGCATATTGTTTCATCCAGTTATGGGAATTAAAAATATTATTGCAATCTTCCCTTGGTAGAATCAAGATTTGGAAATTGATTCGGGTTTAGGTTCGAATTAAAATAGAATCTTATTATTATGCATTAGTTTTATATGATTTATTAACTAATCTAATTAAATTAAATTTAATTAAGATTAGTTAATAGTAGAAGGAGTCTAATTAATTATTAGTCAATTTTAGTAAATGGATTTTTAAATGAGGGAAAATTAAAAGAAAAGAGATATTAATAAGTGTTTAGTAGAATTAAATAATTGAATTATTAATGAGATTGATTTTACTTAAAATCAATGAAGATTATTTTAAATAAATGTTTGTCCTTTAAGTGTTTTAAAGAAATTGTAAACTAATTATTTGAAAGTTGATAAGTATTATTCTTATGATTTGAATAATGGGAGATGCTCTTGGAATTAAGGGAGTTTCATTTAATTATTAGTAACATAATGCAATGATTTTATTAAAAGTCAATGGGAATTAGTTTAATGATTTAAATAAGTAAATAATTATCTTTTGACTATTTTAGAAAATTGTTTTAAACTAATGGAAGGATAATTCTATGTTTTATTCGAAAAGATAAATGGGTTGACTTGGAGATTAAACGAAGAATCTTATACACTTGAAGTATACTTGAAACAAAAACTGAAACCTCATATTTGACTTAGCCAAGTGATTGCGAAAGAAAACTAAAATATGTGTTTGTATCTTGTTCTTTATGCTATCCATGTTTGGGGTTTGGGTGGTCTAAAGTGTTGATCAATTAGGACGTCTACCAGAGGCTTGGAAGTTATGCGAATGTGATGGCATGTTGATGTTATTTGATCTCGATCTTTCTAAACCCAACCGTGGTAATGTGATGGTATGCTCTATGAGATGTTTGTATTTACTGATTGTTATTGATTTCCAGTCTTCTTGTGTGAAGCTAA
Source organism: Cupressus sempervirens (assembly GCA_028749045.1). Classification (NCBI taxonomy): domain Eukaryota; kingdom Viridiplantae; phylum Streptophyta; class Pinopsida; order Cupressales; family Cupressaceae; genus Cupressus; species Cupressus sempervirens. Next base: position 56,385,116 of record CM053787.1, read on the forward strand.
GGTGTATGTATTTGAGATACTTGACTTAACCATTTTTGAGTCATCGATCAATTATACTTGGGTTACTTTCCAATCGCCTTGATGGGACTGAAGTGTTTGTTTTGATCTTGATGATGTCATATTGTGACATGTTTGACTTGACCATTTTGGAGTCTTCGATCAGTATTACTTTGAGATACTTTTAAGTTGCTTGTTGAGAACCGATGGATATTATGATTATCATTGAATGTTTTTTAGTTGCTCATGGAGAACTGATGTGATTATTTTGATTATCTTTATGATGCTTTCCAGTCGCTTGTATAGGACTGAGGCAATTTTGTGATTTATGATTCCATGAGCCTAGGGTAGGTTATCTACTTGTAGTGTCGAGAAGTGGCTTGCAATGAGGGTCGGGGCCCTAAGTGGCTGCCAAGGTAACTCATTGTAAGTTGTTTTAATAAGTGAAAACATTTACACTAAATGGGAATTAAAATGAACTTAATAAGATAATTGTATGTTCTCGCCCATGCCTCGAGTGCTAGTACAGACTAGGATGGGAGTAGAGATAACGCATGGTTGCGACCTTGCATTCTGTAGTATGCCTCGTTAGTACGAGAGGATACTAGTGGCCGCATAGGGATCACTAGGGGGCTAGGGTCTATTGAGAGACTACCAGGGTAACTCTAGCGTGATTCGTGCGATGACACTTTCCCGCTTACATAGTAGGTTTCCTACGTGTCTTTGTGTGCCTTTGGGAATTAGATGTCGTTCTGTGTTAGAACCTTGAGTTAGTGTACATCTAGGATTCCTAGACTTAGAGAGTACTTGTGTTATGTGATTTGATATCCTGTTTGGGACTTGAGAGTATCTCCTCAGCATGGTGGGAGTGGGCCATTTAGGTTCCACGTGGTCGGGTGGTAGTGCTTTTTCACTCTTACCATTTAAGATTCGTTTGTAGTCACCGTGGCTGGAGCATTCTTTGTGGTATTTACCTTCACTCTGTTCATGGATCTTATGATGGATGTTATTTACTGGTACGTTTCTCTATATTGATGATTAACATGTGATAGATGATGTTATCTACTTTGTAGGATCATCTTATGCTTTATTCTTGCATGTTAGATTTCTTTATGCATATGATGTATGTTAGTTAGTTGTGTTTTATGATGGATGGTTATCTTTTACAATGGTTGTTATATCATTATTGATGAGGATGATGTATCTTTATTTTTACATATGTTTAATCTTTTAAACTTTTCATACCCTGTGACATGTACAGTGGATGATTGAGTATTCCGAATTTAATTGCCAAGAGGCATTCAGAACAAATTTATATTATGGACATTAGACTTTTCATTATTCTTTCATGTAGATGTAGTAGTTGTTAGACTTAGTATTCATTAAGATTAAATGTGATTCAACGTCTTGGGATCCTTAAGGAATGTAACCTGTTATGTATGCTTTAGTTGATTGCATGTTATTGCTTCTGCTACTATATGATTGATATGAATGGTTTATCTTTCATGATAAAAAAAATTTTTTTTTGGCAAATTTAGTAAAACTTTAGGTTAATTCTTTTGGATCCCTTGGCGGGGCATTACATCAAACATCAGAAATTTAGAGATCCCTATACTTCAGCAAGGGCTCACAATTCAAACTTTAGGAAAAAGCCACAAAGGCAACCAAAAGCAATTAAATTTTCAAGTGTGCTTTTCCCAATGAAATGAGCTCTCATATATAACTTTCGGTTGGCCATAGTTTCCTAAAAAACTTCACTTCAGAAATTGTGGAAGTTTCCCAAAGGAACTCAACACTAAAAACTTTCCAACACGCTTTTTAGAAATATCTTTTAAAGTCATTATTATAATAATATAAACATTATTATAATAATACAGCTCAATGAAAAATAACTAAATAAGAGCTCATGTAATTATTAACCTGATCAATTGCGAGTGACGGCCAACTACCAAAGCCACTCACTGCACCGCCAAAAATAGCAACTACCAAAAATAAACTTACTAAAAGTTGTAAGTACACAACTGGGACCCCCAAAACACCCTATCAGCTCACGAGGATCGCTATGATGAGCTAACCCCATCAACTGCATAGACTCACCAAAAACGGGGACATTACACTAATTAACAATGAGTGTCATATTGAGAGATTCCATGACAACATCACGTTGATAGAGTCTGTGATGAAAGTTGGTTGTGTTTCTTGCAAGGTTTTCATGCTGAGTGATTCTGTGAATCTTATAGGATCTATAGGGTTAGATTTTATCTTCAACATTTTGGTTGCAACCTTGTGTGATGTTCAGCTAAAGATCTCTCTCTCGCTAAGAGGGAGTGTTGAAGATTGCAGATGTGATAGAGATATTTATCTCTGGGCGTTAATACTATTATGATCATCTTCAGTTGAAGAGGACTTTTATGATAAACTATAATATTAAATATAAAGACGTGTCATATGACATGCGTTGAGGCATGGAAATACGAAGAGTTGTATTTGATAAATGAAAAGCCATGGTTAGGGAAATTCAAGAGATCTTCAGCTGTAATGTGAAAAGTCTCTCTTGTGTTATATATATTAGTTCAAGTAGAAGGCATTGTACAGTTGAATTTTTATCATCAATAAAGTGATCTTTGGTTGTGTGCCTGGAGTTTTCTCTTTATTCTAGAAGGGTTTTCCTAGGATAATTTCTAATGATTATTGTATATGTTTTAGTTCTTTTCTTTATTATTGTTTATCTTATTTTTGGGCAAATATCCAACAATTTGATCGATCAAAAAGTGTCAAACCAATGATAATCAAGTCATCAACATAAACAAGAAGTAGAAGAATATCATTACCAGTTTTTTTGATATATAAATTAAAATAAGATAGACTTCTCTAATGTAAGGTACTAGTCAATTTTAATGTACCAAGCCCACAGAGGGAATTTTAGGCCATAAAGTGCGTTCACCAATCTCCACACCTAATTATTTGTTCCAACAACCTTGAAACCAAGAGGATGTATCATGTAGACTTCATCCTACAATTCATCATTGAGGAAGGCACTCTTAACATGCATCTGATGGACTTTCCAACCAAACTAAACTACTAAAGCAAGGATGAGCCTTATGGTACTCATTTTGATTATAGGAGCAAAAGTTTCCTTATAGTCGATGTCTTCTTTTTGTGAGAGCCCTCTACAAACGAGATGAGGTTTACATTTGTCAAGAGTTCTATTGTCTTTGTATTTGACTTTATAGACTCATGTGCAGCTAATGGGCTTCATCCTTAAGAGGAAGATTATAAAGGATCCAAGTGTTATTCTTCAGAAGACTCTAGTGTTCAACTTATAAAGCCTCTTTAGACTAAGGAATCTCTCTAGCCTTGGTATATGTTTGACACTCAAAAATACTATGAAAGTTGGCCATGAGAGAAAAGTTGATGTATTTTTCTGCTTGCTCTTGCTTTTGGAAAATCTACCCTCAATGAGCTCACTAGGACGAAATCATAGATGGTTGCAACCCACCATTTAGGCCGAAGAGTAGAAGAACCATCATCAAATGCTAAAGGAATAACTAGAACAAGTCCAACAGGAGCATCATATGAAGAAATTTTAGGTAGTTTATAGGCAAACTCAAAGTCTGCATCGTCTTTACCATTAAGTGAACCAAATGGAGACGGACACTCAAATCAATAGCCTTCAAAGTTGAAAGGTTGGTTCTTAGAATCTTGCATAAATGAGGAAAGTTGAAAAGGTCTTCATTCTTCATCAAAGACAACATCTCAACTAAAGAGAAGACATTAGGGCCTACATCAATCAACGAGTAAGCCTTGCCGTTGTCATTGTACCCTGTGTAATAGTACAAAACTTTTTCAAACTAGTTTCACATTTCTCTTAGTTAAATTTGTTATTTAATTGGTTAATGTTGGTCAATCAATCAAATCCAATTCACGTAACAAATTCTTTAATTGAAGGCTTTCGTCAAGTCTTTTTGTTTTTCTGTTTGTCGAGTCTATGCTTGATTTTTGAAGCTTTCAACGTCTTTTTTATCGTTTTTCAGTGTGTTTGTTGATTTTTAGTGTTTTGATTTTGTTCAGAATATTGCTTTTAGTTCCCATTCGATTTGATATATCTTAAAGCTTAATCAGAGTTGGCAATCAAAAGATATGACCTATTTAGTACCCAAAAAGTGGACCTTTTATATGCAACTCCACGAATTAAAAATTTCATGTTATATTTTTAAGTTGACATTCACTTTTTGAAAAACATAATATGAATTCATTTTATGTTATGTTTTTAAGTTACTTTATCATTTTGATTCACTTAATGTAACTATAGTGCACTTTATGTTATATTTTTAAGTTGAGTTGCCTTTTGATTTTTCACTTAAGTGACTATATTAACTATATAGTTTGATTTAATTTTTTATTTTTAAATCAAATGTTCTAGTAAAAGTTACTTTTAAAATGATATTTGTACATTATATTTTAAATATGACAGTGTAAATGTTATTTATGACCTATTTAAGTAATATTTCATCAAAAATTAAATTGACATGTGCTTTATTCATCACTTAAATTGTGTAAAACATGTCTACAAACATTTTTCATAAAAAATATGCAATTGCATCTAAAAGGTGAGATTTTGAATGAAAATGCATTAAAAAAGATGCAAATGCATATTGCTAAACTATACAATCACACCTAAAAGGTGAGATATGCATATTGCAATAATATGCAAAGACACCAAAAAGGTGTGTTTTGTTTCTAAAACATGCATATGCATCTTGGAAACCCATTTTTGACCAAGATGCATATTTTTAAAACATGTCAATGCACCCAAAAGGAGCTTTTGGGTAAAAAGAAGCTCAAGACATGTTTTTAAAACATGTATATGCATCTTTAAAGTGTATTTTGCTCATAAAACATACATTTGCATCCCAAAAACCTGCTTTTGAAGATTCAAGGGCAAAAAAATTGATGTTTTCTTCCTCCAAGAACATGTTTTCATAAAAAATGCTTAGATTTGCCCATAAAATGGCTTGAAATCCATCACACAAGGGGCGTTTTTTGAATTTTAATGAATATATGTGCATTTGGAGGTCATGATTTTACATATCCATGACAAATATGACTCGTATTTTTGCTTTTTTGAGTCACGTTTATGCTAAAAAATGCTCAAATTTGGGGCAGTTTTGATCACTTTCTAGCTCAAATAGAAGTCGTTTTGAGGTTTTGAATCTTGATCCATACATATACAATTGAAGAACACGTTTTTGCCATTAGATGTCAAAAAATCTTCATATCATGCTTTTTATGAATCACCCTTTTGTTTAAAACGCCCAGAAAATACGATTTTTAATCCGCTTTTATGCATTTTGAAGCCACATTTTTTGCATTTGGATCCATGTATTAGCATTTGGGAAAGTCGTTTTTGCGTTCAAAAGTAAAAAATGATCAATTTATATACATTTATGAGCTACGTTTTTGCTAAAAAGGCCCAGATTTCTGCATGAAAAGGGCACATTTTTGTTCAAAAAACTCAAAAATGACATTTCCAGCCCATACCTTTGGATCAATAGGTGTTGTTTATGAGTTTTTATGCATTCCATGGCCTTTGGAGCATAGTTACCAGAAACGTGATGGGAGACCTCCGTTTCCCATTTCAATGACAGAAATGGGTTTCCCGTCACGAAACAACCATTTCCAAGCGATAATTCCAGTTTTTAATTATTTCAGTGAAATTCAAAAAAATATTAATTCTTCATCAATTTTGACTACTGCAGAAACCTATGTTCCCTGGGGACGCGTACCCGGCCTAAAACCCCCCGTTTCGGGGACGGGGATGTCCCGGGGACGGGGGGACGAGTATGCGACGTCCCCCAGCCGTCCCCAGATTCCCTTTTTTTGCAGGGGACGTCCCCAAAACTTGGGGACGTGGGGGGGACAAAAAGGGGACGTCTAGCCGTCCTCCAACCGTACCGAGTATGGTCGGTCGTCCCCCTTTTTTGCAAGCTCAAAACATTAAAAAAAAAAACATAAAAAAAAATATTTGTTGTGTCTTTTTTGGTCGACTAATGGGCCCCACTCCGCCAAGAACCCTAAAATGTATATAACTCAACACATTTAAATTGTTTTAACCATTCTTTGGTTTTCATTTTATGTTGCAGCCGGCTGAAGTTTTCATTTTGCAAGTAGAGGAGGTAATAGTTTTGCTTCCAAGAGCTTGACCAAGGGTTTGATCTTCTATTTTGTCCACCAAGTAAGTATAAAACTCTTTGTGCTTTCATCTATCATTTTTTTAATAAATTTGTAGCTTGCAAAGTCTGATTTTTTTTTATTTTTTCATTGTTTCAGCTCATATATCTATTCAATTGCATATTTAAACACAATGAGCAGCAATGGGAGTACAAGTAGTAGTAGTGAAAAAGAAAATGTAGAGGTTGATGTTGTTAGTAGTGACACTAGGCAAAAACCCAATCCTAAAGCTGATTTGTTTAAATGCCCTTCCGACATTATGAAGAATTTTGCAAAGGGTCGTTTCAATAGGAAAAAACCTTTTCTCCAATATGTCACACCTAGGCCAAAAGATAAAAAGAATTCGGAAGGGACTAGGGTGTGGGATTGTCATGTTTGTCTTGATGATTTTAGGGGCAGCTATACAAGAGTAAAGTCACATTTTTTAGGTGTTACATGCCAAGGAGTCAAAGCTTGTCCTAACCTAACCGATGAACAAAAATTAGAATGTCAAAGATTGCACTTAGAGGCTGAAATGGAAGGGTAAAATTTGACAGTGACATCACCATCCATTCCCTCACAATCATCTAGGCATATTTCATCCGCCATTGGTACTAGTGGCAGCCCTAGTGGGTCTAGAGGGAAGAAAAAGATAAGTAGTAGTGAGAAGGGCTCGGTGGAAAGTATGTTTAATGCACAGGCAAAGGAGAAGTGTGAGGCATCCATTGGTAGATTCTTTGTTGCTAATGGTATTCCATATAATGCAGCCCGTTCCACTTATTATAAACAAATGGTGAAAGGTATTATGAGCATGAATTCCTCATTTGTGCCCGCGGTGAGCATAAGCTACGAACCACTATCCTAGATGAAGAGTACTCAAAGGTTGCTTTATTATTTGAGGATATGAGACGCACTTGAGTTAGGACAGGCTGCTCTATTGTGATGGATGGGTGGACCGATGTTAGACATCGGCCACTCATCAATATCATTGTCACATCCCCTGTTGGCTCTTATTTTTTGAGAGCCATAGATTGCTCAGGAAAGAAGAAGGATGCAGATTTTCAGTTGACCATTTTGCGAGATGCTATAGAGGAGATTGGGCCCTCTAATGTTGTACAGGTTATCACAGATTCTGCACTTGTGTGCAAATCAGCAGGTTTGATAATAGAGGGTGCTTATAGGCATATATTTTGGACCCCTTGTTGTGTTCATTCCTTGAACAATGCATTGAAGGACATACGGAAGATTGAATGGGTGAAGCAAGCGGTGCTAGAAGCTAGAGAAGTGCAAATGTTTATTTGCAACCATCACACTTCACTTACTCTATTCAGGTCCTTCTCTAAGAAGGAGTTCCTCAAACCAACCGAGACAAGGTATGTCAATTATAATTATAGTTTACTTTTAGTTTGTTTAAACTTTAAGTTATTTAAAAAAATTATTTATAAGTTTACTTACGTGTGATGCTTTTTGTTTTAAATTTTAATCATTAATGTTTAAGTTTAAATTTTTAATTTTTAATTGTTGCTATAGGTATTGCACATATTTCATCTTGATGGAAAGGATGATTGAGGTGTATGAGGCCCTTCAATTGATGGTGGTGAATCCAGAGTGAGGACGATGGTCTCATTCTAAGTCCACTGAAGGAAAAGCAGTGAGGCAAAGGATCCTTGATGAGAGTTGGTGGTCCACAATGAAGTAAGTTGTTGGTTTTTAAATTTATTATTAGTCTTTTGTTTGCTGATTTTCCTACTAATAATCTTAAAATTCTTAAAATTATAATTCTGATTTTATTTTTGTTGCCATTTTGATCTTGCAGATACATTTGCTCTGTCATAGCACCCATTGTTGATGTCATTAGATATGCTGATACTGATGCTCCTAGTTTAGGAGAGATCTTTGAGACTATTGACAGCATGTTGGGTAAGATGAAGAGAATTGTTGTGGCAAAGGATCCTACATTGGGCTTTTATGAGGAGCATATTAGGCCTATTGTGACGCGGAGGTGGAACATAATGAATACCCTGCTTCATATGGCAGCATTTGCTCTAAATCCCAAATGGTATGCACAGTTGGGTGGAAAGGGCCTCCCATGTGATGATCCTGAGGTTTTGGATGGCTTCACAAAAGCAATTGATAAGATGTATTCAGCTCAAGATGCCTCTACTCTTCGTGCACAGTTCCTTGACTTCACCAACTTTCGTGGCCCAAACTTGGGTAAGCCACAAGCAAGGTTGGATAGAGTTGTTTTGGCACAGAGGGATCCTATTGGATGGTGGACTTGGCATTGGAGAGATACACCTGAGTTAAAGATACTTGCCGGTCGCCTCCTTTCACAAGTTACTAGTTCTTCAGCTACAGAGAGGAACTGGTCCACATATTCATATATCCACTCTATCAAAAGGAATAGACTTACCTCTAAAAGAGCGGAGAAGCTAGTGACAGTGCATCATGCTCTTCGACTTGCTGATCGCCAGACTCCAGAGTATAGGCAGACACCAGCTTTGCGATGGGATGTTGAGCTTGAGGATGTGGCCCAGATAGATGAGGATGACATAGCACCAGGACTGGTTGGAGTTTCATTAGATGAGACTACGCTTCCTGTGGAGGATGACAGTGAGGAGGATTTTGATTTTGATGCCATGGATTAGTAGAGGCAGAATAGGAGCAGCAGTCTGCTTCATTTTCTATGTTTTTCTTTTTATGTTGAACATGAACATGATTATGATACATTGATTATATGATACTTATTACTTTATGGCAGCCTATAGCTTTGGGCATATTTTGATTTTGATTTTCAGATTTATGATTTATCATGCTTATCATTATGAGTCTTATGATATTGACAATGGTTAATAACTTAATGTTCATTGTTCAGTGTTCTCTGATATTGTATTGATATGCATTTTGAGGATTGGATACTAAAATACTAAAATCGGATATTATTTCATAGATGGCATTCAAATGTTGTATGTTATGGTTCTATAATGTTTAAATGATATGCTTTGTGCTTAGTTTCATATGAATGACATGTATATTTACAAATTTCAATGTATATACTATATTTTAAAATTTTCCTATATATATATATAGCCGTCCCCATCCCCCCTGTCCCCAAAATCGCCAAAAAAATTTGCTGTCCCGAAAACCCGTCCCACCGTCCCCCACCGTCCCCGTACCGAAAACTTGGGGGAACATAGTCAGAAACATACATACATCGATTGGAGGAAGTAACGAATATTTCACATTTATAGTTTTAAATTGCTATAGCTTAAGATCAGTTAACTATAGTTTCATTTATAAATTATTTTGCATTTAGTTTTAATTTGTTATAATTTAAATCAGTTAACTATAGTTTCATTTATATATAAAATTAGAATGTTTTCAGTATGAGTTAATTATATAAATTTATAATATCTAAGTATGAGTTAACTATCTATTAATTTAATTTATAGATTTTATTAAAAGATTAAATCATTCATTTTCAATTTCAATATTTAGTAAATTCACTGGACTTCTTACACGTCACATTTTATATAGATATTAATAATTTATAATTAATATAAATATAGATAAAGTGTGTGTGTGTGTACATGTTTCTTATGCACAACTTTTCATATATTGCGTTCCTCGTTACATTGTCGTTGTTGTTACATTTCTCGTTTCTCGTTTCTAGCAACATAGCTTTGGAGACCATGTTTTTGGCATTCACAAGTCATATTCGACCCTTCATTGCTCACTAATATTTGTAGAATGCAAGTATGGAAGAAGTCAAAAAAGTTGTTTGAAAATCCGGATTTGAGGGTGAATTGGTCTTCAAAATTTATAAAAATCTTGCTATTTTGGCTCATAACCTCCAAATAAGTGGAGATTTTCAAACTTGCCCATCAATTCATGCTTATCTTTCTATTTCCATGCATATTATGATTTCTTATTGCACATTTATCCAAATGTATACCATGTAAAGTGCAAATTCTCTTTAAATAAAATGGAAACATTCATTTTGAAGTGTTTGGAATTTCCCCAAATTCCAAATTGCATTTGAAAACAACTTGCTTCTTGACATGTTTGAGTCTAAAACCAAAGGCATGTGTTTGTTTTGTGCTTTTTCTGTTGTTTGTTTGCTTGCTTTCTCGTTTTTCTTTTTTAAAAGAAATTGCAAGTTCTTTCCCAAAAATTTGAGCACGTTTCACTTCACTCCACTTTCCACCTCTTCATGCAAGTCCATTGTTTCATTCCATATTCATCATTACATGCCAAAGCACATTGCATCCATTTCTTTCATACGCAATTACACTTCAAGAGCAATTACATGTAATTCCACTTTTCATGCTGTGACACATTACATCTCATTCTCCACATGCGATTACATATAATCTCATTCTCCATCCGCAATTACATGTAATCTCATCTTCCATCCACATTTACATGTAATTCCATCTTTCATATGCATTTACATATAAACCTATTTTCCAAACCCACTTACATGTAATCTCATCTTTTAAACCTAATTCCATGTTTGCGTGAAGTCGTGATTACATGTAAATCACTTTACATGTAATTGCACCTTGAGAACCTGATTTTGACTAAAGGTCACCCTTTTAAAGTCAAAAGTTACCATTTGCACACATCCTTATGCATCCTAACTTGCATTCTCGGCCATACCCACAAAAGCCCATCATTTCCCACATGCAATCCATCTTTCCAAGTCCGACTTTGGCTCTTTCCATCCATATACATACGCATTCTAGTTAATTTCCAACCATTATATGTGTTCCATAAGTGTCTAATTCATATATTTGAATACCTATCCCTCATGGATTCGTCCTTGTAACTCAAATCCAAAGGTTTTCATGGATCTAATCTCATTGGAAGATGTTTTCGTATTTATGTTGTGGCATACTTTTCCAAATATGTGAGAATTTCTTCAAAGAACAGTCGCAACCTGTCAAGAAGACGTGCTTTAATTTTCAAGAAGAAATTATTCATGTGGTCTCCACTTTCCCAATGGCGGCTTTGGAACTTGAGTTCGTGTGAGAATGTGCCAAGCACTTTGCTTTCAAAAAAAATAAAATTTGTAGATGTTTGTTGGAAAGTTGTTTCGAGTTTACATCCAAACACAATTGAGGTTTTCAAAGTGTCGAAGACTCCAAAATGTGCCAATCTATAAAGGAGAATTCACGACAACTTTGTAATAACCTCTATCGGTGATAGCTCAGATAATACCAATTCTCTTTACAAGTCAATAGTTGACATTCTGTTAAACATGCAATATTAATTAAAATATAAGGTAATAAAATGAACTCCAAATGTTTGTCAACTTGTATTATCCTTGATTATAAATTACCACTCTAAAAAATGATAATACCCAAACCCAATCAAATTGCAAGGAAAGTTTCTAAACACATAACCTCTGTGCTGATGCCAACATCTAATAGAAAAATATTTGCAAATAGCATCAATTGTTTCACTATACTTGAATCAAATAATCTGACCTTCAATTCATAATTATCATCAGCAACACAACTCACAACATGCTTGAATCTAAAGCAAATTTTGCCACCTCCAATTTGCTCACACGCCAATGCCAAGAAGTGATGCAATCTGCAGAAATAAACCTTCAAATTCGAACAGAATGGAGCTGGAAAAAAACACCAGATATATGTGTTTAAACTTGGCAAAAATTGCAGACAAAGTTGTCCCAACCCAACGTTAGACAACTAGATATATACTGGCTTCAAATGCTGCAGAATACCTCAGCAAAATCACCCCTATGAGCAGGATATACTGGCACCAAAATACAAGGAATATGTGCATTCTAGATCTGCAAGAAAGGAAGAGCCTACAGGAGCTCAATCACTGAATTATTAAATTGAATGTTACCATGCGAAACCTCTGAACACTGGTGCTCACGTACTCTGAATTTCTTGAACCAAACTGAACTTCAAGTTACCTCCAAATCAATGTCTCAGCCTGTAGATTGGTAGATGGAGCTTGTAGCATCCAAAATGCAGCTTCCAAATATGTCATCCTTAGCTCCAACACACAAATCACTGCCTGTAGGTGTTGCCACCTTTCACTAATTTGCCAATCTCATCACCCAAAATTTGCAAATCCCAATCAAACTCTGATCACTACAATGGGAAACATCCACAACCAATCTCTCCTTAGCCACAGGGATACAGTAGGGAGACTCAGCAAATTGTATACCACAACTTGCAATCAAATTACTAGAAAAAATTCCAAGACTCTAAATTCTCAAAATTATAAATCCAATCTCCCAGTCACAAAAAATCACAGTTAGGAGATTTAACCAATGAAACCACTATACATCAGCAGTGACTTCAAACAATCTTTAGAAACTCAGAGACCCTTATATTTCAGCAAGGGTTCACAATTCAGAATTCGAGAAAAGCCACAAAGGCAACAAAAAAACAAATATATATTCAAGCGTGCTTTCTCAACAAATGGGCTTGTATTTATAACCTCCAAATTCCCTTTTATTGCCAAAATGTAACTTCACTCAAAAAGCTTCACCACACAACATTAATTAGAAGCTTCCTTTAGATTCTCTCACTTAACTTGGCTAAACTAATTAATAAATGACACTTTCCAATGATAACTGAACTCTCAACTTAAGTGAAATTATAAAGTTTAAATTATAACTTTATAATAAGCCATTTAATAATTAATAATAATTTGGCCACTAAAAATATAACTCCCAAAATACTCATCATTTAAATATGTAGTCTGAAATAGGAGTCATACCTATTAGTTCTCCATGTGACCAAATGCACTTTCCAAAAATAGAAAGGGTTCATCTCGATCAACACCAACTTACCACAAATAGTAAATACACAAAATTAAGACCAAATGAAGTCCGATTTGAGCCAAACGAAGACCAACTTGTAGCTTACTGAAATGTGGAGAAGATAAGATCCTCCCAAGCCAAGCCACTATCACAGAAGACCCTCTATCCACAATAATTAGCCTACAAGGATCACAACAATAGGCTAACCCCTGAAACTCTGATGCCGACAAAATTGGGGACATTACACAACTTAAACAAGAAAAAGTTTGATTACATTAAGTTTTCAGATGACAATGGATAATTCATCAAAGAGAGTTGGAGGCTATGAAAAGATGTGACACCATGATTATCAAAGTGAATGCAGTGGCACAAATTACAGGAACTCCCAATCCTGTTATCATCTGGGGTTGCATCACCTAGTACAAGGTCCTTCAAAACAATCCCCAGGATTGTTTTAATTCTCTTCCATCTTTCTTATTCTTCTTCATCTTTGTAATTGGAGAGGATGTATTACATAAAAATGTGTAATTTCATGTAATACGACTTACATGTGTAATGACATGCAATCTAATAATTTGTCTTCTAGTTAGATTTGGTCAAAGTTGGTTGAGTTGCTTGCACTTTTTCTTCCATCTTTTTCTTGACTCTTGTGCCTATAGAAAGGAGTGCCCCCTCATCGTAAAGATCATCTTTTGTTGTATGCAAAAAAACTCTGTCAAACTTGTGCAAGCATAACTTTGATTGTGTAGTACAAATTGGGAGAAAAGTGAATAAAAGAAGCAATTGGATTTGAAGCTTTGACTAGAAACAATCGTGATACAGTAAATTAGATTCTTTGACTGTAATTTGTGCCTATTGTCTTTGATTCATTTTATTATTGTGTGTTCAACAATAGAGCGCAGTGAGTTAAGAAGCAATCGTAATAGAAATCATCTACTTCTAGAAGTCTTTGTGCCCCAATGGTAGTGATTTTTCTTATAAATTAAGCAAACAATACTTAGAGCCAAATCGCTACACTTTCAATCAGCCTTTCAGTTGGTATTGGTTTATTGGTATCATCGTTTCCAACTACTAGATAGAAGTGTAGTTAGAGATTTCACATTGCCCGTTACTCTCTCCATTGGTAAGTGGATTCTTTCTTGAGATTTAAAAGGAAAGAACATTGGTAACACCCCTTACAAAATCTCTCAACTTCTTGCTTACCTTGTTAATCCAAGGAATGGTGAGAAGGGGCAACCTTCCCTTTAATGTAGGAGAGGCTTTGTCTCACATGTTGTGGCTAGTCATCTTATTTTGGGACTGGATTTTACCTAAAACTATTGGTTACAAAATATCCACCCAACACTGTGAACATACATTTCTGACTTTCAGAATCCAATTTGGAGTGTCAGGCATCTTGAATCCAAACATATGCTAAAGACCCAAAGACTTTCAGATGATCCATCCTACGTTTGCGACTAGTCCAAGCTTCCTTGGGAGTCTTCCCCTTAACAAGTTTTGTTTGAAACCAAGGAGATAGATTGTAGTGAATATTACTTCTGCCCAATATTTCTTAGAAACACTCGTGTCTCCTTATTGACCTAGCCATTTTTTTTATAGTGTAGTTTCAACATTCAACAAGATCATTCTATTGTAAAGTGTAAGGTGTCGTTAACTGTCGTTTGATGTTGTGTATCATAGAAAGTAGAGAAAGCAGTAGAATAGAATACCCCCCATTATCTGACCTAAGACTGACTATAGAACAACCTAAATCTTTTCTACTAAGGCCTTAAATTTTTTCCATACAATACACATCTTATTCCTATCTAAGAAAGTACACCCAGATTTTATGACTAAAATCATCCACAAAAAGAAAAATAAACTTGGCACCAATTACAAAAGATGATTCATTAGACCACACACATCAACCTGAAACAACTCTCATACCTTTGAGGCTCATCATGAGTCACCATCCTTGAATGGTGTCCTATGTTGCTTCCCAACTTGACTAGCTCCATAAATTCTATGATGTTGAGTGTGAATCTAAAGTAAGCCAAGAAATAGATCCTCTCAAACATGCTGAGAAATATAGTGAATGTTCAAATGACCATGCCACTAATGCCAAAGATTGTTGACGGAAGATGATTTACTTACAAAGGCATGCTCAAGAAAATCACCCAAATGCACAAGTCTGTACAAACCATGATCCTTGATGCCTACAACCATAGTAATACAAGTTGCACGATCAACCTTGTGTGAAGTGAACACCACATCAAGATGAAGAGAGTGCCACATAATCTAGCTCAAGGAGAGAAGATTTAGTTTCATACCAAGAACATAGAATATATTGAGGAATATGAGATTGAGAATTTAGTTTCATACCAAGAACGTAGAATAAATTGAGGAATATGAGATTCTTCCCACTAGACTACATCTACACGTCTTTGCCCAACGCCAACAATAGTACACTCTTCTCCAAAAATAACTAAATCTGTGAAAGCTAAGAAGTCTATGAACCAATCATGCTAATGAATGAAGTGTCAACAAGCACCAGAGTCTATGTACTAGGCAAAAGAATCCACATTATATGCAAGATGTTTCGCCATGAAAGCGTAAGGAAACTTGCAACCAAAAATATTACCATTTCCACATAACCCATAATAGATCTAAAATAATTAAGCAATTAAAATCCACATGCAAGAGAATAAACAACATACTCACAAAAATGTGACACAAGATATACCGTGGGAAACCCTCATTAAGGAAAAAACCCAACCTCTAAAAGCATCCATCACCATGTGTTATTCAACAAAAATACCATTGCAATATAACCATGGAAGCCTTCAAAACCATAGCCATAATCATGTTAAAGTTGTAGCTTCAGTCAGAAAAAATTGATCTGAGATACATTGTTACTTTTGGTAAATCATTATTTTCTATATATATGCTTATTCAAGTCATAATAATATATTATACTAATTATTATTATGAAATATATGTATGAATTAAATGATGATTAAACCTTGGAGACATGTCTCCTCTCATATTTATATGAGATCCAAAGTTGGATTTGGAGCATATCTATCACAATGGTCATATTATTACATTTGTAGACAAGATCCATGTTACTCAACATGGTATCAGAGCAATAGGCTGCAAATGTAGAAAATAAAATAAATGCAAAACAATCACAGGGAAGGAAGAAGGTAGTTATAAAGGACACAACACCAATTGCTCCAAATTAACATAAGTTGCAGGACTGACGGTGACAGACCCACAAATCAATCCGTGGTAGTATCTCTTATTTGGAAGAAATCACACCAACAATATGAAGATCAAATCTATTTAAATATGAGTGGAAAAACAAGAGAAAATTCTTACCTAGACTTGTTTCACATTGAAATGAATGAGGAATAAATAATACGGAAATGCACCATTGTTACATCCCAAATTTTGCCCTAACTTTTTATTTGACCACAACTGTTGGTTTAACAAATTATTTCTTTCATGATCATGTGAAATGAGTTAGTTACTTATATACGTTGTACCGACTGTTGATGAATTATTCTTTTCATGATCATGTGAAATGAGTTATTTATATACGTTGTACTAACTGTTGATGAAATGTCGGTAACCTATAACTGTTATTAGATGATTAGCAGTTGTTTGATTTTAATTAATAACTAATATATTTTATTTTGATTTACTATGGAATTAATATTTTGGCGAGAATGTTTTACATGGGTGATTCCAAAAGAAGACTGAAGAGAGGGAAAGCATTGCTAAACGGGATCACCGGAATGGGATGTTAGTTTGGTTCAATCATCAGGATCGACAGGTATGACCTTAGACTTCCTTGGAAGGGATACGATGACTTGTCCATAGGTTACATTATGAGACCCACATGAGCTATTAAAGAAACAATATAGGAAAAAACATAAAATAATATAAATTACAATATAATACATACCTAAAGAGATTGTTTATTAATTTTTATCATATCATTATAATAAACACTTACATACAAACACATAAATATAAAAATGAAATAGCACCAACAAATTATAATAATATAAACTCTAATGATGTCACCTCATCAATATACTTATGTGAACATATATAAGAACATATTATTATAATATAATAAAAATTATAACTCTTCAACTCCTCTTTTCTCCTTATTTCTTTTCTCTCTTCATTTTTTTTTTTTCAAATCGAATTTATGTTTTTGAATTCGAATAGACATCTTGGAAATCGATAGTAGCTGAGGAGTCTCGACAAGCCATTAAAGAAGCCGTGAAACAACCAAGGCAGGATCAACCTATTTCCATGTCTACTACGTTTTCCATCCAAGTCGTGTGAATCATTCAAGCCGTGAGTTTCCTTCTCAGTCGAATCATTCATTCTATTAGCACACCCCATATCATACTGTCTCTTCCTTGCTCTGCCAACGTTTGTATCCCACAAACCAAGTCTTAGAGCTAGCGGGTGAAACAATTAGCCAAACATGAGATTTGGCTAGGGACGGGAGGAGCTGTGTCATGACCAACTTCAATCCCAATCATAGGTCATGATTAAATGCAATCATATTTCATAAGAGTCCTTCTTTTGCTGAGTATGTAGTAGGCTACACATTGCTATGGCTGAAAGAAATATAACAGATGCATTCGTAATTCATGGTTTCTTACTTCTCTGATTGCTGTTGGCTACTTATGGTTAGAACTGAGAATAATGCAAAATATGTTTTCAAATTCATAACTTCTTCCTATCCTGATTTGAATGTCCAACTGTAGCTGGCTATGCATTGTAGACTGAGATTAATTCACAAACCATGCTATTGGTCTCTTACATTACATAGAGTTCATTGAAGATCTACATGACTAAACATTATTTATAAATTCGAATGATAGCTGTTAATACATAAATGATTGTATGAATCGACATCAATAAACATGCTGATATAATTTCTGGAATCGACATCAATAAACATGCTGATATAATTTCTGAAACAAATATTAGAGTACTCTTAGATTCTCCAACACCTAGGATTCATCGGCAATGAAGCCATTGAAATGGTGAAGAGGTGTAAATAAAACAAAATGATCATAATCTTTCAAGCACCTAAGATTCACTGGCAAGGAAGCCATTGAAATGGTGAAGAGGTGGAGTTAACCTGCACGAACTAAGAATGAAATCAAATATGAATAACTATGTAATGAAACACTTAATAGCTCATGTTGTCCCTATAGTGGAATCTGTTGTCAAGTCGAGTGGTGGTGATCGGGTCATTGAACCCGAACAGAAATCCTTGGCCAAGGTAGTTTATAGGCATATTTGTTAATCTTATGATCACTTGATGTTCGTAGACGTCAGTTATATAGGTATAATTGATTGGGCACTCAAAACCACCCGGTAACTCGGATGGCTGGACTAAAGAACATCCCAAGCCCGATCTCGACGTAGGGAGGGTCATTCTAATATGTTAGGATGTGTGGAGATAAGTATGGTCCGAGGTTGAAAAGTTAAGCCTGTGTCAATGCTTCTCCTCTTACCAATGCCAAAGCTTACACAACCAAATAAAGGATCATCTGTTATTACTGTATGTTTTTCACTCTTTTACTTGTTAATCATCTAGCATGAATATTAGATAGCTTTTTAATTTCAATTAGGGTAATTAATTGCCATCTAAATTTGAGTAAGAATATGTATACTTTCAGTTAAGCATGATTTTAGTTAAAGAAGATAGTGGTTGCTTTATTTTTTATAGTTGAATATGTTATTGGTTAGAAATGGTTAAATTATTTACAATGAATATGTTTCTCATTATTTCAGTTAAACATGAAAATACAGTTGGATTAGTAATAGTCATTTAACTGAATATTAATATAATTATCGTTACAAGAAGTCTTTGTCATGTGAAATGGAATCATTTACTTTGTAATTGTTAGAACATATAGATCTTAAGATGTCTTTGAATTGGTTATGAAAATTCGTTTGTTACATATGGTATCAAAGCGTTGGGTTTGACATTGAACCTAGGGCACACTACCTTTTATGTAAACCTAAAAGTTCTAGACTGATTGCATAGGATGCAAGTACGTAAAACACCCCGCAAGAAGGCTTGACATCCCATTTTTCCTTATTCAATTAAAAACATGCCTAAATACAACTACACCTGTTGCTCCATGCCCCAAGACAACGAAACTCTGTACCAAGCATTACAATGAATGAAGAAAGAAAGAGTCAAATGGACTCCAGCTAGTAAAGCAGCTTATAGGAATAAGTTGATTCAAAATTGGAACGTTCGACAGAGCAACTCTCGTTTGCAATTCCATAGATCCTGGATGGTGTGGGATATGTACCAATCTGAGCCAAAATTAAGTGTTGTAAAGCAAGATTAAATATTTTGATGTAAACCTCCTCAATAAAGGAAATTTTTGTAAATAAGGTTGCTCTAAGTGTAGCAACAAAGTATTAAGTTAATTTAAAAAAATTCATGCATTTCATGCAAGCTCTTTATTTTGTGGAAATTCCTAAACATGTATGAATTCAATAAGTTGACACAAATTTGTAAAAATTAACAGGTGAAATCAATAAACAAATAAAATGAACAACAATGAGGATGTTGCAGATCAAGGCATAATTTGTGAAAACACTCGATCTTCTAATGACTTGTTACTTCAGATCTTGCAAGAAACGCAACTGAAGTTGGAAAACATGGAAAGAAGAATGAATGAAATGGCAGCCCAAATGGGGCAGAATCGCAAGGAAACTCAATCATCACCTCCTCCTAGAGTAGAGACAAAAGTCTCCAGGCATAACAAGAAAACATCCTCACCCAAACAATAAAAAAAAAAGAAACAAGAAATAGTGGCTGATCTGTCAGGGGATATTAAGAAAATCAAATCACCCAAGTTTTCCGGTTTTGAGTCCAGGGAGGAAGCAAAGGCTTGGTTAATTGAAATGGAATAATATTTTGAAATTAGAAACTTCTTTGAAACCTCAAAAGCAGCTTGGGGAATATATCATTTTACTGGAGAAGCTACAACCTAGTGAGCAAACACCAAAGTTGAGCAGAATATTAAAACCACTGAGATCGCTTGGGAAAAATTTGTGACCATTTTTAGGAACCGCAGGCTGCCCCAAACCTTTTATGATCAGAAACTTTTAGACTTCCAAAATTTGAAGTAAGGAGATATGTCAGTACATAAGTATTGGGAGAAATTCACCCAATTGTTAAAGTATGTACCATCGTATCAACAGGATACCAATATGAAAGTGAGGAAATTCATTATGGGTTTGAACAACAGAATAGGTGGAGCAGTTGATGTTCTCACTCCTCAAACCATGGAGGAAGCTCTAGAGAAGGTTGTTCGGCAAGAGCACAAAATCAAGAAGGATGACTCCATCTGAGACAATAAGAGGAAAACAACTTGGAATTCAAAGCTCTGGCTCCAATTGCTTCTTAACTCTTTTATATTCAATTCACAAGATACAATTACCCAAAACACAAGATAACATGAATCAAAGATAACTTAGATGAATTATAGACAAAGCTTATAACTCACACAAGTAACAATCTCACTTAATCAAAGTTAAGTCCCAAATGCTCCTTTGTATTCACTTTCTCTCAAAATAGTGTTTACACAAACAAAGTTCTGCTAGCACAATTTCTCCAGAGCTCTCTTGCATAAAGATAATGATGATTTTACAATGAGGGGGCACTCCTTTATATAGGCATAGGAGTTGAGAAAAAGTGGGAGCAACTCAACCAACTTTGACCCAGTCTAACCAGGGTAACGTGACTCGCAACGAGTCACGCGAGTTAGCGAGCCGCGCTGACCTCGCCAAGTCACAATGACTCGTGACCCGCGAGCGGCGAGTCACGAGGAGTGACTCGCATGGCTCGCGAGTCACCGAGTGACTCGCGTGACCCGGCCTGCTTGACTCGGCCGCGATAGGCTTGAAACCGGGCCTTCAAAATATAATTTTTTACATGTTTTTTTTTAACATTTCTCACTCATATAACCCTAAAAGGGCTCCCATAACAGTCTATAGTGAAAAGAAGAAAGAGAGAGAGAGGAAGAAGAGAATTAGAGTTTTCTTGTTTTGCAACCAGCGGAAAGGAGGAGGAGAAAAGCTTGCATTTGTGACATTGGAGCTTGCATTTAGATCATCAAGGAGTTTATAGGAGCTCTTCTCAACACTTCACAAAGCATTTGAAAGAGGTAAGACTTGATTGTTTAGATTTTGATGATTTTTTTGTCTATGCTTATGGGTCTTTTGCATGAATTTTTTTTGTTTGTTTATGAGTTTTTTTTTTACTTTAGATCTTCATAAAATGCAATGTTGAAATGGTAATATTTGGTCTAAAATGTCTTATTGCAGCAACCTTTACATTTTTCCTTAATTAAGTCATAATGGCTTCTGGAGATTAAAAAAACCCAAGCTCTCTAAAGACAACAAAAAAGATGAGTGTTGGAAGTTCACCATAGAATTTCCGGGTAGAAAGAAAAGTCAAACAAAATGCCTATTTTGCAAAACCATTAATAGTAGGGGGATAAATAGATTAAAATACCATATTGCTGGCTTACGTGGTCATGATATTGAGCCTTGTGGAGCTGCAACTGTTGAGGCTCAACGTTTTTGTTATGTAGCCATGGAAAAATATGAACAAGAAAAGTAATTTAAAAAAAAATAATTAGAAGAGTTAGCTTTGATTGGTTCTAGTTCCCTTCCACGCTCATCTGCAAATGTTTCTGAGTCAGTAGGCTGTGTTGGAGAAGGTTCTTCCCATCCCCCCTATCGTCCTAGTGCTTCTATTGCTCGTGCTTCTTCTACATCTATTCCTTGCACTTCTAGTGATGCTACTTCTGCTGCCCCTTCTAGTAGTGTTGCTCTTCTTCGTCCTAGAGTCAGAAAATCTAGTAAGTTGGACAACTTTTTTGTACCGCGTACCACTCCTGGTGCACAACCCTCACTTGAGAGCATGGGCTGGAATAGGGAGATACATGAAGCTGGAGTAAGAGCAATTTGCAAGTTTTGGTTTTTTTGCGACATTCCATTTATAGCAGCCAGGTACTTCAATTTTTCAACTTCATTTATATTTGATTGTTTTACGTTTTAAGTTTTAAAATTTATATTCAATTTTATACTTTTAACTTGATGTTGAAAATTTGAAATATGCTAATTAAAATGTTTTTATAAATGTAATAGGACTCCTTATTGGCAGGGGATGATTGATGCAGTTTCCATCTGGGGTGCGGGGTTCAAAGCCCCCACTGAAGATGAGTTGAGTGGCCCCCTCTTGCTAGATATGGTTGAGGAGATGAAACTTGAGTTGGAGGACCACAAAAAGATTTGGAGCCAAAAGGGGTGTACCATCATGACAGATGGATGGATAGATAGGAGGTCCAGAACCCTCCTAAATATTTTTGTTTCTAGCGGAGGTAATTCATCATGCTCTACTTCTTGAAGTTTAAAATTTAATGTATACTATTATTGAATAACGAAAATTTTGTTTTACTGAGTATTGATTCTTGAATGATAATTATTTTGTTTAATTTTCACTTTCAGGATCCACCATGATTTTGAGGTCCATAGATGCTTCCTCATGTGTGAAAAATGCAAAATTCTTATGTGAGACTATTGAGGAGGTCATAAGGGAGGTGGGGCAAGACAATGTTGTCCAAGTGGTGACAGATAATGCAACTAATTATGTTGCTGCAGGTAAAATTTTAACTTTTAACTTTCTAAGTTCTACTTCTAAAAAATTTGTTTTAGTTTTTCATTAAATTTTGAAAATTAAAAATTTTTTAATACATCAAAAATTTTCATTGTTTACTAACTAATTTAAAATTGCTGCAGGAAAACTATTGATGGAGAGACACCCAAAAAAATTTTGGACTCCATGTGCAGCCCATTGCATCGACCTCATGTTAGAGGATATTGGCAAGCTTGTATGGGTGAAATCATGTGTTACCAAGGCCAAAAATCTTTGTAAGTTCATCTATAATCATGCCTTGGTCCTCAGCACTATGAGGAAATACACAAAGGGAAAGCAGTTGGCTCGTCCTGGTATCACAAGATTTGCCTCTAACTTTATTACACTAAAATCCTTGCTGAGTTCAAGGTTAGAGTTGAGGTGCATGTTTGTTAGTCTAGAATGGAGTTCCTCCTCCTTTGCGAGCAGCCCTGCAGGGATAGATGCAACAAAATGCATTTATGATGATGATGATTTTTGGGAGCCATGTTCAAAGATTGTGGAGGTAATTTAAAATTTAAATTTTAAATTTTTAAAGCTTAAGTCGTAAAATTTTATAAATTAATTTGTTTCATACATATTTTTGTTTTATTTTCATTGTGCAACTTTGCAAAGTTTCATCATTCACTAAATTGTTTTTTTGTTTAATTGTTTTGTAGATCATCGAGCCCCTTGTAGCCCTCTTACGAGTTGTTGATGGCGAGAAGCCCTCTATGGGCTACATTTATGAGGGCATGGATAGGGTCAAGGAGACCATTAAGGCCAAATATGTAGGACTTGAGGAAAACTATGGCCCTATTTGGGACATAATTGATAGGAGATGGCAAAATCAGCTTCATAAGCCCATCCACGCAGCAGCCTATTACCTCAATCCGGCATACCGTCTCCTTGATGATTTCAAGGCAGATGAGGAGGTTCTTAGTGGCCTATACACAGTGGTATCGAAGATGTCCCCTAATCCCACAAATATATTGCTTGAGATGGATGCCTATAATAATGCATCAAGGCCCATTTTTTCAAGTCAAATTTGCAAAGAAGGTCGTACAAAATTGCAGCCAGGTAAAGATTGCAGCTTAAGCCTTATACAATCTAGTTTCTAAATTTCTAGCTTTAAACTTAAAGTTCAAATTTTGAAATGAGACAAAAAAAAATTTGTTTTCCTTTTTTCAAAATTCAGATAGATGGTGGCAAATGTTTGGGCCTTCAACCAAAAACCTTCAGCAAATCGCCATCCACATTTTGAGACAGCCAAGTAGCGCTTCTGGATGTGAGCGCAACTGGAGCATGTTCGAGCACATCCACTCGAAGAGGCGTAACAGGTTATCTGTGCAGAAAATGAATAGTCTAGTCTTTGTGCACTACAACTTGCACATTAGGATCAAGGAGATTTTGGATAGTGACAACTCTCCAATTACTCTAGAGGAGGTTGATCCAGAGTCTGATTGGATCACTGAGGCTACTGATCATGTCTTTGATGATGAGGACCTCCAGTGGCTTGACCAAGCAGATAGAGAGGGCCAGGCTGAGGCTGTGGCTATGGTAGCAGAGGACAAGAGAGCTCCAGTTGTTCTTAGTGGCACCTCACAGACATTGGCAGAGCCAGAGGCAGAGAGTACAGTTGATCTTAGAGGCACCTCATGAGCTGATGCTATGGCTACTGAGACATCCAAGACCTACCTTAGACACCTTACTAAGAGGCATTTTGTAGATTATACTGAGCCTGAGGTTGAGGTTGAGGTTGGGGATGAGGATGAGGATGACGATGATGATGAGCATAACGATGAGAATGAGCCTGAGGATGAGGATGATGATGAGGACTCCGACTAGGAGCCATAGCTGTAGACTTATAGTCTTGTTTTAACTTTTTGTTTAATAGTTTAACAGTAACTTAACATATGATCAGCATTTGGAACATTTGAATTTGACGATGACTATTGAATCTTGATGTGTTGGATTTCATAATGCATAAATGATAATACATATACATTTTGATGGTTTGCATGGATTTATCTTAGTTTGACTTTAATTACTAGTAATATAGTATTTACTTTTAGCAATTTACCTTTGCAAGTTTGTAATTTTGTAGTATTGTACATATGTAATCGATGTTTGACTTTTAAGTTTTAAGTTTTTAAGTATGTGGCATGTGCATTATGATCAAATTATCTTCTATTTAATGATGTTATTGTGTCTTTACACTTTATTCAATAATAGGTGCATGAAATGTTCTTTAAATCCTAAAAAATCTCAAAATTTTGAGGTTTTTTCACTTTGCTGAGTCACCGCTAAGTTGGGTCACGAGTTAGAGCCGGGTCACGAGTCAAGTTACCCTTGCCGAGTCCGAGTCTCGTTACACTGAGTCTAACTACAAGAGATAATATAGGGTTACATGCAACTCGCATTACATGTAATGCATCCTTTTACAACTACTAACATGAAATAAAAACAAAAACAACAATATCAAAGATTGTCTTTCAGTGCTTTGAATTTGACAATGATGTCACACACTGTGGGGAGGTCAACAATTTCCATGGTCTTTGTAATGTTCCTGAACAGAAATAAATGTATTTAATTATTTTTGTGTAACGGGCCGATTGTTTAATTTAACTCGGACCCAAATTTAATTTTTGTCATAGTAGAGTGTGTCGCCATCGGCTAATTTTGTACACCCTCAGAAAGCTTTTCCGATGGGTATTTAAGCACGGCTCGTAGTAGTTGATAGGTATGTTTTTGGGAATCATATTTTCTCTGTACTGCGGATTCCTATTGGAGTTCAGAATTTGTTCGCCATTTCGGAAGTGAAAGACCTTCCCTATTTGGCTCGCTTGGTTTCGGTGGGAACAAAACCCTCACCCTATTCCGATTGTGTCCTTGGTCTGTTTCAGGCAATCTGAAGGCTAAATTTCATCTCTATTCCTGTTGGTGAATGCTTAGTCTCTACATGTGCAAATTGTGTAAGTTTTCTTGCAACTGAACTATTGATTATCAATTAGTTTGCATTGATAATTGCCTCCTAGAATGTTACTGTACGACCTCCATCATTCACTCTTTCTCCTCATGCCCGTACGGCTCCTCTGTGTTGTATTCGGCCCCGCTTCATAATTCACAATTCACAATTCATAATATAATAATAGTGTAGCGTACGGCTAGATCTGTGGTTCCCATACGGTCATTTGTGATCTACCGTACGGCCACCCCCTCATTCCCTTCAGCAAACATACCACCGTACGACAATAGACCGTACGGTCTTCTGTGGCCCACCTACTCACCGTACGGACTTGGTTTCCTACTGAGAATCTGGCACCCTTGTTAACTCTTGTACGGACTGCTACAAGCAACCTATAGTCACCGTACGGCTTCTGTCACTGCACTCTAGGCACTTCCTCATCCGTACGAGACTAATCCTTGGCACATAACCATCGATTTTCTACTCTGCAAAATTCAAACTGGTAACAGGGAACATTACAGTGGTATCAGAGCAATCGATCCTGCCAGCCTGTGGTCGGTGAATGTGAGTTTATAGCTGGAAGAGGACACATTCTGTTGATCGAATGGCTAAAGAACAAGAACAGGAACAGGAACCGACAGGTGCCGAACTCATTGCACTTTTGAGGGATCTTGCGCGGAACCAGGCATAGATCACTAATACTCAACGGCTTATGGAAGAAACTCTCAAAAAGTTGGCGAAAAACAAAATTTCTGGAGAACCGAATGGACATAACGCAGATTCAATGGCAAGCAGATCACACCCTCACACTGCACACTCTCGACCATCCATGCCGACTTTCCCACCACGGACTGAGACACATCACGGAGAGAGACTTCAAACCTTCGAGGAAATAGGGGAGGATTGGCGGGATGGCAAATCACACGGTGACAGAGGACTTTTTTATAGTGGATCTGGCCGACATGGAGGTCATCCTCGGCATACAGTGGATGGAGACGCTTGATGAATACACTTAGAGTTTCAAGCGAATGGACTTCACTTTCGTGGCTGATGGGAAGAAGGTGGTACTCTGAGGGATGGCAAATGAAGGACCAAAGGAAGTGTCTGCGCATCGGATAGAGGCAATCCTACGACATGATGATGTTGCGTGGGTTGCACAATGTTTCATCGCGGTGGAACCTATTAAGGGGCACCGAACACCTCCACAAGATAAAGAGCTTCAGGATGTTTTAAGTAAGCATGAAAGGATTTTCATAGACATTCCTCCTGGCATATAGCCGCATCGAGGATTTGAACATACAATAGAGTTGGAACCAGGAGCGAAACCTGTTATAACCACACCGTACCGCCACCCGAAGAAGTTCAAAGATGAAATCGAACGAACAATCCAGGAGTTACTTGATAAGGGATGGATCCGTCCCAGTTCTAGCCCGTTCGCATCATCAGTAGTGTTGGTCAAGAAGGACGGAACATTGCGTATGTGTGTGGACTATCGCGCATTGAACAAGAGGACAATAAAGAACAGGTACCCCATTCCGAGGATAGATGAGCTGCTGGATGAACTATATGGTGCGGTCTATTTCTCAAAAATAGATCTCCATTCTGGATACCATCAGATCCGAATGAGGGAAGAGGATGTGGAGAAAACGGCCTTCCGTTGCCATTACGGACACTATGAGTTCCTAGTCATGCCGTTTGAGCTGACCAACGCACCTGCTACATTCCAGTCATGCATGAATCACATCTTTAACAAGCAGTTGCGTAAGTATTTGTTGGTGTTCTTTGATGATCTTCTCATTTATAGCAGGATGTGGGAGGAGCACCTGAAACATTTGAATGAGGTTGTAAGTATCATGGAAGAACAGTCCTTGTTTGCCAAACAATCCAAATGTGAGTTCGGAATGACAGAGATATTGTACTTGGGGCATGTTGTGAATCAATATGGGGTTCAAGTGCATCAGGAGAAGATCCAGGCCATCCTCGATTGGCCTCCCCCGAAATCACTCACGGATCTGCGAGGGTTCTTCGGATTGTGCAGCTACTACTAGAGATTTTTCAAGGGTTTTTCTCAGCTCAGCGCACCTTTAACAAATATGATGAAGAAAGGGGCTTTCCAGTGGACTGAAGAAGCGCAACTCACATTTGATAGGTTAAAAGAGGCCATGAGCACTTGTCCGGTGTTGGTATTGCCCGACTTCCCCCGACCATTCATTTTGGAATGCGACGCGTCAGGGGAAGGCATTGGAGCAGTTTTGATGCAGGACAAACACCCCATTGCCTATGTGAGCAGGAAGCTTACACCAGCCGAGCGCCTGTATTCCATCTATGATAAGGAAATATTGGCCATTGTTCACGCACTGACCAAGTTTCGGCAGTACCTGGTTGGTGCCAAGTTTTTTGTCCGTACGAATCACAACAGTTTGAAATATTTCCTGGAGCAGTGAGATCTGAACGAACGGCAACAAAAATGGGTAAGCAAGGTTCAATCTTTTGATTTTGATATTGAATATGTAAAGGGGGAAAACAATGTTGTTGCAGATGCCTTGTCCCGAAGACCCACCATCTGCTCACTAGAGCAGATCTCAGCCGACTGGAAGGCACAATTGCTGGTGGAATATTCCAAGAATACTTTTGCTTGTGAGATAATGGATGGTCATATCCACGATGATCGTTATAAGGTGGTGAATGATATCATTTATTATAAGGATTGGATCTACCTAGTGACTGAATCAAAGTTGAAGAAAAAGATCTAGAAGCACGTGCACGACTCCCCTCTAGCTGGTCATCCTAGCTTCCTAAAAACTTACAGAAGTATGAGGGAGAGGTTCTCATGGAAGGGATTTAAAGGGGATGTATTGCAGCATGTCAGAGCATGTATTGTTACCCTGAAACATTGTCAACGACCGGGATAGACGCTTCATCAGTGTGATCCATCGCATTGGTGAGGTAGCGTACGAACTAGAGCTTCCCGAAGGTAGTCGCATTCATAATGTCTTCCACGTTTCTTGTCTGAAGAAGGCTATCGAGCAAAACATCTCCGTAACTACAGATCTTCCACCACTCAATGAGGAGGGAAAACTCATCTTGGAATCTGCTGAGATTCTCGAAGTACGCGAAAGTCTTGTGTAACCGAACGGTGAGAGAATACCTAGTACGTTGGCAACATCTATCGCTGGACGATGCAACGTGGGAAGGCGAACACATCCTTCAGCATCCGATACTGCATTTGCTTGAGGACAAGCAAATTTCGGGACGGGAGGACCGTAATGTTCCTAAATAGAAATAAATGTATTTAATTATTTCTGTGTAACGGGCCGATTGTTTAATTTAACTCGGACCCAAATTTAATTTTTGTCATAGTAGAGTGTGTCGCCGTCGGCTAATTTTGTACACCCTTGAAAAGCTTTTCCGATGGGTATTTAAGCACGGCTCGTAGTAGTTGATAGGTATGTTTTTGGGAATCATATTTTCTCTGTACTGCGGATTCTTGTTGGAGTTCGGAATTTGTTCGCCATTTCGGAAGTGAAAGACCTTCCCTATTTGGCTCACTTGGTTTCAGTGGGAACAAAACCCTCACCCTATTCCGATTGTGTCCTTGGTCTGTTTCGGGCAATCTGAAGGCTAAATTTCATCTCTATTCCTGTTGGTGAATGCGTAGTCTCTGCATGTGCAAATTGTGTAAGTTTTCTTGCAACTGAACTATTGATTATCAATTAGCTTGCATTGATAATTGCCTCCTGGAATGTTACTGTACGACCTCCATCATTCACTCTTTCTCCTCATGCCCGTACGGCTCCTCTGTGTTGTATTGGGCCCTGCTTTATTATTCACAATTCACAATTCATAATATAATAATAGTGTAGCGTATAGCTAGATCTGTGGTTCCTGTACGGTCATTTGTGATCTACCGTACGGCCACTCCCTCATTCCCTTCAGCAAACATACCAGCGTACGGCAATAGACCGTACTGTCTTCTGTGGCCCACCTACTCACCGTACGGACTTGGTTTCCTACTGAGAATCTGGCCCGTACGGACTGCTACAAGCAACCTAGAGTCACCGTACGGCTTCTATCACTACACTCCAAGAACTTCCTCATCCGTACGGGACCAATCCTTGGCACATAACCATCAATTTTCTACTCTGCAAAATTCAAACTGGTAACAAGGAACATTACAGTCTTCGATATGGCTTCTACCCTCACTGCATTTGCATACGTTGTTTGTACAACTTTGATGTTTGCTGCCATAGTATCCAATAAGTGTTTTCTCAAGGATTTATACATGACAAACTTGTTCACTGTGTGTCAACCAAAGTCTTCAGAATCTACATCAGCATTGATCCTAATTATATATTCTGAGTTTACTCTTTCTACTGCAATGAGATTACCAAAATCATCAATAAAACAGCATCCTATCTGTTCCAAATCACAAGTAACACTTGCTTCAACTGCTTGACAATCTCCAAAGGCCACCTGCAACTTTGTGATCAGCTTCCTCAATGTTTCCTCTTTGTAACCAATGAGTCATTGATATCTGAAGAGCATTTCACATGACGAAAGAACCTCACATGAGACCAAGGCATCCAGATCAAAACTTACCATTTCATCCCAATCATCAAGGATTTCCTTCAAATTATCTACTTCTTGAGTCAAAGAAGAGATTAAGTTTCGCTCCATTTCATTCATCTCTTTCACATGCCTAAGAACTGCAAATGTCGCCATGATCGCTCGAAGTCCTTCAAAAATGATTTCCTGTATCCAAGACTTGGCCGCTTCAATTAGCTATCTCTCCTTAGATGTTTGAGACATAACAACACTATGAGAATATTAAGATTGTTTCTGAATGACCTCGTTCAGACGAAAAACCGTTGATTTTTCTTTTCCCATAACTCATGATTGCTCTTTCATACATTAGCCAATGCATCTTGAGCATCTTGCAAGCAACTCAAACGCGATTGCTTTCCGATTTCAACTTTACTAAACTTGTAATCAAAATGAGTAAGTTCCTCAACAGGTTTGTCAACCAGGGGCTCAGCAACTTCAACAAATTTGGTTTTATCTGAATCAACCAAAGTCCTTGAAACAATCTTGTCTTTCAAAGATTTGGATTTGGTCTTCTTAACAAAGAGATTGTCCAGAGGAATAACCACTTTTCTCGTCTTCGTTGTTATTTTGCTCAACTATATAGGTAGGCTGAAACCTTCATCCATAGAAGCGGATACAATGGAAACCATTGGCATTGATCCTGATTGTATTTTTGTTGTAACAGAACAGGATTCAGTTTACACAGCAGAAGGCATAGCAACATGCTGAGAAGATTTCATGAAAAGCTCAAAACCTGTCAAAGACATATCAAGCTGAGAAACTTGACCAATTGTAAGAGTTGGAAAATCCTCAAACACATTTGCTAAATGTTCAAATTGTTCATTTGCAGGAATGCGAGGAGCAATGGAAGAAATAGGAAGAGCCATTGTATTGACTTCCAAGACTGGAATAGGAGTGAAAATTGTGCAAAATGAATCTACATCATCATCTACTTCGTGTAGAAAAGGCTCATGTATAGACGGTGCACAAGCTTGTGCAGACTTTGGGGGAGATATGATCATAATTTTCCCTTCTTCATCTGAATCTTCTTTATCAGATTCTGTTTCCAATTCTTCCTCTGATTCTTAAATTGGTTCATAGATTTGAGATGATTTGGCTCCTTTTCCACCCTTTAATTTGAATTTGAGGGAACCCTTAGCATCAGAAGAGGAGGCACCATCTTTCCTCTTGATTTCCAGTTGTGACTTCCTGACAGGAGGACCAAAACTTCCACATTCCAAGCCCATCTTAGGATTTACTCTTTAAAGCCCTTATTTTTCAACCATTTGTTGGTGTTTACCAAAATAGATTGAAATCTATCCATGATAAATGTACTTTCCTTTTGTTGCCATCGGATAGGAAAAAGACACTTTTTAATCAAAGCTAGCTTGATGAAACTCCAGATCAAGGATGTTGCCATTATCTTCACCTTGGAAATCTGAAGGGATCTCCAACATGTTAAGATCAATTATCTGTTGCAAGGTTAATCTGCAATAATCCATCTTCATGATGTCAAGTTTTGTCCTCATATCAATACAGATGTCCTCGATGCGATGAACATGAGTGTAAGCTATTTTTATTTGAGAATTCATCTCTCGGTAATCAAAGTCAAATCTGGCTTTGAACTTCTTCAAGGTGATCAACTACAACTCTGCTTCCATGTTCTTTGCTTTAGGTACAAAAATGATCGAATAGTTGCTAATAGCCAAAGGTTTAGCTGAGGATTTACCAAAACCAGACCTATGCATAGCATGCTGATCACTCTGCACATTCATGAGCTGTCTAGCTAACTCCATCAAGATGATTCGATCTGTAGCATACCTAGGTAAGGTATATGGCTTGCCTTTGAAATACCCAACTCTCAAGAATGTGAAAGTTGGAAATTGAATAAAATACAGCCGTATTGGTTCACTTTCTTCCACGCCGCGTCAGATACATTTTTAATAGATAACTATTTATTGAACAGACACTGGAAATGCCCAAAGAAGGCATCCTGGACTCTTTTATAATGAAATTTACTATTTGCCAAAGTGATTTGGTCATAGTAATCCCAAATAGGAACCTGAAGATGATCTCCCTTGGTTGAAAGATTGGCAAAAGATCCCATGGCAGCAACAATGTAAACAAGATAAGAATTCGTGTAGAAGGGCAATGAAGTTCTCACATTACCTATCTACTGGCAAAATGCAGTGAAAATAAGCTCTCCCCAAAAGATGTGTTCTTTATTCTCCATGATTTGAAACATGAACTTATACATCCATGACTCGAAATCATTAGAATCTTTAAGGCCACAAATTCTGCTGAGAAGGATGATAAGATTCTTATATTCTTGTTTGAAGTTAGACCGATGAACGGTCTTTGGCCATTTGGAGAAGTTGTTCATTTTATTGTCCAACCAGTAAAGGTTGACAAACTTTTGATAATCACCCTTTTGCTCATTCCAGCATGCCAAAGATTATTCCTTGGTTAAGTTTGCGCATTCTGCTTTATCTGAAACCTTGAAGATTTGTTCAATGACCTCGGGACCAAGGCTAATGATAACCTTGCCATCAACGTCTTTGATAGTCTTTGTCTTTGGAGTAAACTGCTATGCACATCTGAAAACAAAATCAGATTCTATGGCAGCCATAGGAAATGTAAACAGCAGGTGAATGTTACTTCTCTTGATACACTTCATTTCATGGCCAGTTGGAGCTTCAACTCTTTGCAAAAAATCAGCCACATCCACATGACCAATCTTCATGTTCATTACGTTATCTAGAATAAATATGACCAATAAGGGAGCCATATGAGCCAATTCTTTATCATATTAATATTTCATTTTGCCTTTGGATTTTGATGGTGAGGACATTTCTTGTGCATGTACTGCAATACAAAAATCCCAAAACATAAATAGATTATCAGATGGAATAGCCATACAAGTTGATTTGTGATCAACAAAGATTTGAAAACAAATTGGAGACTTGGTAGATCCAACGAAATGATCTCAAAGAAATCATATGCATATGCAATGGATGAAAATGAAATTAACGGAAAGCGGAATGAAGTCTTATGAAGGTGGAAAAATGGAAGATGGAATGATACGAAATAAAATGAGAATGTGTGGTGGAACGCATGGAAATGTGTGCAAATAAAGATTCCTGATTTCAAATGTGACGTAGGGTTTTCAAGGCATTATTGCATGAAAAATGAGTACATGAACATGCAACATGTAATGGGAGATGAAAGGTGAGATGAGGTGCGAATGCAGATGGAGGATGCACTTCACATGTGAGCGCGGATGGAAGATGAGATACAAAGCATGAAAAAATGTGGAAACATATATTTGCTCATGAAGGCACAAATGCATATGGAGGGGAAAAAATGGAAAATGGAAAAGGGATAACGAGCTTTATAGTCACTTTTGGTGAAAAGGGGAAGTCAAAGTACATGGGCGATGAAAATAGCATCTTTTTGACTTTTCAAAAAGTGACTTAATCAAAATCAGACCTTTTGGATGCAATTACACGTAAGGCATTTCATCTAATCATGTCACACGAATGGATGCGGAAAGTGAAATGAGTGAAAATGGAAGCAGAAAATGAAATTACACGCATGTGCGAATGGTGAATGAGATGAAAAACATGTAATCACATTCGTTGAATGAGAGGTGAGGTGTTGTGACACGGAAACGAAATGTGGAATGTGATGATGCTTTCACATGAAGTGAAACAACAAGAAGTTCTTGGGAAAGAACTTCTGACTTCTCCAAAGTAGAGAAAACCGGCAAGCAAACACAAAACACAAAAACACAAAGAAAAGCATAACTTTGGAAAGTGACTCGAACATGCCAAGATGCAAAACACTTCAACACTCAAATTCGAAATTGAAACTTGGGAAAGAACTAAAAACATGAAAATGATCAAAATCTTCATTTTTAAAGGAAAAATTCCCTTTTCCTTGGCATAGATTTCAACGAGTGGCAATCATCAAGCAATTATGTGCATAAAATCAGCAAGATAAGCACAAATAAATAGCAAGAAAGAAAGAGTCCACTTACATGAAGATTGAGTGCCAAAAATGAAGGAGAAAGATGATCCAATGTTGAAAAGTTCTCCAAAAAGTTTGAATCTTTCAACCTTTAACAAATTTGAATGAGAAAGGGCAACAAACAAGGAATAGTTGTTAAAAGATGCCAAAATGTTCCCTAAAATTGCTCCAAGATCCAACATTTTTGGGATGCATGTGCTTGGGATGTTTTTGGTGAAAAACATTTTTCACCAAGATACAAGACCAAATTGATTTGGTGTTTAAACACCAAAATATGCATCAACATACAATGTAACCCCTAATAAAGCCAAATTGAATTGTATTTGAGCTTCAAAAATGTTTTCTCCTTATTTCTTCAAAAACGTGCCCTAGATTTGAGCTTCAAATAATGTTTTTGGGCATGTTAGATCCATTTTTTATGCAAGGAAAATCATTGCCAAGTAAAAATGCCTCCAATAGAAAAAAATCCCATGCAAATCCATCACGAAAATCTCTCTTTATAATCAAAATCGGGTTCTTGGAGCACAAAGACATGCATTTCTTCAAAATCAGACTTTTTGAAGGGCATTGCATATATCAAAACATGTTTCAAGTTAAAATTGGACCTTTTTGGGTCAAGAGCATCTTTTAAAATGTGCAAACAAGGCAAATAAGACCTTTTTGGGTCAATGACATGTTATAAAATGTGCAAGCAATCAAAATCGGACCCCTTTTGGAAGGGAATGTACATTTTAAGTTACATCTCACATTTTGGATGCAAAGACATAAAAACTTACCTTTTGATGCAATGACATCAAAAAGGTCCACTAAGTTGAACTTTATATGCAGTGACATCTAAAATGTCCACTTTTGATGGATTTTATATGTAATTGCATATAAAATGTCCACTTTTGATGAAGTCATTTAATCCACTTAATTTTATAAAAATGTTACTAAATGGGTCATAAAATATATTTATATATCATATTTAAAAATACAACATATAAACATCATTTAAAAAGTAACATTTAAATGAGAATTTGATTTAAAAATTAAAAAATTAAACTGGAACTATATAGTTATATTGTCACTTTAAGTGAAAAATCAAAAAGTAACTCAAAATTATAACATAAAGTTCACTATAGTCGCTTTAAGTGAAAAATTTAAAGTAAAAGTAACTTAAAACATAACAAAAAGTGAATTTAAGTTATATTTATCAAAAAGTGAAAGTCATATTAAAAATATATAATATTTTTAATTTGTGTTGTTGCACCTAAAAGGTCCACTTTTGATGCACTAAAACGGGCATATTTGTTGATTGACAACTCTGATTGATCTCTAGGTTAGATCAAATCGAAGGGAAAACCGAAAGGCATGACATGAGCAAAACCAAAGGACTTAAAACCAACAAATGCAAACTCAAAAGAAAAGAAAATGACGATGAAAGCTTCAAAAATTAAGCAAAGGCTCGATAGAAAACAAAAAAGAAAAAGACTTGACAAAAACCTTCAATAAAATAATTTGATATATAAATTGAAATGGATGGATCGATCAACGTTAAGCAATTGAATATCAAATTCAAGCTTAGAGAAACACGAAACTAGCTTGGAAAAGTTTTGTATTGTTAGCAACATTTTGTGGTGACAAAATGCAGGACAACTATACCAAGCATTTGATAAGTAGGAGATAATTTCCACAGCAAGTCAAATTGTGATATTGCTATCAAGATTTAACTATGTGATTTTGAGTCAAACTCATTGACCCATATTTCATTAGTGATTCAACATGAATCCATCTCTCATGAGAATAAATGAAACACTTAGCACTCATTGGATCTAGGTGATGCTCAGTGGCTCACAGAGGTGAAGCACCGAGACTTCTCGGGAGGTCACCCATGCCAGTACTACTCTAGCCTTAGCACATTTAACTATGGAGTTTCCTCCATGGTTAAACCCAAACCTTGCAACCCCATTTGCAAAACCTTCACCAAGTGTTGTGTCGTATGAACCATTCATTAGAAAGCCCCTTAAGCTCATCAATTGATAAGTAGGAGATAATTTCCACAAGTCAAATTGTGATATTGCTATTAGGATTTAACTGTGTGATTTTGAGTCAAACTCTAATTGACCCATATTTCATGAGTGGTGATTCAACATGAATCCATCTCTCATTAGAATAAATGGAACACTTAGCACTCATTAGGTCTAGGTGATGTTCACAGGCGTGAAGCACCGACACTTCCCAGGAGGTCACCCATCCCAATACTACTATAGCCTGAGTGCACTTAACTATGGAATTTCCTCCATGGTTAAACCCAAAGCTTGCAACCCCTTGACCAAGTGTTGTGCTTTATGAACCATTCATTAGAAAGCCCCTTAAACTCATCAATTGATAAGTAGGAGATAATTTCCACAACAAATCAAATTGTGATATTGCTACCATGATTTAACTGTGTGATTTTGTGTCAAACTCATTAAGCACAACACTTGGTGAAGGTTTTGCAAATGGGGTTGCAAGCTTTGGGTTTAACCATGGAGGAAACTCCATAGTTAAGCGCACTCAAGTTGGAGTAGTACTGAGATGGGTGACCTCCCGAAAAGTCCAGGTTCTTCACCCGCATGAGCATCACCTAGATCCAATAAGTGCTAAGTGTTTGACTTATTCTCATGAGAGATGGATTCATGTTGAATCACTACTCATGAAATATGGGTCAATGAGTTTGACTCAAAATCACACAATTAAATCCTGATAGCAATATCACAATATACCAAGCATAACAATGGTTTGAAGAAAAGAAATCACAACCTTAAATTAGCATAGTGGAAGAGAATGGAGTCATCGAACTTCAATGGTTTCAATGGTTTCCCATTGTTCACGAGACAGCCAAACGCTTGAACAATCTGGGATTTATCATTCTTGCAGAGCTAAGCCATCCATAGGCGATGGGATTCTCTTCCATTGAGCATCATGTTACACATGCATTCAAAATCTCTGTAATGTATGTCAAACTTCCATTTGGCACCCTGATTCACAACTATGTCTTACTTTGCGCAATCTTTCCCCTTTCTCCTTGAGAAACCTACAAATTTAATCGTACACATAAAATTCTAACAATGGGATTCATAATAAGACTTCTCACCAGCCTATGGTTTTCATAAGTCCAAATTCATAATAATTAGGTTTTCCAACGATTCAACTTACTTACACCCAGCAACCTAGGGATTTTATAGCTTGAACTCGCACTATCATTTGTCAGGTTGGAAGCTCCAATGGTGTGAATCATGCATTTTTTTTGACAAACCTACACATATTAGTAATTCCTACCCTTGGAATGTGAACATCTAAAACTCATATTGTTATCTAACACGGAGGTGATAATAAGTAATTAGGTTTTGCTAACACCTATGAGATTATATTGCTTAATCAAAAGACTATAATTGTTGAATTACATAGTTAGTGTCATTATTTGAATGATAGGGAATTCTATGACTCATACACGAGCTTAGAATGACATTTGAAGATAGAGGAATAGGAAATAATAAGAATTCACAACTCCCAACTCCTACTTTGATGATTGAGTTTTCTAAAGAGATGGCATGTACGACTTCATCATCAATATTAGCACTTCACAAAATGACAACAAGATTGAGGTTGTGACCACCATGATGTAATAACCCCAACCGGTTATAAGTTCAACAAACACCAAATTCTGTTATAATTTAGTTGGTTGACATTTCGTCAAACACTTTGCAAGCAACCTTTGATACCACTGTAATGAGCCTTGTTGGCTCTCAAACAGTTTCTGATGAAGAATTGATTCCTTTTTTTGTTTTTGATACTTTGCAATTTTTGATACAACAATATAGCAACAAAATAGAAGATATTGCAATAATAATTTGAACTCAAATATTTGGAAATTACATAGGAAATACACAACTAAAAATTCCAAATTTTAATACCAATTTAGATTCTAAGTATTTTCAGAAAATATCAACAACCCAGTTGATAAAATATCTCCTATTATCTAAATCAACAATACCCTGAAAAATAGGCAAGAGCCTATAACACAACAGTAAATTGTAAGCCTCTTATCATAGAGATCTTGGGTTCGACTCTACACAAGCTTAATAAATAATAACAATTAATCACATCACATAATAATAATGAATCTTGGCTTCGGTCTCTTATTGATAAAAAAAAAAAACCAATACCCAAAAAAATTAGAAGTTACAGTCCATGAACTTACATATAGACATGCTTTGAAAACCCTCTGAAATGAAGACTAACAACAATAAAAGAATTCTCCAACAAACAAATGCAACTACAGATATGTTGCTCCCAAAGTGTAGATAGCAAATAATGCCTGACAACAAATATAAATGGTGCCCAACCAACTCCAAATTAACCAGCACACAATTTGATATAACAATTCCACCGAATGCCTTCACAAATTCCAAAATAATCTCCAGTAGCAAGAAAAATTAAACTTCTCCTTGGCAACAGTTAATACAGTAGGATAAAAAGGCAATTGTATACCTCAGCACAATTGCAAATGCAATCCTCAAAATGGAAACTCAGAATTGAATCTACAATACTTCAGCTATAGATCCCAAACCCTTATACTTTAACAAGTGCACAAAATTTCAGAACTTTAGAAGTGTCACAAAGACAACAAGAGAAAAATAATATTCAATCAGATGCCTTACTCATCGAATGGGCTCATATTTATAATCTCCAAATGGCACAAAGTTTCCTAAATGAACTTCACTTAAGAAGCTTCCCACACAAAACATTAAAATATAGTAGTGTCATTATAATCTAATTTATTAATTGGTTTTGGCTCCAAAAATGACCTTTTCCACTATAACTTAATATTTTGACACATAAGGTCATTATTTCTTGTTCCCATGATTTAAATTTTTTTGCCCCAATTCCAATGATCTATGATACTGAAGTGACCAACAAACAACACCAACAAAAATAGCAACCTCAACGTATTTAGATGAATAATAATAATAATTCACCCATCTTGTGAAAACAACTGAAGAAGTATCAAAATCGAAATCTGACAACACCAAAGTGATCCTGATGATGAAAGATGATGAATGAACCTGACGATGTGACTTACTATAAATAGACGCTCCCTCCAAGATTCTTGGAGCTCAAACCGAAAGCTTGAAATAAAAACTAAGAACATCCTCCAACTTCTCTAACTAAACTGAGCTCATCGGAACCAACAGATTGACTTACTATAAATAGTAAGTCCCTCAAACGGAGTCAAACACATCGTAGGCTGTTGGAAAGCTTATAACCACACAATTAACCCTCAAATCCCACTATCAGCACACAAGGGTCGCATTGGTGAACTGAACTGGGCAACTGCAGGACCCTGCTAAAAATGGGGACATTACACATGATTGTAAAAGTTCATAGAAATTCAATAAATCTACTAGCATAATGAATCTTATTGGAATTTTTTAATTTTTTATGTTCTGACACAGTGCAAAGTAGGATAATCCCCAAAGGAGATATCCAAACCCCCAACAAATAACCACACAGTGGAAACACAACAACAAGCAACAATAATGAAAGATCTGATACCAAATCACAACTCTCTATTCCTAAAATAATTTATTGCATGCAATGTGTCAAGCTGTAAGGCCTTCCTGATTAGGGCCAAATACAAACAACAATTACAATATCAATTCTGTAAGATCCAACTTACATTCGCAATTCCCAGCTAGTCCAGATCCACAACTGGATAAAAACACTAAGAAGAATCCACACTTGTACCCTCAGGTCCACTAAGCAATCCTTTGGTTCTCAAGCCACAGCTACAAGCTCTTCAAGGTTCACATCTACTCTTCATCCTCTTCTCCACACTGGATCATCATAATCATGCCTAAAGACTCTATCAAACCCCCTACTTATACTCAACTAAGCCACAAGTCGGCCCAGTTCCTTACAAACTAAATTAAATCCCTTACATTAACTTTATGTTGAGCCACAAGTCGGCTACAACACAAATTAAATACCCATACATAAATTAAATGTCCAAAGTTGGCTCATAGACAACTCAGCACCAACAAGAACCAAGACCAAGCTGAGTGCCACAGAAAACCAAGCCGAGCATCAACCAAACCATAAGCAATATTGAGCTCCTAGAGCATGCCAAGCCCTTAGCGTTCGCCGAGCTCTATAGAGAATGCTAAGCTCCCAGTATCCGTCGAACTCCATAGAGTATGATGAGCTCCAAGTGTATACTTTAAGCCAAAAATCCTCCGATCATGCAAGATTGCAAGCAAGCCCAGCATGCTTTTGCATCGGACACGCCAAGTTCGAAAAGATGTTCTCAGTAGCAGGAAGAACATCTTCTAAGATTCAGCACATAAATCTCAAATTGGTTCTTCACATACATATCCTCCAAGTCCTCAACTTGTACACTCTTTCCCTTGTTCTTCTTCTACTTCTTGACATCCATATTCGGTGTTCCACAAGTCTGTTTTCCATGCTTATCTTCAACCCTATCAAAATCTTTCAACTCAACTCGGCTACCAATACTCAAGTTCCTCCTACCGAGCTGTTTATTTGGCAAATGAATCAGGGAAAACTTCTTGCCACCTTTCTCAATAGTAAACACATTCTTGAGAAAATCATGCACAGCTCCGCAATCATACTGCCAAGGTCTACCAAGCAACACATGCCAACTATTCATGTCCACAATGTCACACAACACTTGATCTTTATACTGCCTAATCTGGAAATCAACACGGCATTGCTCCCTCAATTCCAAAGCATGCTCACCTTGCAACCAACCAATCCTATAAGGATAAGGGTGTCTCACTCTCTTCAAACCAAGTTTCTGAACCATCTCTTCAGCAACAAGGTTATCAATACTACCACCATCCACAATCACCTTGCAGACTTTACCACCAAACTTACGAGTCCTGAACAAACTAGTCCTTTAACCAACTAGTACTCGCCGAGCCAGTAAACTCTCTCCTTGCTCAGGTTGACTGTTTTGGACTACAACCTCATTCACAACAGCAGCTTTCCTACCATGAGGACATTCAAAAGATCTATGCCCTTCACCACATCTAAAACAATTACCACTAAACCCACCTCCACCTATCCTTCTCTTCTGATCAACAGGTTTTGGTTCACCTTCTGCACTCAGTTTAGCCTTTGCCGAGTTATCCTACTTCTCCTTCCCTCTAGCGTTACCTTGACTTTTCCTCTTCAACTTATCTCCTGCCTTCAGAGCATATTGATAAAATCCTCAACTGAAGAAATATTCAGCACCAACCTCATCCTAAATATTGAATCTTAATCCATTAATGTATCGAGCTACCTTTTTCTTTGACAATTTTTTATGACCAGATCAAATAGTCAACTTGTAGAACTCCTCAGTATA
Organism: Cupressus sempervirens; assembly: GCA_028749045.1. Lineage (NCBI taxonomy): Eukaryota > Viridiplantae > Streptophyta > Pinopsida > Cupressales > Cupressaceae > Cupressus > Cupressus sempervirens. The sequence goes on from CM053787.1 coordinate 56,426,826, forward strand.
ATCTTTCACAGACATATACTTTTGTTTCAAATTTTGCAATCTCTTAAACAACTCAAGTTCATAATCAACAAGAATGAACTTAGCCTTCAACATAGTCACCATCAACCTCCCTCTAATGATCTTCACTTCACCTTCCTCCTCTCTGTCTCTTTGCAATTATTTCCACCAAAGAGCAACATGTCCTTTCAACTTAGTTTGTGCCAACCTCACTCTGAGTGGATCTTCAATATCCTCAAGCTCAAAGTAGTCTTCCAATTCACCAATCCAATCAATCAAGTCTTCAAGAGTCAAAGTACCTGAGAAATTAGAAACCTCCATCTTATGCTTCAGCTTCAACTGAGATCCAGGTCTAGCAAACTGACCAGCCCTAGTTCCAATAAGTCTCTGCACACGATCAGTTCTATCCTCACCACTAGATCCAACAACTTTAAAGTCTTCAATAACTTCCTCATAGCCATCTTCAGTACCCACATGCCTAGGTACACCACTTAAAGCACTCACAATTTCAGCAATCATATCACTCCTCATCAATGCAATCTCAAATCTCAATTCTGCTCTAACCTTCTTTGAGATCCTTTCTTCCACGATATCACTAAGATCATCAATCGCACTAGGGTCCAATCTTCTTGGAGGTATCTTCCAAAATTTCGCAAACCTAAAGCAACAAATCCACCAATCCAAAGGATCAATCAGCTCCACAAGATCAACCTTCTCTGCAAGTCCTGGTGCAAATTGCCTCCTCTTTGGCGATTTGTCTACACGCTCAAGAAAACCTTTGCTCTGATACCACCTAACACAGTGCAAGGCAAGAGAATCCCCAAAGGAGATGCCCAAACCCCCAACAAATAACCACACAGTGGAAACACAACAACAAGCAACAATAATGTAAGATCTGGTACCAAATCACAACTCTTTATTCCTAAAATAACTTATAACATGCAATGTGTCGGGCTATAAGGCCTTCCTAGTTAGGGCCAAATACAAACAATAATTACAATACCAGTTCTACAAGATCCCACAAGATCCAACTTATAATCTCAATTCCCAGCTAGTCCAGATCCACAGCTGGATAAAAACACCAAGAAGAATCCACACTTGTACCCTCAGGTCCACCAAGCAATTCTCTGATTCTCAAGCCACAACTACTAGCTCTTCAAAGTTCGCATCTACCCTTCATCCTCTTTTCCACGCTAGATCACCATAATCATGCCTAAAGACTCTACAAGACCCTATACTTATACCCAACTAAGCCACAAGTCAGCCAATTCCTTACAAACTAAATTGAATCCCTTACATTAAATATATGTTGAGCCACAAGTCGGCTACAACATAAATTAAATACCCATACATAAATTAAATGCCGAAAGTCGGCTTACAGACAACTCGACACCAACAGGAACCAAGACCAAGCCGAGTGCCAAAAAAAAACCAAGCCGAGCATCAACCAAACCAATAAGCAATGCCAAGCTCTATAGAGTATGTCAAGCTCCATATGTATACTTTAAGCCAAAAATTGTCCAATCACGCAAGATTGCAAGCAAGCCCAAGATGTTCCTGCATCATGTTCTCCATCCATTGTCAAAATAAGATGGCATGATATATAATTCAATATGCTTGAGAGAACTTTATTGCAATCCATATTTTATGGGGCCCTATTGATCCTTCGACGCTTTCTATCATCAATGTGAAATCGAGAGTGGGCATAACTGAAGTTGGGCAATGTATTTTATGTGTACCTTAGTCATGTTTTTTGTGTTGACAAATTGGTGCAATTGTTATAAAGACTCGTGCAGACTCGTGCAAAGTTATATTAATCAGGAGATGATCCAAAACATTATTATAGCCACATGGAAATATAGAATGGGAACTTCACATCGTGGGGAGGGAAAATGATAACAATGTTCCATTCCCAGTTGAACCATCTTTAGAGAGAAGATGGTCTATCTATGTGCAGATAAGTATTTTATATATTTGAGTATTACATTTATCTATTTGTGTTTCTATACATACTAGCTATTTGCCTTGATCTTTTCCTTTATGTTTGGGATGTTCTTGCAAGAAAAGAAGGTTGCTACTTTACACATGCCACTAAACACTATGTAGACACAAAGAAACAATGATCCAAAATTCCTTAGGTTGGATAAAGTGAGATTCTTGAAGCAAGTATCCTTGATGATTGAGATAATGAGTATTCTCTCATTAAGAGGGAGTCTGGCACTTCTTCAAAGGTAATCTAGAAGCTTAGAAAATTGATACTTAGGAGTCTAAAATATACATATATGTGACTACATGATTTTGATGGGCCTACCCCTATATACATCATGTAGAAATAACAACTTATCACTGAAGGTTGAAGAATTGATATCGAATTCAGAGTGAGTTTGACAGGCATTCTTGGGTGAAGAGAGTTTCTAAGGAAGTAACTAGAGGACCTGACTTCCCATGATCGATGTTCAGAGGGAGAAATTTTGATATGTAATCCTTTGTGGATGATACCTTCTCTATGAGAAGTTCTATGTGAAATTCTTTTGTAATGTGCTCTCCTCTATGACAGAGAAGTCTGAGGTGAAAACCCTTGTTCCACCCTCTTGTAGCAGCTATGGTGGGTCCACCCTCTAACTTGGTTCATGGTGGATACCATGTAAGTTACTACATGATGCTTTTGTGATTATTTCATGAAAGGTGATGATCTTTCTTTGATGTATATATTTAGAGGGAAGCTACTGAAAGGTGACAATCTTATCAATAACTGAACCTATTATCATAACAGACTATATTTAAGTTGTTGTCTTGGATTGTCGTAAGTTATGATAACGAATAGAAGGTAGCTACTGTAAGGTGACAATCTTATCAATAGTTGACTTCTCTCTGAACACCAAAATGTGGTGGAACAAGTGTTATCTTGGTTCTTCGGGACGGATTTTTCTGGACACATTGATAATCAACTTATCATGGTTCTTCGGGCCAAATTTTGTCGGACACCTTGATAATCAACTCATCATAGTTCTTTGGGCCAAATTTTGTTGGACACCTTGAAAATCAATTTGTTATGGTTCTTTAGGCCAGCTCTTGCTAAACACCATAACTGAAATCTATCGTAGACCGCACTGAAGGGGGTATTCAAATCTTGTATTATAACTACTAAAATTCTCTCCTTGTTAAAGGAGTGTTGAGAAATTTAAACTCATAGCGAATTGAAGCAAATTCCATATGTAATATATATTAATATATATATTTGTGTTGATGGATTTATGTTGATATCCTTATATATGTCATTCCAAGAATATCATACTGAGTCGATATCTCTTTATATACTTGAGAGAACAAGGTTCTACAAATCCTCCCTAGCTAAGAGGGAGTGTTAAAGTTGTAGCTTCGGTCTGATAAATTCGATCTGAGATACATTGTTACTTTTGGTAAATCATCATTTTCTATATAAGTGTATTTAAGTAATAATATATTATTATATATAGTATATAATACACAAACACACACATATATTATACTAATTATTATTATGAAATATATGTATTAATTAAATGATGATTAAACCTTGGAGACATGTCTCCTCTCCTCTCATATTTATATGAGATCAAAATCTGCACTTGGAACATACCTATCACAATGCTCATATTATTACATTTGCAGAAAAGATCCATGTTACTCAACAAATCAAGCAATCCATGTGAACAAGCATGAATCCACACATCCCATGCTATGCTTCCAACCTTCACATATACTCCCTTGGCTAACCTGTCAAGCCTTGTCTTGCTCGACTTTTATTTCTTGCCTTTTGTCTTTTTTCCCGTGCCTCTACAACTACCCTTGAAGTTGCTTATTAAGTAGTAATCTCCCACAAAACTACCAAGTGGTATTACATATACCATGTGCTAAAACCATGTGCTACCTACCCATTTACCTCACATTTAATGTTAGTCATTTAATTATTATTCCCCAATATTAAATGATTACATCAAATATTATCATAATGTTACAATACAACTCATCAACAACATTTCATGGGAATCTCTACATGTTGCACATCCATCTAGGTGATCCTAGGTGTAACATTTCATAATAAAATAATATAATACAATATAAACAACATTGTGCGATGTGTGCAACATATAATCTCAACAATCTCCCACTTGTTGTATACATTGCATAGGGTTAATCCGTAGCCACACAAATGAACAAGGAAATAATCCTTCCTAGCGCATCCACCATCATGGATCAAAGTACACCGTGTGCTCCATCCTGGTACCCACAACAAAATCAAAGTATCTAGTATCTCAAACATGAATGATCCTACCTCCTATTATACCACTGCAACTGGACATACATAGAATTCATCCAAAGAAAAAGTCATCCAACCTATCACATTAAAGTCAAAAAATCTTGCACCAACTGAAAAATATCAAGCACAAACACCTGATCCAAAGATAATCACATGCATCTACAGTTGTCAAAATCCACATTTGAAATAACACCCATAGAAAGTGCCAACCCATCCAACTATCCATACCTCCAAAGGTATACCAAATGAATCTCATATCATCAAGATATTCAATTTGTAACCTACAATCACAAGAGCAATGCCTTCCACATTCACACCAAGAAGCTCCCACTGCAAAAGATAGTGGCAAGTCTATAACCAATCCACTCACAACATCTCATAGAAGTGAATCCATGTAGTATCAAGGACATCCACATCATATAAACCAATAACTTGCAAAACAACTCACCTAACAAGTCTCCAATACTCTCCCAAGTTCTCCACAACCAACAAAGGAAAGAGATAAAGAACAACTATGTCATCTCTCACATAACATATATGAACACAAACTAGTTATCACAATCTTCAATCAATCTCAAATCCAATGTAAATGAAACTGAACATCCAGGAAGATAACCAAGACCAAAGAAAAACCATGCAAATCATAACCTGTATCATGTCCTTTTACACACATCTCTAGATGTAAACTATTCTACTTTGATCTCCTCCATAAAACCTCAACTAAGAAGCCACAACAATTCCCAAACCATACCATATAACTAATCATGGATGTAAGCTTCTCACGAGAAGATAAAACTCGTAAACCATTCATAAACCCAAAGAATAACCATTCCTAATCCAAAGAATATGCCCAATGTAAAACCATCTCCCAAACTCAACTAGCATAACAACATATGCACAAGGAAATAACCAACGCTAAATTTTATCTCAAATGAATATTTAGGAACTAACTCATGTACCATAGCTCAAGATTCATATCAATGAAAAACAAGCATAAACATAATAAACTTGAGAGAACCAACGGCTATACCTCTCAAGTAGTAAACTGTTGAGTAGACCAAGATGGCAGATGAGAACACTCATCAAAATATCCAAGTCTCCAACCAAGACTCATCGAAGAACAATCTACTCTCAAGTCCATATCAGGTGAATGCCATTCGAACTTGCAAGTGAAACTATCAACTATCACAACAAATACTTCTCTAATCAAGAGAAATCAGCATCACCACCATCTCTAAGTATCCACGAGTACCTGTAACCAATCAATCTATGCCAACTCCAAATGCAAGATAGCAATATCATGAAGTATCTAGCAAATGATCAATGTATTCAATACCAAGAAACTAGACCAAGATCAATGTTAAAGTTCCAACCATGGCCTCAGCAACATATTTATGACAACATGATCTAACTATCTTAACTAAAGAGACAACATGCTCCATATGAATCTACCATAACATGTCAAAACTATAAACACATATCAAGAGTAACCATAACATAATACTGAAACTATCATAATACCAAGGATAACATGTCAAATGAAAGCATAAACCACACTTTTACCAAGAACCCTATGAGTCCTCAAGATGCAACCATCTCCACACACCATGAAGAACCATGTGCACTATGCAAATATCAAAGACGCTTGTGCAGCAACAAGATCTAAGACATCCTCCAACATCTACAAACACTCAATAAATATATCAATGCCAACAACTCCCATTCAACCATGGTACTGGGTCACCTATGGCATCATAATATCCATCTCCTAAATGAAGATCATCTAAGTCTACACACACACAACCCAAGTGTCAGTACCAAATGAAACCAATATCTCCAAATCAAGAAGCTACAAACCACACCAGAAACTAATCTTGCACTGCCACCTCATCATTGTCACAAGCTCCCACTAAACCATCTATCCAAGTTATCCATGACATCATAAGAAAAACCATCCTCTAACCATGAGAATCAACGAAGACTTTAAACCATTAAAGAACTCAAAGTACACATCATGAGCTCCTCAAAAAAACCAAATAATCATAATCCTCAACCAAGAAGATATACCACCATAAGAAAATCAAGAATCCAAACCAATGAGCACCAATTGATTACCTGTATATCCAATCATGTCATGTTGAAATCCATGGCACCATGATCACATCTATGAACCAAGAAATGAAATCTCAAAGTTTCCAAACTATCAGCATAAAATAGTCAGCCACAATCCTCCACCATGACTATACTCAATAATAACATCTCATCCTTTCTACATGAACACAAATCGGCAAATTATGCGACTTAGGGGATACACAACCCAAATTCCAAGCCACAAATATGAATATGCATCAATAGTGAAAGATCAATGGGCAAAGACAACTAATATCCAAGCCATAAATGCAACCTGTAAGAATAGATCGCTTACAAAATTGCACAACTTGTAGACCAACAAATCATCATACATATCTAAACCAAACACTGATAATCATATCATCATGAGACCAATATGAAACATAAATTGAGTATACAATGACATCAAATGTCAAATCTCAAAAACATACAATGTCATAAACTCACAATGTTACCATGGTCAATATATATTATAAACCATTCAGATTAATATATCACCAAATAAACCATGTCAAACCTGCACCAAATATGAACCAATGTGTAGAGCTCTCCAAAAGGTTTCCATTGACTGTTCAAAGTCCAAAATCCGACTTTGAATGCCCAATTTATGCCCATATTTGTGCTCAACATAAACAATATCTAACTTTTGGACTCTTAAACTTGACAAAATGTCAAAATCAGGAAATCAAACTTGCACCAAGTTGTAGTTCTTTGAATTAGTTTTCCAATGACAATAACAAGTTTGAAATCCGATATCGTGAGTGACTGTTATGATCGTTTTACCAAGACAGTTTTTTTACCACTTTCAATACGATTTTATTTCTTTTCCTAGTGACGAAATTTCGATAGGATTAAATTTGACGGCCAAATCTTTGCATTTTCTATCAATATGGCCAAACTAAGGCATATTAAATATCACAATTTATAGAAAGGGCAACCTTGATCCAATGGTGATGTTTGTTTTCGCCTAGGAGGTCATTTCTGCAAGCTCCCCCCTAAACCACTCATATACATGAAATATCGAAAAAAAACATTTTGACCAAAAACTTCACATACCCAAAATTTTCCAACATCTCATCATAACAGCAAACCCAAAACCCTTAGACCTGTGATAAACAACTTACAAAACCAACATATCTTGTCATTTCTTTCATTCTTTCATGCATTCCCATGGATTTAATCAAGGGCTACAATAATGAAACCATAGCTCTAATATCACTTATAAGAAAACTTGAAACAACAAATATTACCATTTCCACATAACCCATAATAGATCTAAAACAAATAAGCATTAAAATCCACATGTAATAGAATAGATAACATACCCAAAAAAATGTGACACAAGATATACCCTGTGAAATCCTCATTGAGGGAAAAACTCAACCTTCAAAACCATCCATCACCAAGTATTACTCATCAAAAATACCATTGCAATACAACAATGAAAGCCTTCAAAGCAATAGTCATAATCAAGCAATCCATGTAAACAAGGATGAATCCACACATCCCATGTCATACTTCCAACCTTCACAAATGCTCCCTTGGCTAATCTGTCAAACCTTGCCTTGCTTGACTTTTCTTTCTTGCCTTTTGCCTTTTTTGCAATGACCATAGGAAAATAGGATAAACATCTGTATTGATAATATATGATAAACATTTGTATTGATAAAATATTAAAGATGAGAATTCAATTCATATAAATCATTTGTATAAAAAGGAATAATAATAATCATTATGGTCATCCATTTTAAATATCCTTGAAATATATATATAATCTTACCCGTATAATATTTCATATAATTCATGAAACATAAATATCATACTTAATTTAAATATTATACATAATTAAATACCTACATCGATAAACAAGTTGTTTCCATTGTCAAATATACCTCAACCCCAAATGGCACGACTGGTCAACGTGGAAGCTTTGACATAGTAAACGTATTTAGTCAAATAAGGGAGGAGGGATAGAAAGAAAAGATCAGTGAGACTTATTAGAGGAAGTCAACAACAAGGTAAACCGTGTCAGACAAAAATAGGTTCAATTCCGATGTGGATTTCCAACTTGGCATCACATTAACTTAGGAAAAGGCTAAGTGGAATTCCAAGCAAAGTCAATCTTCGAACCGTCCAGGAGGATTGTACAGTGTTACATAAATAGGAAGTTCAAAGTGCAAACAATCAAAGAAACCATCGCAAAATAATCGATAGATGTGTGAGAAGCACTCACTACATCAAGGAACGACGGAACCAGGAAAAGGGGAATAAGAGTCTCTCAGCTGCAAATCAAAGATAGAAAGAGTAAAGTAAAGCTTCAACCTCGGCACATCAGAGATCCACAACAGAACTAGAACAAACACTAAACAAACCTTCGAAGACAAGTACAAGTTGTCGGGTTAAGCAAATTGGGAGAGAAGTAAACTGTGAACATTCCATTAATAAATATAAATATCTAGGAGCCCCCGATTGTGTAAAGAACCTGATGCTAAGGAACCATCAAAAATAAATAAATAACACATACATAGGAAATTATCTATTGAAGTAAGGACGATCCAATTTTTTGCAAGACTCGTGAGGAAGCAAGAATACATCCAAAGTGGAAAAGTCATTCATTCCTATTTAAGGTAGGGATCGAATATCTTTGAAGGTTAGTATTTTTGGAAAGATGAATCATTGATAAGGATGAACAAAACCTGTTTCATTATTCATAAGGCTTAGGATGAGTAGAACCTTTCCTAAGAAGGATGGATATATCAATGTGATTATCCATAAGGCCTTAATGAGAGGAAATACGATGTTTAGTGGAGATGTTCTAAGTCGTGCATGACGAATAGAGCCCAGGGAGGCACTCCCTCAGGAACTGAACATTTGATCACCATCTCTCCTTACGGAACTAGTTATCATTTTTTCCACACATATGTCTTAGTAATATAATCTTATATTTTTTATATTTATCAGAATACTAACACATTTGCAGGTTTGTAAGCCAGTCGACTCAGAAGATACTAGGGACATTGCAAGGGTATCAAAGCATCAATCTTGCCATCCTGTGACATTTCATGCAAACTTACGAGAAAAGAACTAAGAAGACAACCATGAATGAAATGGCCAGTGAACTAAGAACTTTTATGGAACAAACTAATCAAACCCTCATGAGTCAAAACCAAAGGTTAGATAAATCCAATCAAGCCCTTCTAAAAGCCTTGGAAAATATGAAAAATTCCATTAACGGTCGCAAGAATAACCCAAACTATGGAAGAGATATAAGTTCAAATTAAGCAGATATGAATGAATCATCATCTTCTCGAATTCTGACACCACACTTTTTGCCAAGGGAAGAAATACCAATGGAAGAGGAAGGAATGAATCAACCCACCAATAACACAATAGATAATGCAAGAGCCTATGCAAGCGAAATTAGAGAACTCATAACATTTAAAAAATTTCGCGAGGGTCAAAAACATGAGGCCCCAAAAAGAAAAAGAAGACATACAAATAGTGAACTTAAACACAAAGTGAGAAAAGTGATACTACCAAATTTTGATGGATAAAAAAAATGACCGCCCATGCATGGCTCCAGAAATTAAACACCTATTTCACTCTTTATACAATGACTGAAGAAGATGCCCTTCAATTCACCATACTCCACTTAGAGGGAATAGCACATGAATGGTGGCATAATGGGCTTCTCTCTCTAGGCCATCAAAACATAACTTCTTACCAAGAATTCTCTTAAAAGCTCATAAATGATTTGATCAAATCAAACCTGAATGGTACATTAAAGCATAGATGGAAAAGTCGCCGAGTTTTCCAGCTCGGCGAGTTTTTAACCAATTAACTCGCCGATTAAAAACTCGGCTGACTCTCAAAAAACTCGCCAAATAGTCAGCGATTACCCTGCAAAAACTCGGCGAGTTTTTTATAAAAACTCGTGGTTTACTGGCCCGCGGCCTGTGACGGGTTAAAAGGGCAAAAAGTGTTTTTTTTCCTCATTCTTTCTTATATTTGCATTGTCTAGAGCCTTGAGGTGTGGAGAGAAGAAGGTTTGGAGGCATTCTTGGCTGATTGCAAGTGATTCAAAGTGGATTTGAGTGGATTTTAGAGGATTCTAACCGGTTTTAGAAGACAAATTTCTTTCCAGGTATTTTCATTTTATCATAGTTTGAAAACTTTTTAAGTTTTTATAGTTTTATAACAAATGTTCTTTTGTTTTTGTTGTTGTTTGTATATGTTTTCAAATCATTTAAAATCATTTTTAGTTTAACTCTCTGATACCGATTCGTGGCCCTGCTCCCTGGCTTCCGCATCCGATACAGACGGATGCGGGAAGCCTCCAGATGCCTGCAGGTGGCTTCTGGGTAGCATCCGCAGGGAATCCGGGAGCATCCGGACGCATCCGTAGGAGTTAGGCGGAAAACTAATTAAATAAAGTATATTTTAACTTAAAACAATGAAACAACATGTGACTAAAAGCATTTTTTAAAGCATTTTTTCACAATAAAACCCTAAAACGACCCTAGAAGACAACATAGAAGCATTCACAAGAGTCATTTTAGAGTTTTGTTTGCACCTACAGCCACTCCTTCATTGTGAAGCTAAGTTCAGCATTTTCGAAGAGGATCGATCGAAGAGGGAGAGATAGCTTTCTCAAAGAAGTTTAAACCATTCAAGGTAAGTGATCAATCCTTTTCTTGAGTATTTAGATGAATTTTTTTGAGTTTTTGATGATTTTTTTAAGTTCTTGAAGATTTTTTTAAAGTTTTTTTTCAATTTTTTTTTTTTGAAAGATATGTAGAAGCAACTTCGGGTATCTATTTTAGTAGTTTTTCTCACTTCTTTCCACTTGTATGCATGATCATTGATGTTCATCGTTGTTAGGAACTAATTAAAATTTATTTATTTTCTTATAAAATAGGTTGCAAAAAACTAGACAAGAATGGATACTGGTGGTAGTGCTAGTCAAAGTTCAGTGGGGGGCCAAGGAGGGGAAGGGACTGATAATTTCAAAATTGATGTAGGTTCTCCTTTGTGGAGACATACAACACGGATATCACAGGTTTCAGGAGGTGGCTCATACTATTGGAAGTGCAATTATTGTCAAAGTAACAAAGGAAAACCTTTCAATAGCTCATATTCTCGAGTGAAGCTTCATTTTATGGGCCCTGCTGGCAAAGGATTTGGAATGTGCAAAGGCAAAAATGGTACTAGGATGACTAGCGCGGAAATACTTTCATTTGTAAGAGAACAAGAAGCTGCTGATGCATTGATCAATAGATCAAAAAAAAGCTACTATCAAGGTCCTTCCTCAAAGAGCAAGCCAAAGACACCCACTGAACCAATGGCATCCTCCCAACACCCATTCTTGCAGGTACCTGTGCCAGAAGAGGATGAGGAAGAAATGGAAATTTCAACCCGTAAAAGAGGCCCATTGGACACCGCATTTAAAATGGGGGCAAGAGACCGCGCTGATGAAGCTATTGCACGTTGCCTCTATGCGAATGGGCTTTCTTTCAACTTGGTGAGATCACCATATTGGAAGGAAATGGTGGCAGCAATCAAAGAATCACCAGCTGACTACACAATCCCGAGCTATGAAAAGGTGCGTACAACTTTATTGCAACAAGAGAGGGCACATATAGAGAGAGACCTTCAACCAATCAAAAAATCTTGGAAAACTTCAGGTCTAACTATTGTGTCAGATGGTTGGAAGGATACAAGAAACCGGCCACTGATTAATGTAATTGCAATTTCCCCCAAAGCGGCAATGTTTTTGAAGGCCATTGATTGTGAAGGGCAAGTGAAGGATTCAGAATTCATTTCTAGAATTCTCATTGAGGCCATTGAGATGGTGGGTAGTGAGAATGTGGTACAGGTGGTCACTGACAATGCCAAAAATTGCAGGGGTGCAGGTGCTTTAGTTGAGAGTCGGTATGACCATATTTTTTGGACTCCATGCACTGTTCACTCCCTTAACTTGATCATGCAGAGGATTGGCACTGAAGTAGATTGGGTGAAGAAAATATATGAAGAGGGGGAGGACATACAGATGTTTGTGACCAACCACCACATGTCACAATCCATTTTTAGAACATACTCCAAATTGGAGTTGCTGAAGGTAAATTAATTTTTTTAAATTACTAAGTTTCATGGTTTTGTAATTTAGTTAAAAATTAAAATTTATAATTATATTGTCAATTGACATATTGTTAACTTGCTTAGGTTGCTGAGACCCGTTTTGCATCTCATACAATCGTTATGAGACGACTCCTCAAGGTAAAAGATGCATTAAGTCAAATGGTCATCGGTCATCAATGGGGTGTATGGAAGATCTCAAATTCAGAAAGAGCACAAAGGATCGGGAATTTGATCTTGAATGAGAGTTGGTGGACTCGTGTGGCATATGTATTGGATTTCACCGAGCCCATCATGACTATGCTCCGTTTTGCTGATACAGATACACCTTGCTTAGGGGATGTGTATGATGGCATGGAGACCATGGTTGAGAAGGTAAAACATTCTATACAAGCACATGAGAGTGACCCCACACAATGTGAAGCCTTATGCAAACAAGTGCAAGCAATTATCAACCATCGCTGGAATAAGATGACTACCCCATTGCACCTCCTTGCATATGCCTTATCTCCTAGGTACTATAGTGAGGAGATAGCTGGTATGCCGGATAGAGTTGCACCATTTGCGGATGAGGAGGTTGCTGAGGGGTGCCACAAAGCCCTTTCAAGACTCTTCCCACTGGAAGAAATGCATGAAAAAGTGAGGGAAGAATTTGGGTTGTTTGCTTCGGGGTTAAAGCATTCTCCATTTGCACTAAAGGACCAAAATAGAATGGGAGCTATCACATGGTGGTACATGTATGGTCAACCTTTCAAGCATCTTCAACCTCTTGCAATCAAAGTCCTATCACAAGTAAGTTTTTTATTTTGTTTTGTAAATTTGTTTTAAAATTTTATGTTTACACTTGCATTGTAGAATTTAGTGTTTCACACATTCTATAAAATTAATTTGCTTTTCATTTGTATGTTTTGTGACAACTATATAGGTTGCTAGTTCTTCTGCTGCTGAAAGGAATTGGAGTACATACTCCTTTATCCATTCGGTGAAGCGCAACCGGTTAGGCTCCAAGAAAGCTGAGGACTTGTTCTTTGTCCACACCAACTTGCGTCTTTTGTCACGTAAGAATGATCATTACAAGGAAGGGGCAACAAAGCTTTGGGATGTAGCCCCTGAGTGTGCAGATTTGGATGCAACACTTCATGATCTTGTTACAGTTGGAGACGGTGATGATGTTAGTGTGGCACGTGGTGCATCTAGTGTAAGTGGAACCATGCTTGGTTCAAATGATCTTTCAGCAGTTGGAGATGACAATGAGAATGTGGATTTTCTTGCAAATCCCTATGATTCAGAGCCAGACTCTAATTGATTGAATCTTCAGACTTCAATCATTTACCATGTTTTTAAATTTTATTTTGTTGGAATCTTGAACATGACCTATTTGAACTTATTGTTTAAGAGTCAAGACTAAACGCTAACGTTGGACAAGCACATATTGATATTGATATATGAATATCATATGAATTTTGAAATATCTTGAATTTTGTTTAAAGGTTCAATTAACTGTTAAGTATCATAGATTCATAGTCATATTATGCTTTATCAAATGATTTGTTTTTGTATCTTTCTTGCATTTCGTTGCATATGTTAATATTATAATATTATATATATATATATATATATATATATATATATATATATATATATATATACACACACGTTTCCTCCCGCATCCACATCCAAAAAAAAAAAATCCCCACATCCCGTATCCGCTTCCGGAATCCGCATCCGAATCGGTAACTTAGGTTTAACTCTATGTTTAAAGTTGAACTTTGAACTTTGAACTTTGAATCATTTGAAACCCTAGCTTCTAGGTTCTAACTTTGTTTATTCATTTTTTTATACATTTATGTGTAGGGCAGCGGTCAACCATTTAAAAAAATGACAAACCCGCAAGAAGAGTGGCCACAAACACCATGCCCATCTGGATATATAAGCACTCAGCCTAAAAATGCAAGAGATAAGACATGGCGATATGCCTATGAAGCTCCAAATGATGTTGGGAAGGTGATATGCATTCCATGTGAGAATTATTTCTAGAGGCATAAACCGCCTCAAATACCACCTTGCAAGCATAAAGAAACATGACTCAAATCCTTGTCTCAAGGTAACTGATGAAGAAAAAAGATTCATCAATGCCCTACTTGCAATTGTTGAAGAGAAAAAATCGAATAGGGAGAGGGCAAAATTAGCTATGAGGGCAGCCATGGCTGAATCTGAAGGAGCTCCTTTTGATATGCAAGAAGAAGAAGAAGCACTTGAAAACATACCAGGATCTCTTCGTGGCCCACGGATCCGCAAACAAAATATCTCTTTTACCGGTTCCACTTCTTCTACATCTCCTACTTCTTCATCACCAACCTCATCAGGGATAGGGGGTTATTTTGTGCCTAGGAACACACCTGGAGCACAACCATCATTAGAGGGCACTGAATGGTTCAAGGAGGTGCATGAGCAAACTGATATTGCAGCATCTGATTTTTGATTTTTCAACAATATCTCAATGAATGTAGCTGATAGTCCCTATTGAGTCAATATGGTGAATGCAATGACAATATCGGGCAAAGGGTACAAGCCGCCTAATCGCAAGAATATGAGTGGAAGGTTAGTATTTTACTGTTTAGTTATTGTAAATAATTGTGATTCACTTTAGTTCATTGTTATATTTTAAATCTTAATTGTTATAACTTGTTTCCTAATTTTTACTAACACTTTATTTAATATTACACCTAAATTTTGTAGGTTGCTTGACAAAGCGGTTGGTAGGGCAACAGTATTGATAGAAGACCACAAGAAAGAGTGGAAGAAGTATGGCTGCACCATTTTATCTTATGGGTGGACAGATGGAAGAAGTAGAACCATCATTAATTTCTTGGTTGCTTACAAAGATGATGTGGTGTTTTGGAAATCTGTTGACGCCTCCAACAAAGTGAAAAATGCAGCCACATTGGTTTTAATGTTGGAGAATGTTGTCATGGAGGTGGGAATAGAGAATGTGGTTCAAATAATCACAGATAATGCAGCAGCATATGTGGCAGCAGGTAATTTTTAATTTTTTATGTTCGAATCAATATGAATCATGAATGTAATGCTATGGTATTATTCAATTTAGATTTGATATAATTTGTAAATACTAAATATGGAAAGTTTGTAACTAATTATTGATTTTTTGCCAGTCTTTTAGGTAGAATCCTCCAAGAGAGGCATCCCACACTTTTTTGGTCACCTTGTGCAGCACATGTCCTTGACCTTCTTTTGGAGGACATAGGAAAACTTGATTGGGTGAGTCCAATTGTGGAAGATGCTAGGCGAGTCACGAAATATATCTATAATCACCCATGGGTTCTTAGTTTGATGAGAAAGGCCACTAAAGGCAAAGATTTGATGAGACCTGCGATGACAAGGTTTGCAACGGTCTTCTTGACGTTGCAAAGTTTTCTTGACCACATATTGGCTTTGAAACAAATGTTTGTGTGTGCTGATTGGGTTACTTCTTCTTACTCATAGAAGCTCGAAGGAGAGGCTGTGGCACGAATAGTCTTTGATGATAGTTTTTTCGCAAAGGCCAAGGAGATTGTGGAGGTAACTTCAAGAATCAAAACATTATATTTTTAGTTTATTCAAGTTTCATTATTAATTCATAACTTACTATGTTATTAACTAATTTGTATTTTTCAAATTTCAAATGTAAATGTCTCTGCCCCTGGTTCTAGTCTTGCGCGTATGTGATGGGCAGCAATCCCCAATGGGAGGTCTTTATGAGGCCATGTATAGGTCGAAAGAGGCTATTAGAAGTTACTATCATGGGGACAGTCTCAGATTTGACCCCATTTGGGAAATAATTGATAGGAGGTGGAACAATATGCTCCACCAACCCATTCATGCAACAGGCTACTTCCTCAACCCCAAATTCAGGTACTATGATTGTCCTTGAAGTTGGGATTTTACTAAGACTTTATTTTACTTTACTTTTTAAGGTTGTATAGTAAGACTTGATATCATTTTCTATTTGTTTTAGGGCTGATGATTCCTACTCAGATCCTAATGGAGAGGTCATGGAAGGGCTCTCTAAATGCATTGAGAGAATGATATCCAGTTAAGCAGAGAGAGACCTTATTGTGACCGAACAACAAGTCTATGTGGAATCGAGGGGTCCTTTGTTCTCTTCTATGCTAGCAAAGAGAGCAAGATCTACTCAAGCACCAGGTAAAGCGTCAACAATCTTTAAAACTTTTGCTAATTGATAAGTTGTACTTCTGATTATCTTTTTTATTGCTTTATAACTTTTAATATTTTGTTTTGCAGATTCTTGGTGGGCAAGTTGGGGTGGCAATACCACCAATTTAAGAAAATTTGCTCTCAGAGTCCTATCCCAACCTTGTAGCTCATCCCATTGTGAGCCCAATTGGAACTTATTTGAGTCCATCCACACAAAGAAAAGAAATAGAATGACTAAAAAACGGCTTAATAACCTTGTTTATGTGCACTATAATCTTAAGTTGCGCATAAAAAAGGCACAGATCTTAGAACTACTTGGTCCACTTGATCTAGATGAGATAGATCCTTATTCTGATTGGATAGCACAGGAGCCAGGTCCATTGTTTACACCAGATGAGATCGCTGATTTGGAGAGGCAGGCCATGGAGGGGGAGGCTGACACTGATTTTCAATTCACAATGGATGACATTGAGGATGAGGACAAGGACAATGATGATTCAAGCTCAGAGGATGAGGCATTACCATTAGGAGGAGATGCATCCTCTTCCAGGACGCCGAGCCAATCAGTAGGGACGTCAAGCGAGGGGGAACAGCCACAGAGTTCACAGTCACGTAGCTCACACCCTATCCCAGTGCGAGGCACTTCTTCTAGGACTACACCCCCTCGCTTTCCTGCTAGTGCAAGTGGAAAGAGGAAGATGTGATTGTATTGATGTATTTAGACTTTTAGTATTTACTTCTAGTTTGACAAATTGAAACTATTTACTATTTTGCTTCTTGCCATGAGCATTCCACATGAGAATGTAATTTTGTACACACTATGGATTTATATATATCTAGATTCTAAACTATGCTTGTTTCTTTTTATTGTCTTTAATTAACTTATTAAAAGCATCTTCTCATTAAATTTTGCAAAATAAATGTATTTTTAATTAAATTTCAGTGGTTTTTTAGGTTCCTGAGTTTTTTTTTTAAATCGCCGAGTTTTTCCCAATTAAACTTTTGGGGGGCTTGGCGAGTTTTCCAACTATGCTTTAAAGAACTAGCCCATGTAAAACATCATGGAATGGTAGAAGAATTTGCAGCCGAGTTCCAAAAGCTTTCAGGTATGGTTCCTGACTTATCCCAAAAAGGCTTACATACTTATTTGTTGAAGGCTTAAAAGATTCCATTAAAAACATAATCAATTCTTTAGAACCACAAATAGTAGAAAAAGCCATCCAAAAGGCTAGAAAGGTGGAATCTAATGTATCCAAAGAAAGATTTAGAACTTACCCTCCTAAAAAGCAAGAAGGATCAAGAAGGGAAAATAAAGATAAAACATGTTACTTTTGCAAAGAACTTTGGAATCCAGGGCATCGATGTCAAGGTAAAGAAGCAATTAAGAATGAGGATCAATTATCTAAGAAAGGGTTGTGTTTCAAATGTAAAGAACCTTGGGCACGAGACCACCAATGTAAAAGTGGACAACTACATAGTATGGAAGAAACAAGAGAGGATGAAGCACCACACAAAAGAATAAGGGTGAATGAGAAGAAAATTGGGATGCTAGCAGTAATCACACACGGAAGGGGAAAGAGACCTTTTCATGTCAAAGGAACATTAAAGGGCCAAAAGGTGATTGCATTAATAGATTCAAGAGCTTCTCACAACTTCATCAGCAAAGACCTAGTGGCAAAGATAAGGTTAAAAACTCAAACATTCAAGGGCTTCAAGGTGATAATGGGCAATGCGACAAATGATCAATACATGGAGATTATTCCCCAATTAAAAATTACTCTAATCACACTATAAAGGCAGATTTTTTTGTTGTAGAACTGCAAAATGCTATCATCCTCAGAATGCCTTGGATTGACACTTAGGGCATTTCACTATAGATAACTGTAATGTCCCCAATTTTGGCTGGTCAACACAGTGGATGGAGTTGGCTCATCATAGCGACTCTCATGAGCTGATATGATGTTTTGGGGTTCTTAGTTGTGGACTTACTATTTGACTAAGTCTATTATTTTGGCAGTTGCTATTTTTGGCAATGCAGTGGGTGGCTTCAACAGTTGGTCGTCACCTGCACTTAGTAAAGTAATAATTGCATGAGCTCTTATTTTTATTAATCATTGAGTTGCACTATCATAATAATGTTTATATTATTATAATAATGACTTTAAGAGATGTTTCTAAAAAGCGAGTTGGAAAGTTTCTAGCATTGAGTTCTTTTGGGAGACTTCCACAATTTCTGAACTGGAGTTCTAAGAAAACTTTGACTAACGAAAAGCTTATAAATAAGAGCTCGTTTATTGGGAAAGACATGCTTGAATACATATTTTCTTTTGTTGCCTTTGTGTCTCTTTCCTGAGTTCTGATTTCTTCACCCTTGCTGTGGTATAAGGGTTAATTCTGAGTAGTGGCAATTCACAACTGAGGTATTGTGAATTTGATTTCTCAGAATTATTAATCTTCCATTTCTATGTTACTGTTGCTTTGGAAGAAGTCTTTGTGTTGGGAGTTTTGGTTTTGCTAAAAGATTGAATTCTGAAGGGTATAATTTGAGGTTCCAGTAGTCTGAGATCTGCAATTAATCTACTGCTGAGGTATAGTAGATTATTTGAATTTGTCAAATACAAATTATGGTGTCTTCTGTTTGTATACGTGGTTGCTAGAAGATGTTAAAGATCTGGGAGAAATTAACAATAATAACTACTGTGTATTACATTTCTATTCTGGGGCTCATATCTTTGTTATTGTGAACAAATTGCTGCTGCAAATTAAGGCAATTTTTAGTACGTGATTGTCTTGAGGCCTTGATGTCGAGAAATCTGGTTTTTGGGAAGGATATTATCTGCTGCAGATTGCTACTGTACATTTTCTTTTTGAGTATCCAAGGGCTGTCAACCTGGATGACTATTTGTGTGGAGGACGATTGCATTTCTTTTGAGGGTAGATTGCCCTATCGGGTTACTAGATGCTACAACCGACGCTAGTACATATGTTGCCACTGCCTGGACATTGCTGCTAGGAAATTGTCCCCTTTATTATCAGTCAATCTGTGTGTGGAGACGTTGCAAGATTGGAACACACACATGACAATATTGGGAAGGGATACTCAAGTGCTTATTTTACCATGCAAGCTGGATTGAGCAGGTCTGTTCAAACTATAGTGGGCCCTTGTACAAATCGACTGGTTAGGAGCAGTGACAGATTTATCTTTAATCATAATGCAGCATTGACTGGTTTTCAAATTTGCAAGTCGATATAAATTTGTAAGTATGCTTCTGCTGTTAATAATTACAATTCCTGGGCTGCAAATTGTTAAAGGCTGGATATTTTAGTGGCATACTGTCATTTACATTACCTTCAGCATTTGTCTCTATGCAAATATTTATTCAACACAAATAAAAACGTGAGTCAAGTTAGAGAACATTAATATGCATTTCCAATTACATTGCTGGAAAGTTTATTTGACAAGTGTTTGACAAAATGCCAAACACCTACCTAGTGTGAAAAATAGGTGAAATTTGGAGTTTAAGTTATAACCATACTGAGGGTTATTACAATAACCCCAATCTAGAAGTATGTTTTAAACACAAAGGAAAAGATATAACATTAAAAGGATTACCTGATGGATCCCCCAAAATAGTATCTTGCAATAGAATAGAACATATTCTTAGACACAATCAAGGAGAATGGAAAGTTAAAAATATGGTTCTAGATAAGTCCCCTCCTGATGGACTCAAAGTACATGCAGATATACGTCCCATCCTGAAGAAGCACAAAAAAATCTTTGAAGATATCCTTCCAAGTCTACCACCCAGAAGAGGCTTTGAACACTCCATAGAATTAGATGAAGGAGCCAAACCAGTCATAACCACCCCTTACAAGCACCCCCATAAATACAAAGAAGAAATTGAAAAAACTATTAAAGAGTTATTAAAGATGGGACACATTCAACCCAGCAACAACCCATTTGCCTCTTCAGTAGTTCTTGTCAAGAAAAAAGATGGAGCCTATCGGGTGGATATTTTGCAACCGAAAATTTTAGGTAAAATCCAGTCGCAAAATAGGATGACCAGCCACAGAGTGTGAGACAATGCCTCTCCTACCTCAAAGGGAAGGCTCCCCCTTCTCACCGTTCCTTGGATCAATGCAAGGTAAGCAAGAAGTTAAGAGATTTTGTAAGAAATGTTACCAGTATTCATTCCTCTTAGCTGTCAAGAAAGAATCCACTTACCTGTGGAGCGAGTAATGGGCAAGATGAAACCTCAAACTACACTTCTATCTAAAGTTGTAAATGGTGATACCGATAAACCAACACAAACTCAAATGTTAGCTGAAAGCGTACCAGTTTGGCTCTAAGTCTTGTTTTAACGTATTCTATAAGAATAACCTCTGCCATTGGGGCACAAAAACTTCCAGTAGTAAGGAATTCTAACTAATTTTTCGTGAATTTGAGATGGTAATACAAGCTACAATCAAAGCTAATAGTCTATGTATTGCCACAACTGCTCCCAGTTAAAGTTTCGGCTCCAATTGCTTCTTAAATCACTATGCTCTATTATTGAAAGCACAATAATAACATGAATTAAAGCCAATAGACACAAATTATAATCAAAGCTTCTAATTTGCTCTATCACAATTGCTTCCAGTCAAAGCTTTGAATCCAATTGCTTCTTTTATTCACATCTCCCAAAGTTGTACTACACAATCAAAGTTATACTTACACAAATCTAGTAGAGCTTTCTTGCATACAACAAAAGATAATTTTTACAATGAGGGGGCACTCCTTTATATAGGCAAAGGAGTTGAGTAAAAGATGGAGGAAAAATGGGAGCAACTCAACCAACTTTGACCTAGTCTAACTAAAAGATAAATTAATAGGTTACATGCAACTCATGTTACATGTAATTACACATTTTCATGTAATACATCCTCTTCAATTACAAACATGAAAGAAGAAGAAGAAGAAAGACAGAAGAGAATTGAAACAATCCTAAGAATTGTGCTGAAGGGCCTTGTACTTGGCAATCCTATGCCGGATGATCATAGGATTGAGAGTTCCTGTGTTTCGTGCCACTGCATTCACCTTGATAATCATGGTGTTACATCTTTTGATAGCCTCTAACTCTGCTTGATGAATTATATGTTGTCATTTGAAATCTTGATGGGATCAAGTTTTTTCTCGTTCAAGTTGTCATGAATTCTCCTTTGTAGATTGACACATTGTGGAATCTCCAACACTTTGAAAACCTTCTCAATGGTGTTCAGATATAACTCAAAACAACAATTCATTAGCACTTTTAACTCTCTTTTTTAAACAAAGTGCTTGGCGCATTCCCACATGAACTTAGGTTCTCAGACAACCATCGAGAAAATGGAGACCAAATGAATTGTCGCTTTTTTGAATCACGCCTTCTTTACTGGATGTCTTCGTTCTTTATAGAAATTTTGATGTATCTTGACTTGTTGCAACATGAAAGTTTCAATGGGATTGAATCCATGAAAGCTTTGAGATTTGAGTTACAATGACAAACCCATGAGTGGGTATTCTAAGTATGGATTAGATACTTATGAAACACATGTGATGGTTGTAAATGAACCAGAAAGCATATGTAGAGGATGGAAAACGAAAGGTGGAGTGAAAAGTTATGAAGGTGGAATGCATGGGAATGTGTGTGAATGAAAATTCTTGACTTTTTAAAAAGTGACTTTGGGTTTTCGAGATGTCATTACATGGAAAATGGATTACATGTAAATGCAATATGTAATGAAGAATGGAAAGTGAGATAACATGCAAATGTGGGTGGAAGATGAGCTTACATGTAAGAGCGGATGACGATGAAATGAAATGCATAATGATACGGGAAATGGAGTAATATGTATTTGCTCATGGAGATGTAAGTGCATATGGAAAGATGGAAATGGAATGTGATGATGCTCTTACATGAAATGGAAGATGGAGTGAAATGAAACATGATCAAGTTCTTGGGAAAGAACTTGCAACTTCTTCAAAATGAAGAAAAATTGAAAAGCAAACACACAAAACACAAAAACAAACTTCAAAAGAACATACCTTTGGCAAAAGACTCAAACATGTCAACAAACAAACCACTTCAACATGCAATTTCGAATTTGGAGTTTGGGAAAAAACCAAAAACATGAAAATGAACCATTTCATCATTTTTAAAAGAAAAATACACTTTCCATGGCAACAAAATCAACATGTGTAAAACATAAAGCTAAAATATGCACAAAATCAGCAAAATAAGCACAAATTAATTAGCAAGATAAGATAAGATAAGATAATGATATTAATGTCCAACAAGAGACCACAAAGATAAGATAAGAAGGAAAATGTCTACTTATTTGATGATCAAAGAACCAAAATAGCGAGTTTTATAGACTTGAAGACCAATTCTCCCTCAAATCCGTATTTTCAAACAACTTTTTGACTTCTTCTGTACTTGCATGTAATGGGCATTCAATGGTCAAATTTGATATGAGAATGCCAAAAACATAGTCTCCAAAGACAATAGCATGCATTAAACCTCAAAAACAGCCCCTCTTGATCAAAGATATGGGCTAGAAATGTCATTTTTTGAGTTTTTGAACAAAAACATGATTTTTAATGCAAAAATCTGGGCTGTTTTGGCAAAAACATGGCCAAAAAATGCATATGTTTATGAGTCATTTTTGACTTGTGAATGAAAAAACGACTTTCTCAAATGCATGTACAATGACCAAAACTCCAAAACAACCCCTTATTTGGCCAAAACGTGAATTGAAGGCTGGGCATTTTTCTTCAAAACGTGACTCAAATGGGGCTGAAATAAAATGTTTTTAGAATGAATGAGGTTGCAAAATGCATAAGGATGCAAAAACACCTCTTGAGGGAAAGATTTCAAGTCATTCCATGGAAGAATCTAAGAGAAATCTCCAAAAACGAGTTCTTGGAGGCCAAAGTCATGAAATTTTAAGAATGGGTTTTGGAAGAGCAAATGCATGAAGTTGAATGCAAAATGGACCTTTTTTTTGTGATTGCATGTTTTAAATACGCACAATAGAGAAAAACACACCTTTTAGAGGCTGTTACATCTTTAAAAAACATGTAATGGGCTCTCCCAAGGCAAAAATGCACCTTTTTGGTGCATATGCACGTTTTACAAACATGTTTTTTTGCCCAAAAACGGGTTTTAGGGATGCAATTACATGTCTTTGGTGCAAAACACACCTTTTTGGTGTAAAGACATGTTTAAGTTACACGCATATGCAACTCAAGGCAAAAGCTCACCTTTTTTATGCATATGCATATAACATATGTAGCTCAACTTTTTGATTTCATCTCACGTTTAAGCAAGTTTACTTGCAATAGCATCAAAAACGTCCACTTTTAAATGATTTTATACATTTAAGTGATTTTTTCAAGCACATGTCAATTTAATTTTGATAAAATATTACTTAAGTAGGACATAAATTACATTTACATTATCATATTAACAATATAATGTGTAAATATAATTTAATAAGTAGTATTTACTAGAGCATTTGATTTAAATATCAAATATTAAATTGAACTTTATAGTTAATACAGTCACTTATGTGAAAAATCAAAAAACAAACTCAACTTAAAAATATAACATAAAGTGCACTATAGTTACTTTAAGTAAAAATTTAAATAATAAAGTAACATAAATACATAACATAAAGTGAATTTAAGTTATTTTTTTCAAAAACTGAATGTCAAATTAAAAGTATAACATGATATTTTTAGTTCATGCAGTTAAATCAAAAGGTCCACTTTTTGGACACTAAATTGGTCATATCTTTTGATTGTCAACTCCGATTGAGGCCCAAGTTAGATCAAATCGAAGGGAAAACCAAAAGCAATGATTTGAGCAAAACCAAAAACACACTCAAAAACGAAGAAAAAGACATTGAAGGCCTAAAAAATAAAGCATAGGCTCAAAAAATAGAAAAATGAAAAAGACTTGACGAAAGCCTTCAATAAAATGATTCATTATATCAATTGGTGTTGTTTGATTGATCAATACAAACCAATTAAATAATGAAATAAGCTTACAGAAATACGAAACTAGTTCGGAAAAGTTTTGTACAATTACCTACATTTTGTGGTGACAAAATACAAGACAACTGGATCATGAGAATGTGCATTGATTATAGGGCCTTAAACAAGAAAACTGTAAAAAAATAGGTATCCAATTCCAAGGATAGATGAATTGATGGATGAATTACATGGTGCTCAATATTTTCAAAAAAATGATTTAAGATTTGGGTATCACCAAATTAGAATGAGGAAGGAAGATGTCCCAAAAACAGCATTCAAGCGTCATTATGGGCATTTCAAATTTGTAGTACTTTCCTTGAGCCTCATAAATGCTCTAGCCACTTTCCAATCATGTATGAACCATACTTTTAGTCAACAATTAAGAAAGTTTCTCCACATTTTTTGATGATATACTCATTTACAGTAAGACCTAGAAAGAACATTTGCAACATATTGAAGAAGTTCTAAATCTTTTAGAAACATAATCGTTCTATGCGAAAATTTCAAAAAGTGAGTTTGGACTAAATGAAATTCTTTACTTGGGACAAAAGATTAATGCAGGAGTAAGCGTAGATGAAGAAAAGATTTAAGCCATTGAAGAATGGCTGAAGCCGAAAACCCTAACTCTAACTCTAGGGATTTATTGAATTATGCAGTTATTACGGACAATTTATAAAAGGGTTCTCTAAGATTGCCGCCCCCCTCATAGACTTTACCCAGAAGAGTGCTTTCTCATGGAAAGAGAAGGCTCAACAAGCATTTGAAAAACTAAAAGAAACTATGAGCTCATTGCCAGTATTAGCCATACCCAATTTCACATTGCCCTTCGAGTTACATGTGATGCATCAGAAGGGATTGGAGCGATCCTCATGCAAACAAAGTATCCCATAGCATTTGAAAGTCGCAAACTTGCCAAGGTGGAAAAACAGTATTTTATATATGATAAATAAATGCTAGCCATAATGCATGCTTTGGCAAAATTTCGACGGTATTCGGTTTGTGGAAAGTTCATTGTTAAGATAGATCATAACAGCCTACGTTTCTTCTTGAGTCAGAAAGACCTTAATGATCGTAACCAAAAGTGGGTGAGCAGAATTCAAGCATATGACTTTGATATAGAATATGTTAAGGTGAAAGATCCCTGATGGATCTCTTCTGTTGATCTGCTGTAATTTTATCATTTTTAAATCTGTTTTCCCTGTTTAATAATATTTTCTTGCAGAGCTAGACAGAAGTTGCAGAAGGGTTTGAGTGTTTTATGTTTTTGATGATTTTGCAATGAGTAATAACAAAAGTACAATAACCTGAACCAGGTCTGAAAATATATTTCAAATATAGCCAAAGTAATTTCACTTCAAGCAGATTTTTAAATATAAAACCTAGTTTGTAATCGGATGAAGATTTACAATAATATCCAGATGATTACAACCAAGATTACAACCAAGAATAAACCCAACTTGAACGCGGGAAGAAGAAATATGAACCCAAAAAGAAGACACGGCTAGATTCCAGCTCTCCAATGCTGCACGTGGGAAAGAATATGGCTGCCAGGTGTTGCCGTACAATTGCAAAGTGTTCACACATAGATAGAATGCCCAAATCCCAGCTGAAACTCTAATTCAATACTGTGTTCCCAAGAAGAAATAATGCACAATCTCCAAGACACCTCTAACTGCAACAAATCCAAACCACTATTTTGGGGGCTACATCCCAAACAGGCAAAGCAAGTGGAGTTGGCGTCCCAAGTGCTGAAAGCTCAATCAAAGCCCAAATCGCAAATCCAAGATGTAATATGTCAATAATGAATTAGAACTTTCTTTACCTCCTTATAACCCACCATACTTAGCTCAAACCCTAAAAATGTCTCCATGTGGCGTTGGGTTATAAAATAATATATTTCTTATTTTTAAAGTGGTCAAGTATCCAGAAATTGACCTTTTTCCCAATAGAAAGAAATCCGTTCACCGAAATGCTCTGAGTCAAAAGAGAAATCTTTAGAAAAGTTCAAGACCTTTCCAATGAGCTATTACACCAAGGGATACTCATCCAGATGAGGCCAAAAAACCCCTTATTACTCCAAAATTGCTATAACTTAGCCTTATTTAAATTATTAAAATGCTAACTTAGGAGAATATTTAAATATATTAAAATATTTCCCAAATAGCGAACTGATAGCCCAAAACACCTCTACAAGGTGAAACTGATCTTGTCACCTCTTGTGTCTGATGCTGGATAATCTGAAATAATTGACAGTCTCATCCCTCAAAAATAGGGATACTCCTAAAAAATAGGAATGTCTCCGAATCTCCCAAAACTGAAAGCATAGAATGATCTCATTGAGACTCAAGAATGTAACCCATCTCCACCTCCTAAAATGTAGGAAACTCCTCTCACAATTAAGAAACTGCTCTCAACTGCTCTCCTACTGTCTGAAACTCTAGATCCGAACACTATGTACCCTGACTGAGTCCCTAAACACCACTGCCAACCTACGAGACTCTAATGATAGGCCAACTCTATTGTCTCTGATGTCCACTCTAGAATGGGGACATGACATAAGGAGTAAATAATGGAGTTGCAGTTGCTTTGTCTCGACGCCCCCACCTCAAAATAATTAAAGGACATTTGATGTTGGGGACTTAGTGTTCTTAAAACTACAACCATATAAACAAACCTTAATTAAGAAGAATGGAGTAGAAAAACTCAAGCCACAATTCTATGGACCATACCAAATATTAGGGAAAACTAGAGTAGCGTATCAATTACAACTTCCTGAAGGGAGTAGGATCTGTAATGTTTTACATGTCTCAAAGCTTAAGAGGGTTCTAGGGAAACAAATAGAACCTTGTAAAGGCTTAGCCCCTCTTGACGACAAAGGTCAACTTGTACTAGAACCTTAGATCATTCTTGATACTCGAAAAAGAAAGCTAAGAAATAGAACTATTACAAAATATCTAGTTCAATGAAGGAATCTACCTAAGGAAGATGCCACTTGGGAGAAGGAAGAGATTATAAAAGTGCTTAAGGACAAGCAAAATCAAGTGGGAGAAACTGTAACGACCCTAGGAAAATAGAATAAACATTTATATTGATAAAATACTAAAGATGAGAATTCAATTCATATAAATAATTTATATAAAAAGAAATAATAATAATCATTATTGTCATCCATTTTAAATATCCTTCAAATATGTATATATATATAATCTTACCCTTATAATATTTCATATAATTCATGAAACATAAATATTATATTTAACTTAAATGTTATACATAATTAAATACCTACATCAATAAACAAGTTGTTTCCATTGTCAAATATACCTCAACCCCAAACAGCACGACCAATCAAGGTGGAAGCTTTGACATAGTATATGTATATGGTCGAATAAGGGCGGAGGGATACAAAGCAGAGATTAGTGAGACTTATTAGAGGAAGGAAACAACAACATAAACCATGTTAGACAAAAACCGATTCAATTCCAATGTGAATTTCCAACTCGGCATCACATTACCTTAGGAAAAGGCTCAAGGGAATTCCAAGCAAACTCAATCTTTGAACCGTCCGGGGGGGATTGTACAAGTGTTACATAAATAGGAAGGTCAAAGTACAAACAATCAAAGAAACCATCGAAACAATAATCGACAGCTGCATGAGAAGCACTCACTACATCAAGGAAACCACGGAGCCAGGAAAAGGGGAAGAAGAGTCCTCAGCCACAAATCAAAGATAGAAAGAGTAAAGTAAAGCTTCGACCTTAGCATATCAGAGATCTGCAACAGAGTTAGAACAAACACTAAACAAACCTTTGAAGACAAGTACAAGCTATTAGGTTAAGCAAATTGGGAGAGAAGTAAATTGTGAACATTCCATTAATAAATATAAATATCTAGGAGCCCCCAGTTGTGTAAAGAACCTGATGCTAAGGAAACATCAGAAATAAATAAATAACAGATACATTGGAAATTATCTATTGAAGTAAGGACGATCTAATTTGTTGCAGGACTCTTGTGAGGAAGCAAGAATACATCCAAAGTGGAAAAGTCATTCCTATTTTTTGGCAGGGATCGAATATCTCTGAAGGTCAGTAATTTTGGAAAGACAAATCATTAATAAGGATGAACAAACCTATTTGTTTATAAATAAGGCTTAGCATGAGTAGACCTCTCCTAAGAAGGATGGATATATCGATGTGATTATCCATAAGGCCTTAATGAGAGAAAATATAGTGAAAAGATGGTGTTTAGTGGAGATCTTGTTTTAATTCATGCATGACAAATAGAGCCCAAGGATGCACTCCCTCAAGAACTAAACATCTGACAGCCATCTTTCCTTAAGGAAGGAAATAGTTATCATTTTTTCCACACATAAGTCTTAGTAATATAATCTTATATTTTTTATATTTATCAGAATACTAACACGTTTGCAGGTTTGTAAGCCAATCAACTTGGAAGATACTAGGGACATTGCATTTTTTCTCTTGCCTCTACAACTACCATTGTGGTTACTTATATCGTAGCAATCTCCCACAAAATCATCAAGTGGTATTACATAAACCATGTGCTAAAACCATGTGTTATCTAACCCATTGACCCCACATTTAATAATGGGCATTTAATTATTTTTCCCTAATATTAAATAATTACATTAAATATTATCACAATGTTACAATACAACTCTTCAAGAATATTCCATGGGAATCTCTACATGTTGCATGTCCATCTAGGTGCTCCTAGATGTAACATTAAATAATAAAATAAAATAATACAATATAAACAAAATATTATGCAATGTGTGCAACACAAATAATCTCAACAAAAAGCATAAAATGCAGACTCTTTCTTCTCTATGTGCATTGCAACATTGGCTTTAGGATAAGACCCTCCCAACTTGTTTTAAGAAGAAAGCTGGTTTCGGAAATCCTTTATCAAGTGATCAAATTTGTGGTAGTTGTTATAGTGAACTTTCTTCTTCTTCAAGCTATCCTTAGGCTAACCATAGCCTTTCTATTGAGTCAATTGCGGTTTGCCTTTATCCTTGTGAAGAATTTGGCGAAGAAGGCTTAATTTGAAGAGAATGAAGTTGCACTATTACCAAACTATTGTTTGCAATGGTCCTACTACAAAAGTTTGGTGTGCAAGTCTGAAAACTTTAAGTAGAGATTAGTTGTAGTACTATTGAGGGTTTTTAATGAAGTGCTCACTTGATTTAGGTAGACTTTTCAAGGTTATGCTACCATATCCTCCTTAATTTCTTGACCAATAAGTTTTAAGAAAAAAAATTATAAAAACCCTCAAAAACTTTTACACACAAAAACACTGACTTCACATGGTAAAGAGCACATGTGAGTAATAAGAAACTCACAAAAATGCACATGCAAGTACATACAACACGCAAAATTTGTAGACTTTTGCTCAAACCAAGAAATCACACGACCAAAACCCTCGACCAAGCTTACTATTTTTAGCGCACACTCCTTGAATCCACCAAGGAATTTGCAAAGCCATTTTTATCATAAAAAGCAATTCAAAAATTTGGAATAAATTCCAAGACAAAAAGGTCTACAAATTTTTCTTTTAAAAAATTTGCCAAATATTAAAGCCCATCAACTCGCTCTAATACCAAGTTCCAATATTTTATTATTCATAAATGAGTAATTACAAATGGAGACGTAGTCTCCTAATATAGAGAATAATTGGGAAAGAAATAGAAACATTCTAAAAAGCTAACAGGAAAGTTTCTATGTTATAAAGTACTAACATGACCATTAAAGAAACATTACAATATTCTAATTAAAACTAGGTCATTTATCAAGAATTCATTACATAATTCATGGGATGCCCTGCTTGAGTCCTAACCAACTGGATCCTTGTACTCTGTTCTGATACGGGTTTGATCTTGGGCCTAGTTCTGAGCTAGTTCTCCCTGAGTTTTGCTCGAGTCCTTCCTAGATGCCCAAGTTCTCTGTGGGAAAACCCGCAAAGAACTCACGCGCCTAGGAAGGACCCGAGCAGCACCCAAGGAGAATCTAGCAGAACCCAAAGGATTTTCTTTCTTGGTATGCCTTAATTTTCTTGAGTTCTTCAACATTAGACTAATGGCCAAGTCATTCATCATCTTCCATTTTCAACCTTGGGTGTGTTTGCCAATAAAGAAGTCTTGTTTTTTTCACTTTTTTTTAACCACCACTATGGTTTACAATTTATTTCTTGTTTGGTCTTGTACTTCAAAAGATGACTGTACATGAACTCAATGTCAAAGTTCTTTGCATAAATCATATCTAGTAACTGTACTATAACAAAGTAGAAGGAAAATTATTTTAAGAATCTGATACTATTGAATTTTTACAAATCATTTCAGAATATTCTATATGTAATAAAAAGTTAAAAAGATGAAGGTAATTTTTAGGTTAGGTCCATGCAAGACAACAAAATGGTGTGCGAGGCTCTTTAACCATACATTCTGCAAGAGAATTACTTCTTCCATTTACCTTACATATTGTTCATTAAGGTGTACAACCCTGCCTTCCTCTTGATTCAAAGACATGATCTCCAAAGTGGACTGCATGTATGCAATACTGTTGTATTGAAAGCTCGGAAATCCCTTTTCTGATGAAGTAAATATATGAATAACAGCTATGTACGTCTTCTGAGAAACATGCTTCATTAAGAGTTTAGAGGCATCTTAATCAGATTCACCTTCTATCTAGAATCTCACAAGGCTAATTCTTCTGAAGAGGATTCTTGATCTGGTTTTAATAAAAGGTAAGTATTTTGAGACAATTTTGATTCTGGGGGACATGAATAGATGGCATACACAGAGATATTAAAATCAGTAACTCAATTGTCCATAATGGCATATGGAAGCTGTGTCGCAAATCTAAGATTTATTTTTGAAGTATTTTTTAAAAAGCCACTATAAAGTAAAAACACAAATCTCTACTCCTGATTTTGCTGAACTGGCAGAGTGAAACGATTATATTATATGCTAGAAATCCATGCATTGATATCTATCTATGATTTGGTGGAAACATGTACACATTGAGCTATTTATAATTTTATAATATATCAATGTGTGTGGATGTGTGCACAGAGCAGGCACCCAAGTGGGATTTATTTTTGCCCAGTCCTTGTACCCAAATCTGTATCAAAATCAGGATCAGTTAGGTTTTATTTACTTTATTTTTATTTGGTTCCACTCTTCCACAGCTCCCCTTTTTATTTACTTTATTTTTATTTGGTTCCACTCTTCCACAGCTCCCCTAACCTTTTGTATTTCTAGTCTATGATACTTGGCAATTTTGAGCAATGGACCCTTAGTTCTCTGGTTATGAGGCATGCATCCTTTTCTAACCAGCTTTTCTTTATAATGAAGCTGTGCACTATATTGTCTTCTGGCAACAAAATGCTACTTTGCAATCAAAAGAAACTGTGTCCAGCCCAACCACTTGGATCTATTTGTACAGCTGCTATCTACCATATGCCCCATTAACAGACATCCGGAAATTTTGGATCTCAAAATACTCTCTTTCAATATAAGTTTTTGTCACTACACATATACACCTGACAGCGATAGAGTCTATAAAATGAAGCCAGGCAGAGCCTGTAATATGGGAGATTTGCAATAACCATGCACTAACAACTTTTGCAACTTTTTGTTGCATCTACTTGAAATCAACTCTGGTGTGGACATAGATGCCCCAAGTCTTTCTCTATTCATTCTCAATTATGTTGTCATGGATGAAATTTGGCGAATCCTATGACTTAGGTAGTAGGTATGAATGTTGACAGAATGGTCACTGTAGATGTTACATCAAAATTTTGATGTGTTGTTTATTATAAAAGCAGTCAGTACCCATCTTACAGAATCTAATCACTAGGGGCAAATCCCAACTCTATCCATGGTATTAAGGTTAATGTTAAAAAAATTATCTGCATTACTTAGTCCACGTGTATCAAAGTTGAGCAGAAAGTCAATAGTTCCGATTGCTGCATTCTGACTATCAGAAGATAAAATTCATCAGGGGTATGTTATCCAACAGAATAGATATGCCAATCCACAAGCAGTTAAAGTATATTCAAAATTTCAAATACAGCGTATAAAGGAACATAACCAATAGCTTAGTCCAATACAGAGTAACCACAAAGATGTATAGAACCCTATGTAACACGTCTCCAAAATATATAGAGACTAAAACATATATGCAGAAAATCTAGAAAAACATTAGCAAAAATATATTAAAATTCTTGGTCCCTGTCATAGAAAGGGTAATGCAAGTACACAAACATACCAGATGCATTCTGGTTGAAAGTTGCAAGTCTGATGTACCCAATCCTTAAAGTTTCTTTTCCATTTCTTGAGAGTTTGCATAGCCGCCAACTGACAGGGTTCAGCATAATTCTTTTCCGTCTGCAAGCCTTAATCAAAGTTCTTAGGTATGAACATACCTACTACAACTGATAATAGTTAAACTGAAACTGATATCAAGAACAAATAAAAACGGATAAAAAGATTAAATGTATAGAATTTTCACATCATATTTAACATATGTCCATATACTGTCTTGCTCAGAAACATGCAGCCCCATATCGCTTGAAGACCAACTATAAAAATATCCAATTTAAGCTGCCTAACACTCACTTCAAAGAAATTGTCCTTGAATCGGAGTCTCCTTTATGGAGTGTTAGCTCGACGACTGTATCCTCAGGACCCCTGTTTTATCAACCACAAAACAAAGCACAAGAAATAAAAGTATTTTCTCAAATGCTCAATAAATGAATTTAAACAAAAGATACAAAGTAAACTTCATCACTGCTCATATATGATTAAAACATGTTTGTGGGAACCATCATCAATGAGTATTACATAATGAATATTGCCCTTTAACACAAAAAAAATTGTAAAAAGGTCCATGCAAATAAATCCAGGGAACTGGATATGTGGTATTACTTCTTGAGAAAGTGTCTCTTATAACACCAAGAACAAATCAGACATAACAGATTTCTAGAATATGAATAACCAGAAAAAGAGTTCATGGAGTGTCCACGTTGAGAAGTCATTGCATTAAATATCCTAATCCACATTAAATAATCTTTAGCAATGGGCAATTAGTTGCACGTAGAATCAAGAGATTGGAATTATTCAAATGATGTCAATAGTTAGTGGGATAGCCATGAAGCAGGGCTCAACTTTTTGACACAACTGTGACGAGACTTCAGGTCTTCATCGATTTCAAAATTTCTAATATGTGGAAATTTGTAGGATTTCAATGAAAGAGAAACTGTTCATATAGAATTTGACAACAAACCTTAAGTTGTCATATCAATCAATGTGAGTTGCATGACGTACAAGGCTATGGCTAGACTTTGTATTGTACTACCTCTGACTTATCATCCTCTGAAATTATGTCCGTAGCTTTATAGTCTTTAATTCTAAAACCAAGAGCTTTAGGCCTGAGCTAAACTTCATTCGATGACCTCTGCATATAACGCTAAAAAAGAACTGCATTGTCCAGCATTAAGAATTCTTTGCCCTTCCCCAAAGAAATTATTATTCATAACCTGTATAATTCAACTTCAATTGTGCCACCACCTTATATTCTCTTTGGTTTTCAGTGAAGATTATCATCAGTGTGCTACTGGCATTGGCCTATATCCATGAAGCAGTGTTATACAAGATTGTAGGTAATGGAAGTGATGATTTAACATTATAAGATCAAGAAATACTTTAACCATGAATCTGTAATGTCCTATTTTAGATCTTTCAGTTTTATCCCTTTTTATATATAAAGTTTCTGAATGTCTCTTTAATATGATCATAATGTTATGTTTTGAGTCCAGAAACTGGATAAACAGCTATATAGAAGACCAGAAATAATACATAAAAGATACAATGCATTTATCCTGGGAAAAACCTTCCACTTGAAGGGGAAAAACCAAGCCACAACAGTAAAATCTCTCTTTTATTGACAATAAAAAGTATTCGAGTACAAAGCTTTCACTTGATTAATTTACAATATACCAAGCAATCACATAAATAGATTGTATAAGACTCTTCAACTTACCAATGGATTGGGTGAGACCAAATGTAGAGGATGCAAGGAAGATAACAAAATACATCTACAATCACCCTTGGGTTCTCTGCTTTATGAGAGAGTTCACCCATGGGAAGGAGTTGGTTAGACCTACTGACACAAGGTTTGCAATGATTTTCTTAACATTGCAAAGTGTTATTAGTTCTTTGAATTTGCAAGTCCAGAATGGCTAAACTCAAGCTACTCAAAGAAGCCCGATGGACAGAGTGTTGCTCTTTTAACAACCACTTTTTTGATGGTGCTATAGAAATTGTGAAGGTATCTTGGAAGCTTCAAAAGTCGAATATTTAATTTTGTTGCATTCAATAATCAAGTCTTTCATTATTTAACTCTAGTCTCTAATTAACGATAATCTTTTTTAACTTTTCAATTGCAAGTGACAAAGTCTTTAGTTAAAATTCTCCGCTTGGTAGATGTTAGTTGGCATTTTGACCCCCAATTTTAAACTTGAAAATCTCATCCTCCTAATGATCTTTTCCTTGGTTCTCTTGAATTCTCCTCTGATCTGTGTTGAAAATGTTGTGTAAAGAAGGTCTCAGATGAAGTTCATGACGATGAATCAAAATGCTCAAGCACACAAGTTCAAGGCTTTCCTTTGTAAATTTTGAACCATCTGAACAAGGTTCAAAGGTTCAAAAGGTTCAACAAATCCATTGTTTCGATATGGCACACCAGTTTGAAGTCCAAATGAAGACTCAAGTACCCCAGTTTGAAATCCAACTTCAGATTCAAAATTCAATTTAGAGACATGATTATGGATGTAATTCAGCAGTTCAACTTCAAAGTTCAGTGGTTCACTCTAATACAATTGGGGCAGTCAGGTTAAGGAGATTCTCTTATTCAGATTGAATGGTTTAGGTCATTTTGATAGAGTTTTCCTCGGTTCACCTTAGTCCAATAAGGCCCAAATCAGTTAAAATGGGTCCTTTGATGCAAACCAAAATTCAAGTTTAGACACCCTGACTAGTTGAAGAACCAGGTCATCGAAGACCAAAATTGCTTTCCAATAGATGTTAGTAAGACTAAGATTCCAAATTTGAATCAGATGGCATATCTATAAAAGATAATCACTGCAGGCTATATTGTGAGATGATATCATGCACTAGGAGCATCACAAAGTCATGATATTGGTATAATCCAAAAAAAAATAATCGGGTATAACCTCCATGAAGAATTCATAAGATTTACAAAATATTATCCAGTCCAAGTCCGAGATAATGCACCAATGCTCAAATTAAGCATTCAGAACCTTAATAAAGTGGCTCAGTCATCAAAGGAGACGTGTGGATATTTCAAAGGCCATTGAATGGATTCGGTTGCATGTGTAATAGCAAGTATTGACAGGATATTGGTCATAAACAAAAATCGACATTTGAACATGTACTATCCAAATGGACAATCGGGTTACCTCTGATGGAATTGAAGTGTCGGGTGCGCACAAAACTATTCATTATGCTTGAGGTGTACTATGGGCAGCATTCCAAACATGAAAGTGCATCGGAGCCGCTGGTAGAGCACAAGGCCAAGGATTGTCAAATGGTATACATCGAGGTCGAAGGTTAGAAGACAAGAAACATCGACCGAAATCATCAACACCCATATGCGCAGGCAATTTCACCAAAGATGCTCACATCCGGACTAAGCACAGGAACCTACAAGGCATAGATGTCACGAAGAATGGAGGAACTCGAACACACTATCTCATGGATGGGTAACCTGAGGATTGCTTGCCAACCATTAGTTAAAATGCCTATGAGTCTCTACGGACTTTGAATGAGATCGTATGCCCTCTGTTAGAGGATCACTATCAGGTGGTTACCATTCCAATCTTCACCGAGCGCAATGTGCTCCTATTGATGTATGCGGATTGGAGACTCCCTTGAGTCTATAGGACAGCAACATGATGAGGAGCCATCTACATGGCAGAGCATAAGAGAAGCCATCGAGCCAGTCCCGTGAAGAATGTGTGTTAGTTGTCCAACTAAATATGGAGAGCAAAGGAGGTGTGTGACATCCCCGATGGATCCTCGTCACAATGGACGCCAACTCACTCAAGAAGGCAAAGTGACATTCACAGGAAGGAGATAAAGAGGTTTCACTAAGTTTTGTGATTCAAGACATAAGTCTGTCAGCCAAATGCTTGACAAAACCGAGTGTTTGAACTCAGTACACAAATCCTCCACAACATAGTCTTACTTTGGAAGGTTCGAGCAGGCATGAACTCTGATTGCTAGAAGATAATGGATCACAAATCAATAGGAGCTTAGTGGAGGAGCGAAAAAAAGGCATATGAAGCACACAATTGAATCCTATGTTGCCTTCTACATTGAAAGAATTGTCTGAACAAATCCTTGACTTGATATGTGTCACCACAGAAAAAGGCCCGTTGTTGTTATGATTTGGTAGCTATTAAAAAGTTATCTCGGTGAATCATCACCTACATTTACCATCAAAACCTTATAAATTGAATGCATGAATAATGGAATACGGCTATACATAGACCTGGAAAGATGTGAACAATAAGTAATACCTTTATATGATTTTCAAAGTCATATGTCAATAGACACAGGTACAAACATTAAGCACGTAATGTCATAAGTAGTTTGGGGAAAACGGTTATGGGAACTAAATTGAAAACCGAAAAAGGCATTGGAGGAAGATTATATATTAAAAAAGGCTCAATGTAAAGGGGGTTCTTTTTCTGAAAGGAGCAAACGATGTGCTTCTTCTTTCTGGGTGTGGAGAGTCCTGGAGGTTCTACTGTTTTTGCAGACTTTGTGCTGCATATTTGGGGAAATTCAGATTGTGTAAAGGGGGCAATTTTTAATTGTGATCAGAACTGTTCGTTTTAGTTTTGTTTCTTTTTCTCATTTTCTACAAGAAATTTGAATTGTCAGTAATGTTTAGAAATTGTATAATTTCTAACTGAATGAAGATTTCATTGCTTCGAAGATTATATGCTTTGAATCGATCTTATTCTCATTCATGTGTGAATTAAGGTTGAATGATGGAGTTACCATTCTATTACAAAATTCATTTATTGCAGGGGATGTCCTTAGTTTAATCTTTTCTCAATCTTTCTAAGTGCATTTGTGGGTGGAAGAACTGTGCATCTCCATTGCCGCATGTGGAAGTCTTTTCTTTCTATTTCAGTTATAATAATTTGCCCCCTATTCAAGAATAGTGCGGGTAGCCTTCGCTTTGAAGTTAAAAGTGTTTCTTAAATCTTATTCTTTGTATATCAATCGGGGAGTTGTACCTTGTAAAATTCAGAGGGCACTTGCACAATCCAATGGCAAAGTGACCCAACTGTTGGTAGCTTTTTGTGTCTTTGTTATTGGGCGAATAAGGTTTATTTTAGAAGTTTTATGTGAAGACAAATCTATATACCAATAGTAGACAAGGAGGAAACCCCAATGGGGTATCTTTATATGAGGCCATGGATAGGGAAAAAGGATGTATAAATTTACTATAAGGGGGACAGCATCCAATTTGACCCCATATGGAAAATTTTTGATAGGAGGTAGACAATCAACTCCACCAACCCATCGATGTAGTGGAGTACTTACTCAACTCTTGTTTTTGCTTCTCTCCATCCTATGCATATCTCAATGTTGAGGTCATGGAGGGCTTGATTGACTGCATATTTAGGATGGTAGCTAAGTTTGAGGTAAGAGCAAAGTAACGAGACTCGCCGCGAGTCAGGCGAGTCTCCCAAGTCGGCGAATCATCAATGGCTTGCCGGGTCAAAATGACCCATGACCCGAGCTCGGCAGGTCAGGTGATGTGACTCACCTGACTCGCGGGTCACGACTCACTTGACTCAGCCGCGGTAGCTAGTTTCCAGTTAAGGAAAAATAACACAAAAACAATTTTTTTGTTCTTTGTTATTCTTATAACCTAAAAGGGCTTTCATAACACTCTATTATGAGAAAAAGAGAGAGAGAGAGAGAGAGAGAGAGAGAGAGAGAGAAAAGAAATAGAGTGTTGTTGTTTTGCAACTAGCTAAAAGGAAGAGGAGAAAAGCTTGCATTTGTAACATTGGAGCAACTATACACTTGCATTTAGATCATCAAGGAGTTTATAGGAGCTCTTCTCAACACTTCTCAACGCATTTCAAAGAGGTAAGAGTTGATTTTTTAGATTTTGATGATTTTTTCCTCTATGCTTATGGGTTTTTTGGATGAATTTTTTTTGTATGTTTATGAGTTTTGTTTTACTTTAGATCTTCATAAAATACAATGCTTAAATGGTAATATTTCGTCTAAAATGTCGTATTGCAGCAACCTTTATATTTTTCCTTTCTCATAATGGCTCCTGGAGGTAAAAAAACCCAAGCTCTCTAAAGGCAATAAAAAATATGAGTGCTGGAAGTACACTATAGACTTTTTGGGTAGAGGTAGAACTCAAACAAAATGCCTATTTTGTAAGGTCGTTAATAGTGGGGGGATAAATAGATTGAAATACCATATTGCTAGCATACTTGGGCATGATGTTGAGCCTTGTAAAGTTGTAACTATTGAAGCACAACATTTTTGTTATGTTGCCTTAGAAAAATATGAACAAGAAAATGAATTAAAACAAAAACAATTAGCAGAGTTAGCTCAGATTGGTTCCAATTCCCTTCGACGTTCATTTGAAAATGTTTATATATATAGTTTTACACCCAGGCTAGGTTCAATAAGTTGTGTTGGAGAAGGTTGTTCCCTTCCCCCCTATCATCCTAGTGCTTCTGTTAGTTGTACTTCTTCCACATCTATTCCTTGCACTGCTAGTGGTGCTGCCCCTGATAGTAGTATTGGCTTTACCTTTCGTCTTAGAGTCAGAAAATCTAGGTTGGACAATTTTTTTGTACCACATTCCACTCCTGATGCACAACCCTCACTTGAGAGCTTGGGCTAGAATTATTACGAGGTAATTGATAAATACTTGCTTGTTATTAACAGAGACCGAGAGGTCAATTTATACAAAAGAATAGAAATATTCTATTCTAACAAATAAAACTAAAAAAACGAAAGCTAACTAAAGCTAACTAAATATTTACAATAGATAACCATTAACTAATAATAGACATCTTATCTATTATTGTAATACCCTCCCTTAATGGTTAATCTATCTAACACACCAAGCTGTTCTCTGAATTTGACAAACTTATCAGGACCAAGAGGCTTGGTGAGAATGTCTGCAGTCTAATCGGTGGTAGGAACATAATGCAGATCTATAGTCCCGTCTTCAACCAGTTGTCGTATGTAATGACAACGAACATCCACATGCTTGGTTCATTCATGGAAGACTGGATTCCGTGCTAACTTGATAACGCCTTCGTTATCAACAAACAGAGTAGTCGGTCCTGTTGGTGACATCTGCATATCCTCAAGCATCCGATGAAGCCAAACAGCTTCACATCCTGCCTTAACAGTCCCTCTGTATTCAGCCTTTGTAGAAGAGAGAAAAAGTGCCTGTTGCTTCTTGCTGGTCCATGTGACTGCATCGGATCCCAAACTGAACACATATCCAAATGTTGACTTTTTATCATCAACAGAGCCTGCCCAATCTGAATCTGTGAACCCACTGAGTTGAGGATTAGAACTCCGAGAATACAGAAGTCCATAATCGGAAGTGCCCTTCACATAACGAAGCACACGCTTTGTTGCCGTCCAATGATCAGCCTTAGGAGCTATCATAAAGCGTGAAATATAGCTGACTGCGAAGCTGATATCAAGCCTAGTAGCAGATAGGTAGATGAGGCTGCCTACTAGTTGCCTATACGTAGTATCATCAACGGAAAGAGAATCAGACTTGGCTGATAACTTGAGACCTTTCTCCATAGGTGTAGATGCAGGTTTGCAATCCTGGATTCAGAATTTGTCTAAGAGGGCCCTAGCATATTTGGACTGAGAGATGAATATACCAGAAGACTGTTGCCAAACTTCAACACCTAAGCAATAATGCATGAGCCCAAGGTCAGTCATATCAAAAGACTGGCATAAGTGTTGTTTGATTCCCTGAATCAAAGATGTTGAACTGCCAGTGATGATCAGATCATCCACATAGATAACCAGAAGGATGATGTCACTGTCAGTAGTCTTGATGTACAGATTTGAGTCTGAAGAACTCCTCTTGAAGCCTTGATCACTGAGGTACGTATCAATCTTGATGTACCATGCCCGAGGGGCTTGCTTCAAACCATAGAGGGCTTTTACCAATCTGAGAACCCGATGGTCTTTACCAGCAACCATGAAACCAGGAGGCTGCGTCATGTAGACCTCTACATGGAGATCACCATTCAGGAAAGCACTCTTTACGTCCATCTGATGGACCTTCCAGCCAAACTGTGCTGCCATGGCTAGGACTAATCTGATGGTGCTCATCTTTGCAGTAGGAGCAAAGGTCTTCTCATAATCAATGCCCTGACGCTGAGAAAAGCCCTTTGCCACTAAACGAGCTTTGTACTTATCCAAAGTACCATCTGATTTGTATTTGATTTTGTAGACCCATTTGCAGCCAATGGGTTTCTTCCCTGGGGGAAGATTAGAAAGGACCCAAGTGTTGTTCTTCAGCAAGCTCTAGTGTTCAGATGTCATGGTCTGTTCCCACTCTGGAATTCCTTTAGCCTCGGAATATGTTTGAGGTTCAAACACACTGTGAATGTTGGCCATAAGAGCAAAGTTAACAGAATCTGTAGTTTTGCTCTTTTTCCGAGCAGTTCTCCCATCAATGAGCTCATCATCATGAAGATCAGCAAGTGTCTTAGCCCACCACTTAGGCCGGAGAGGAGAATGACCAATAGTAGTACTAGGAGATGCTTGATCAAAAGGATCCTCATCAGAAGAATCTGGATCAAACTCAGGTGAAGCATCTTCAAAA
This sequence comes from Cupressus sempervirens, assembly GCA_028749045.1. NCBI lineage: Eukaryota > Viridiplantae > Streptophyta > Pinopsida > Cupressales > Cupressaceae > Cupressus > Cupressus sempervirens. Next base: position 56,468,620 of record CM053787.1, read on the forward strand.
CGAGGTGATCCTGCAGGAGAAGCCGGAGGTGTCTGTACAGGTATCACTGGCATGACTGGAGCTGCAGGAGCTACAGGAGCCCTCCCATCAGGTGGACCTAATGGAAATCGAACTTCCAAATCATGAGCCTGCATAGGATGGTCTGCTGGATCAGGAACAGGAGAAACAGGCATGAATGGTCCTCGCTGCTCATCAAAGACTACATCGCGGCTGTTTATGAGACGAGATGTCTCAACATCAATAAGGCGGTAGGCTATGTGAAGACTGCTATATCCAGCAAGCATCAATTTCTGACTCTTGGCATCCAACTTGGTGCGTGAAGCATCAAGAATCCAAACAAAAGCAAGAGAGCCAAAAACCTTCAGGTGACTGATTCTGGGCTTGCGACCTGACTAGGCCTCTTCGAGAGTTTTACCTTTGACTGCCACTGTGGGTGACCGGTTCAATAGATAAATTGCAGTGTTAACTGCTTCTACCCAAAACTGCTTCGGAACATGTCTGTGTTCGAGCATAGAACGAGCCATCTCGGTGATTGTCCTATTCCGACGTTCAACTACACTGTTTTGTTGTGGCATGTGGGGTGTGGTGAACTGACGTTGGATGCCATGTGTATCCAAGAAGTTGGAGAAAACATTAGAACAAAATTCCCCCCCATTGTCTGATCTAAGAGTAATAATAGATTTCCCAAACTCTTTTTCAACTAAGGGTTTAAACTTCTGAAATACAGTAAATGCATCGGATTTCTTTTTAAGGAAATACACCCACATTTTTCTACTGAAATCATCTACAAACAACAGAAAATACTTGTACCCAAGAACAGAAGGAGTGGCCATAGGGCCGTAGATATCAGCATGAACAAGCTGAAGTACCTGAGAAGCTCGCCAAGAATCGCCGCTGGGGAAAGGTGTGCGATGTTGCTTCCCAGCCTGACATGCGTCACAAACTCCAAGGTGTTGAGTTTGAATCTCTGGCAAACCAAGAACAAGCTCATCCCGAGCAAGTTGTGAGAGATAATGCACATTTAAGTGCCCATATCGCTGATGCCAAAGTGTGTTGATGGAAGATCGCCGAGCAGCCATAGCTAAGTCCTGAGAATCACCAGAATTAGTAAGTCTGAAAAGACCATGATCCTCAAGACCAACTGCAACAGTAGACTTAGTCGCCCGATCAGTGATGGTGCACTGATGTGAACTGAAGGTGACTGCCAAGTGTGGAGAATGTCGCAGCAACTGACTGACTGAGAGTAGATTTAGTTCCATCCCTGGAACGTAGTACACATCAAGGAATATGAGATTCCTCCCAACAGACTGAATTTGAATGTTGCCTTTACCAACAACCGTGTACTCTTCTCCACCACCAAAAATAACAGAATTTGAATAAGGTCGGTAGTCAGTAAACCAGTCTCTGCGATGAGTGAAATGTCGAGAGGCACCTGAATCAATGTACCAGGCAGATGACTTCACATGATCTGCGGGTCTTTTAGCCATAAAGGCGTAAAAGGCAGATTTCGCCTGCTCAGTGTGCTCTGCACTGTTCTCTTTGGGTTGCGAACCTGATTGCTTAGACTGGGCAGCTAAACGTTTCCGACATTCAACCTTCATGTAACCAAACTTGTGACAGTAGTTGCATTGAATGTTCTTCTTTTCGGTACCATCGGATGCTGGAGCAGAAGACTTCTGCTGAGATGGTTGCTGAAACTTGCCATTATCCTTTTGAAAGGATTTCGCAGCAAAGGCTTGCTCAGTGGAGGTGGAACTAGAGCTGCTACCGAACTGTTGTTTCCACCGATCTTGCTGAAGCAGCAGGGTGCAGAGATCAGTGAACTTTAGATCAACACCAGTAGATGTGATGTTGAGAGTCTCGATAAAATGCTCATAGGATTTTGGTAAACTCCGAAGAGTGATTACCACAATATCCTCTTCCTCCATCTTGCGACCGATGGCAAGTAACTAATCACGGATTTCCTGAATCCGATTCAGGTGTGCCTGGAGCGAGGTGCACTCATCCATGACAATAGAAAACAAAGTGTTTTTCAGAAAGAAGGCTCTGCTCTTGTCGAAAGTCTCATGAAGACCTTTTAGATGTGTCTAGATTTCAGCAGCTGTCTTGCCGGATGAAATCTGAGAAAGTTGGTCATCAGCTACGGATAGTTTGAGAAGCATTATTGCCTCTCGATTATTCAGATCCCATGTATCTTGATCAGGACCCGGAGAAGTCGGACGCTACCTAACACCCAGAACAAGTTGATCGGTGTTTCGATATTCGAAAATTGCGATGATGCGCTGCTTCCAGGTTCCATAATTACTACCATTGAATTTGGAATTATGCTCAAGAAGAATATTTTTCAGAGATGTCATGGCACGTTTTTCAATGAAAAACTGTGAAAATCTGTGAAGGCACGTTCTTCAAGGCAAAAATACGAAAGACTCAAAAGAATCAGAGAATGACCCAGAAGAGAGCTCGAAAAACCCAGAAGGAATCTACTGTCATTTTCTGGATCCGCTGGCTCGAAAATTGAGGCACAAAAATCGAGGCACCCAGAAAAAACGGATGACAAGCCAGTTGAGCTCTTGAAAAACCCACCAAGAATCTGCAAACAAAAAAATTCCGACTCCAAAAATTAGGGTTTCGAGCAAAACCCTAGTCGGCGGCTTTGAAGGTCGGATTTGCAGAAAAAAATGGCAAATTTGGATAAATAAACACCCGAAAAAGGAAGATATGCTGGCAAAGAGGGTCGTGAATGCTTCAGCAGTGATCTTTGGCGTTCAAAATAGTCGTTTTTTGCATGTGTTTTGCGGGTCCAGAAAATCGCGTCGTTTTCTGCATATGTTTGTTTAGATTTGTGCTGCCATGTGACACGATTGCATGAGGAGACAAGGTCGCCAATAGAGGAAGGATGCTTGCAAGCCGCAAATCTCAAAAAAAAACACAAGGAAAAAGAAATCCGCGATTTCAAAGAAAATGGCCCAAAAAAAAATCCCCAAGTCTGCCAGGAAAAATCCTCGAGTTTCAAAAATCTCAAAGAAAAAACTATTTTGAAAATCTCAGGGTTTTGAGATTAGGAAGCAAAGTTCACATAATAATTTCGAAAATTGGCTCTGATAATTTCGGAAGAGGAAATTATAATTTTCAAAAAAATTAAGAAATATACTCTGATACCATATTACGAGGTAATTGGTAAATACTTGCTTGCTATTAACAGAGACCGAAAGGTCAATTTATACAAAAGAATAAAGCGGAAATAATAGAAATATTCTATTCTAACAAATAAAACTAAAAAAACGAAAGCTAACTAAATATTTACAATAGATAACCATTAACTACTAATAGACGTCTTATCTATTATTGTAATAAGAATAGGGAGATCCATGAAGCTGAAATAAGAGCAGTTTGCAAGTTTTGGTTTTTCTGCAACATTCCATTCATAGCAGCCAGGTACTTCAACTACATTTATATTTGGTTGTTTTACGTTTTAAACTTTTAAGTTCTAAATTCAATTTTATAATTTTAACTTGATGTTGAAAATTTGAAATATGCTAATTAAAATATTTTTCTAAATGTAACAGGACTCCTTATTGGCAAGGGATGATTTATGTGGTTTCCATCTGTGGTATGGGATTCAAAACCCCCACTAAAGATGAGTTGAGTGGCCCCCTCTTACTAGAAATTGTTGACGAGATGAAACTTGAGTTGGAGAATCATAGAAAGATTTGGAGCCAAAGGGGGTGTACCATTATGATGGATGGATGGACAGATAGGAGGAATAGGACCCTCCTAAATTTTTTTGTTTCTAGCAGAGGTAATTCATCATCCTCTACTTCTCGAAGTCTAAAATTTAATGTATTATGAATAACTAAAATTTTGTTTTATTGACTATTGATTCTTGAATGATAATTATTTTGTTTAATTTTCACTTTCAGGATCCACCATGTTTTTGAAGTCTATAGATGCTTCCTGTAATGGGCACCCCTGGATGTCCCAAAAAACTAAACCAATTTGCTGAAAGGAATTTTGTCAAACAGTTTGCATTCAACCTCTTATTTTTCCGTTTAATGTTTTAAACCCCTTATAACTCCAGAAATCAAACGTTTATTTGTTTGTTGTGTTTTGTGCATGGAATTGGTATCATACAACATAAACAAGAAAGAAACTACAATAATATGCAAAGTGGAAATGAACTGCTGCTAATAAAATGTTATTTTCAGAATTCATAAAACCAAATACATGGCAGATTTATCAACTCACTAATTACTTCAGTAGTATTGACATAATACTCCAGCCCATGCTTTCGAACTTGTTGCTACAGTGCTTTGTCCTTCAATCAATCCACTACCTTTGTAATATCATTCCTTCAAAGCGGCATAAGCGTCGGAAAAGTAGTGAAGAAGATATGAGCAAAATACCAAATCTGCCTGTAGCTGGAAATGCAACTAAATTGCCTGATAATGAAGCCAATAACAAAGAATTCTAAAGGCCAAACCCCAAGGGAATGACGTCTAGAATGTTACAAGAGAGGATAGACGTCCTCAAATGCCAAGAACGGAGCTGCAACTCACACACCAATTTCTTCTCATATTCAACTTGTCTAATGAAGCTACAAATGCTTCCTTTTATTCTATTCTCACGGGTCCGTTCAACTCATATGGGCAATGTGGGATAAAGATGTGTAATATAAAACATATATTAAAATACCCCTTATGTCTCCCTTGGGTACACATCACCATAAAATAAATATTAAAGTAACACTTTAATATTTTACAATTAAATTAGACGTTACTTTAATAAAACTTCAGGCATTAAAATGTATTAGCAATCGGACTCCGAATAATGCGAGTGATAGCTCATCGGAAAGCTCTCACCGAGGAGTATCGAATCCAATCACCAAAATTGACCTGCACTGTGTCCTGCCGACTTACTAAAAATAGTAAGTATGCCTGAAACTGAGTAAATCAACTTCGTTTTGGCCCAAACTGGAAATGACTAGGCCAAAACACTCCAAGATCCCATTAAACCCTTCGTTAGCCCTCGGGACCATGTAGAACAAGGCTAACGCACACACACTTGGTCAACTGCTAAAATGGGGACAATACAGTCTGCCCCCCTTGAAATTGCTTGTCCTCAAGCAATCTCAGTCCAGCCTGCTGAATAACCTGCTCACTCTCCCATGTAGAATCTTCCTCCGGCAGATCTTTCCATCTGACCAAATACTCCTTCACTATCCTATTTCTAAGCTTCCTCTCTCTGGTATCCAGAATAGCATCAGGTACTAACACAAGCTTCCCCTCCTCATCCAAAGGGGGTAAAACTGCAGAAGGCACTACACTCTGACCAATGGCTTTCTTAAGCCTAGACACATGAAACACATTGTGCACTCGATTGCCCTCTGGAAGCTCAAGCTCATAGGCGACTTTGCCCACTTTGCGAATCACCCTGTAGGGACCATAAAATCTAGGTTTCAACTTTTCAGCTCCGCTCTTCTTGAGCAATGACTGTCTATATGGTTGTAGCCTCAAGTAAACCATATCCCCTACCTCAAAACTGCGCTCTATTTGGTGCTGATCAGCATACAATTTCTGTTGATTCTGGGCCTGTTGTATATTCTCTTTGAGCACTTTCAGGATGTCCTGACTATCCTGCTATAAGTTTTTGGCTTTGGGCACTCTACTGTCCCCCAAAACTAAATCCATGAAGCTAGGTGCTTCATAACCATAGAGTGTCATGAAAGGAGTCATCTTGATGGACATATGAGAAGTGGTGTTATAACAATACTCTCCCATATGCAACCATCTGATCCAAGCCTTTTGTTGTGTAGTTACATAGTTCCTCAAATATCCTTCCACCCATTTATTCACAATCTCTGTTTGCCCATCTGTTTGCGGATGATAACTAGTGCTAGGTGTAAGATCTGTACCACACAACCTAAACAACTCTTGCCAAAAAACACTCATAAACTTACTATCCCGGTCGTTGACAATGAATCTGGGCAACCCATGTAACCTGAATATCTCTTTAAAGAAAATATCTGCCACCTGTGCTGCTATGTAAGTGGACGGAATAGCAATGAAGTGAGCAAACTTCGTCAAGCAGTCCACCACCACATAGATGCAATCCCTTCCCTGCACTCGTGGTAAACCAGTGATGAAGTCCATCAAAATACTTTCCCATTTCCTATCAGGAATGGGCAAGGGCTGTAATAAACCTGCAGGAAATGTGTGTTCTCCCTTATTCTGTTGACAAACCACACACTCCCTGACATACCTCTGAACATCATCCTTGAGCCCTTTCCATGAAAACCGCTCTCGGATCTGCCTGTAGGTCTTGAAGACCCCCGAATGTCCAGCTGTGGGTGCATCATGAAATGCCTTCAGTATCGCCTCTCTCAAATGTGATGACGGAATCAAATAAACCCTGTCCTGAACTCTGATCAATCCATCTATCACCTCATAGCGATCATCCTGTATGGTACCTGAAATCAATCCAGAAGCCCAAGCATCTCCGACATACTCTTCTATAATCCGATCTCTCCAATCTCCTGAAATCTCTGCCAGAGCACATAAGTGAGGTCTCCGAGATAAGGCATCAGCCACCACATTTTTCTTACCTTTGACAAACTCTATGTCAAAGTCATAAGCCTGCAAATTAGTCACCCATTTTTGTTGCCGGTCATTAAGATCACGCTGGCTCATGAAGTATTTAATACTGTTGTGATCAGTCTTGATCACAAAACGTCCACCTACCAAATATGATCGAAATTTGGCCAATGCATGCATTATGGCCAACATCTCCCGGTCATAGACAGAATAACTTTTCTCAACTCCTCGGAGCTTCCTACTCTCGAATGCAATGGGATGCTTCTCCTGCATCAATACTGCTCCAATCCCATCACCTGATGCATCACAATGAAGCTCAAAAGGCTTCGTGAAATCCGGTAGAGCTAGAACTGGACATGAAGACATTACCTGCTTGAAATGCTCAAAACACCTCTGTGCTGCCCCTGTCCACACGAAGGCTCCTTTCCTGGTAAGATCTGTCAAGGGTGTAGCAATCTATGAGAATCCCTTAACAAACCTCCTATAAAAACCACATAAACCAAAGAATCCCTTAAGCTGTGTAAGGTTTGTGGGAGTAGGCCATTCTACAATAGCTCTAATCTTTTCGGGATCAACCCGAACGCCATCTGCACTAATGATATGCCCCAGGTAAAGGAGCTCAGTCATGCCAAACTCATATTTAGATTCCTTGGCATACAATGACTCCCTCTCCAGAATAGATAACACCTCCTCTAGATGATGTAAGTGCTCCTCCCAGGTCTTACTGAAGACCAAGATGTCATTAAAGAAGATCAAGACAAATCTCCTCAGCTGCTTCCTGAATACCTGGTTCATACAACTTTGAAATGTAGCAGGTGCATTGGTTAGACCAAATGGCATAACCATGAACTCAAAGTGGCCATAGTGACATCAGAAGGCTTTTTTCTCAATGTCCTTTGCTCTCATCCTGATCTGATGGTATCCGGATCGCAAATCAATTTTGGTGAAGAAGCATGCCCCATGCAACTCATCAATCAGCTCATCAATCCTAGGAATGGGATACCTGTTTTTAATTGTTTTCTTATTCAGTGCCCTGTAATCGATGCACATGCGCATCGTCCCATCCTTCTTCTTTACCAATACTACTGCTGAAGCAAAAGGGCTCTTACTGGGCCTGATATGCCCCATCTCCAACAAATCCTTAATCGCCTTCTCTATCTCATCCTTGTGTTTCTTAGGATGACGATAGGGAGTAATCATAACTGGTTTGACTCCCTCCTCGAGCTCAATAACATGTTCCATCCCTCTGTCAGGAGGAACCCCATGAGGAATATCACTAAATACTTTAGCGTGTCTATCAAGTATCTTCTGGACATCTAGTGGATGACTCTTTTCTTGTGGCTCTGGTGAAGTTGGCATAATGTGGCACTCTGCCGCCCACTCTATGTCATCATGACGAAAAAGTCTCCGCATTCTCCTCAAGGACACTACTCTGCAACCTCCATCTGAAAGCCCTCTAAGTACCACAGTTTTGCCCTCATGCTGGAATCTCATCTCCAATTTCGCTAGATTGAGTGTGAACTCAACTAGTGAAGCCATCCATGTCATGCCGAGGATGACATCATAATCTCCCATGTCCACAACATAGAACTCATCCTCCAACTCGTAGCCATCTCCAAACCTGATGCGAAGATTAGATATCTTCCGAGTGCATAATAACTTATCACCGTTAGCCACCATGACTCTAAACCCATCATGCTCCTCTGTCTGTAACCCTCTCCTGGCTACCAACTGTGCATCTATGAAGTTATGTGTAGCCCCAGTGTCAATAAGAGATATCACTTTCTGCCCCTGGATAGTACCCCTGACCTTAAATGTGATTGCCTTTTGGGCCCCTGTCAAGCGTGCCAACGATCTATCATCCTTAGGAATGTTGCTCTCCTCTATAGTGTTACCCTCATCTGAATCGGAGTGCTGATCCTCCCCTTCTGACTCTGACTCTTCTGCTGAAAAATACTCCATTTGATTTGCCTTAGCCTTGAGAGAACATTTATGAGATAAGTCCCAAGGCTCTCTACAATGGAAGCACAGCTTCTTCTTTCGAAGTTCATTCAAGGTTTCATTGTCTAGTCCTTTTGATCCTTCTTTGGGTTTGCTATACTCTTTCTGAAATGATTTTTTGTCTTTGTCCTTGCGGTAGGAAGAATCTGTTGAATGGTTTTTTCCTTTGTATACCGAAGGGGCTAAATCTTGTGCCTTTTTAGTTGCTTCAGTTAACGTGAGTGGATCATGTCCCTTCACCCAACCTCGTAATGGATCAGCAAGACCATCACAAAATAACACCACCAATCTCCTAGAAGAGATATCAGTAACAAGTACAGATATCTGATCCTTAGTGTCAAATCTCCCAATCAATGTTTCGGTGAATTCCTCATAGGATGTAATCTGATTATGCCCCAAAGTCACCATGCCATGATGCCACCATTCATGTGCAACGCCATCCAAGTGCATAGCCGCATACTTGATAGCCTCCTCCTCAGGCATAGGATTTAGCTGCAAGTATGTATCTACCTTCTGCACCCAAGCTCGTGCAATCATCTTCCCTGAAGCATCATAATAAGGTAAAGAAAGTTTTCCAAATTTCTTCCTCAGCTCAAAGTTTTGATTCCTCCCTCCTGCTTTAGGCATGTGTCTCATCCTCAAGTCCATATAATCTCTAAGAGAAATATCCGCCTGAAACTCTGGTCCACTAGCCTCCCAGTCCCTCCTGAACTGATCCTGTAACTCGGTAATCTGCGGTTCGTTTACTGGTTGAACCGGATCTCTGGGTGGAAAAGTGGGTAGAAGAGGTCTCGAGCTCGCAGTCCGTGCTGGGCGTGCAACGTGTCTAAAGTTATCAGCCTCATTCCCATTGTTGCCATTTCCATTATTACCATTAATGTTATTCTCAGGACCATTGTTGTTGCCTTGGCCTTCATGGTTATTGTTTCCCCCGTTGTTATTGTTTCTCTCGTTGTTATTGTTTCTGTTGTTGGCATCACCTGGATTAATATTGACACCCATCTGTCTAGCCATGAGCTGCAACATCATGTCCATTCGCCTATTCTGCTCCTGCTCTAATGTATCCAGTAACTGTCGGAACAGTACCTCCCCCTGATCTGGACTAGCATTTCTGCCTCCGCCTAATCCTGTATTCCTGTCATCTCGATCACCCATATTATTGTCCTGATCACAGAATATCTCCTCTATGTCTGTATGGTTGAATTCAATGTCCCCCTGCACGGATGTACTAGACTGTTTGCTTTGCAAGTCTGAAATCCTATTTTGTCTTGCTCTGGTATCGCGGAAATTATAAGACCCCTGTCGCATGCTCAAACATAAATGCTTAGCCTGTGTTTTTTACTTACTTTTTCCCTCTATCCGGCTGTTCTAAATTCCCTATAAGACCTCCACAGGATGGCAGGACTTATAGCTCTGATACCACTGTAATGGGCACCCCTGGATGTCCCAAAAAACTAAACCAATTTGCTGAAAGGAATTTTGTCAAACAGTTTGCATTCAACCTCTTATTTTTCCGTTTAATGTTTTAAACCCCTTATAACTCCAGAAATCAAACGTTTATTTGTTTGTTGTGTTTTTTGCATGGAATTGGTATCATACAACATAAACAAGAAAGAAACTACAATAATATGCAAAGTGGAAATGAACTGCTGCTAATAAAATGTTATTTTCAGAATTCATAAAACCAAATACATGGCAGATTTATCAACTCACTAATTACTTCAACAGTATTGACATAATACTCCAACCCATGCTTTCAAACTTGTTGCTACAGTGCTTTGTCCTTCAATCAGTCCACTACCTTCGTAATATCATTCCTTCAAAGCGGCATAAGCGTCGGAAAAGTAGTGAAGAAGATATGAGCAAAATACCAAATCTGCCTGTAGCTGGAAATGCAACTAAATTGCCTGATAATGAAGCCAATAACAAAGAATTCTAAAGGCCAAACCCCAAGGTAATGAAGTCTAGAATGTTACAAGAGAGGATAGACGTCCTCAAATGCCAAGAACGGAGCTGCAACTCACACACCAATTTCTTCTCATATTCAACTTGTCTAATGAAGCTACAAATGCTTCCTTTTATTCTATTCCCACGGGTCCGTTCAACTCATATGGGCAATGTGGGATAAAGATGTGTAATATAAAACATATATTAAAATACCCCTTATGTCTCCCTTGGGTACACATTGTAGAACAAGAATTAGTATGCAAAGAAAATTTACAAATAAAGTAAACATTCACAAACCAAAAACTAAATCCACATATATGCTTAGACAAAGAAAGCAAACAAAAAGTGCAAACCTCACAAGATAAAACACTCCATGCTTTCTTGATTCTGTAGATGTGTCCTTTTGCTGTGGATGTATGCTCAAGATGCTCAAAAGCTTGCTTCAATGGAGATGGGTAATGGCAAATTGGTAGCTTTGTGAGCTCTCAATTTGGCATTATAAGGGTAAGATTGATGACTTTGGTTCTCAAAATAGCATGGTAACTTTAGCTCAAAGATTGTTGATGAAATGGCTTGGGATGGGATTCAATTTATAGGCTAAGGGGTAGAGGGATGGAGGGCTTAGATGCAAGGATGGATGAAGGCTTAAGGAGGGCTAGGATGCACTCAAAGGAGAGCACATGGATTGTGCTTGTTTAGCACCAATGAGAAGGTGACACTTGTCACAAGGAGGATGAGTGTGAGAGGGTAGGGTAAAGGGTTGGTTAAAGTCATGATGAGTGGGGTTGAGTATGTAAGAGGGATGTAAGAGGAATGAGTGTGGAAGAGGGAAGAGTGTGGAAGATGGGTGTAAGAGTCATGAGTGGGCTTGTAAGAGTCTTTTATGTTTTGTAAGAGCACTCATGACTTAGTGGTTGGGTTTTTTGAGGGGAGACTTTGGTTTGGATTAGGAAAGTCTTAAACTTGTTTAAGGAATGTGACAACATTAGGGGGTGGATTAGGCTTGGGTTTAGGATTAGATTAGGAGTGTTAGAGATGTGCAAGTGGATGGCATTAATGAGGGTGGGTGAGTTAGTGGCTAAGCTTGGTTAGTATGGGTGGATGGGGTGGATTAGGCTAAATGGAGGATTAGAGATAGGTTAGGGGTTTTTGAATTTGAGGATTTCATTTATCAAATAGATTTATTTAATAAATGGGGATTTTTGGAATTAGATAGGAGAAAAGGATTTAATTGATAAATAATAGATTATTTGATTTATCAATTAGGACTATAGATGATTAATTAAATTAATCAACTAGGGATGGCAAAGGATTAATTAAATAAGAATTTAATTAATAATGCCTTTAGAGATGGCTAAATTAGATTACCAAAGCAGTGTAATCAAATTTAGGTGTCTACACACATCACCATAAAATAAATATTAAAGTAACACTTTAATATTTTACAATTAAATTAGACGTTATTTTAATAAAACTTCAGGCATTAAAATGTATTAGCAATCGGACTCCGAAAAATGGGAGTGATAGCTCATCGGAAAGCTCTCACCGAGGAGTATCGAATCCAATCACCAAAATTGACCTCCACTGTGTCCTGCCGACTTACTAAAAATAGTAAGTATGCCTGAAACTGAGTAAATCAACTTCGTTTTGGCCCAAACTGGAAATGACTAGGCCAAAACACTCCAAGATCCCATTAAACCCTTCGTTAGCCCTCGGGACCATGTAGAACAAGGCTAACGCACACACACTTGGTCAACTGCTAAAATGGGGACATTACACTTCCTCACATGTCAAAAATGCAAAATTCTTATGTGAGGCTATTGAGGAGGTCATAAGGGAGGTGGGGGAAGAGAATGTTGTTTAAGTGGTGACTGATATGTTGCTACAAGTAAGATTTTAACTTCTAAGTTCTAAAAAAATTATTTTAGTATTTCATTAAATTTTGAAAACTAAAAGTTTGTAATACATCAAAATTTTCACTGTTTACTAACTAATTTAAAATTGTTGTAGGGAAACTTTTGGAGAGACCCAAAAATCTTTTGGACTCCATGTGTGGCCCATTGCCTCGACCTCATGTTAGAGAACATTGGCAAGCTTGAATGGGTGAAATCATGTGTTGCTAGGGCCAAAAATCTTTGAAAGTTCATCTATAATCATACCTTGGTCCTCAGCATTATGAGGGAGTACACGAAGGGAAAGAAGTTGGCTCGTCTCGATATCACAAGATTTGCCTCTAATTTTATCAGGCTAAAATCCTTGTTGAGTTCAAGGTTAGCTTTGAGGTGCACGTTTGTTAGTCCACAATAGAGTTTCTCATCCTTTGCGACCACCCCTGCAGGGACAGATGCAACAAAATGCATTTATGATGAAGAAGGTTTTTGGGAGCCATGTACGGAGATTGTGGAGGTAATTTAAATTTTAAAAGCTTAAGTCTTAAAATTTTATAAATTAATTTATGTCATGCATATTTTTGTTTTATTTTCATTGTGCAACTTTGCAAAGTTTCATCATTCACTAAATTGTTTTTTTGTTTAATTGTTTTGTAGATCATTGAGCCCCTTGTAGCCCTCCTACGAGTTGCTAATGAGGAGAAGCCCGCTATGGGCTACATATATGAGGGTATGGATAGGGCCAAGGAGGCTATTAAGGCCAAATATGTAGGAGTTGAGGACAAGTATGACCCTATTTGGGACATAATTGATAGGAGATGGCAAAATCAGCTTCATAAGCCCATCCAAGCAGCAGCCTATTACCTCAATCCGGCACACTGTTTCCGTGAAGATTTCAAGACAGATGAGGAGGTTCTTAGTGGCCCATACACTCTAATATCAAAGATGGCCACTAATGCCATAGATATATTGCTTGAGATGGATGCCTATAATAATGCATCAAGGCCCATTTTTTCAAGTCAAATTTGCAAAGGTCGTACAAAATTGCAGCCAGGTAAAAAATGCATCTTAAGCCTTATACAATCTAGTTTCTAAATTTTTAGCTTTAAAGTTCAAATTTTGAAATGAGACTAATATTTTTTTCTTTTCCTTTTTTCAAAATTCAAATAGATGGTGGCAAATGTTTGGGCCTTCAACCAAAAACCTTCAGTAAATTGCCATCCACATAATGAGCCAGCCCAGTGCGCTTCTGGATGTGAGCGCAACTGGAGCATGTTCGAGCACATCCACTCGAAAAGGCATAACAGGTTTTTTGTAGAGAAAATGAGTAAGCTAGTCTTTGTGCATTACAACCTGCGCATTAGGACTAGGGAGATTTTGGATAGTGACACCTCTTCGATTACTCTAGAGGAGGTTGATCCAGAGTCTGAGTGGATCATTGAGGCTATTGATTCTGTCTTTGATGATGAGGACCTAGAGTTGGTTGACGAGGCAAACAAAGAGGCTGAAGCCGTGGCTATGGCAGCAGAAGACCAGAGAGCTCCAGTGTTCCCAGTGGCACCTCACAGGCACTGGCAGAGCCAAAGACTACTGTTGATCCTAGAGGCACCTCACAGGCTGATGCTATGGCTAATCAGTCATCCAGGGCCTACCTTAGACGCCTTACTAAGAGGCATTTTATAGATTATACTGAGCCTGAGGTTGAGGTTGAGGTTGGGAATGAGGATGAGGATGACGATGAGGACTAGGAGCCATAGCTATAGTCTTGTTTTAACTTTTTGTTTAACTTAACATATGATCAGAATTTGGAACATTTGATGATCACTATTGATGTGTTGGATTTCATATACATTTTGATGGGTTTCATGGATTTATCATTTTATATATCTATGTTTTACTTTTCTAATATTTCCTTCAGCTACTATTTAGTATTTAGCAATTTACCTTTGTAGTATTGTACTTATGTAATCGATGTATGTTTAAGTATGTGCATTAAGATCAAATTACCTTCTATTTAATAATGTTATTGTGTCTTTAAGATTTATTCAATAATGGGTGCATGGAATGTTCTTTAAATCCTAAAAAATCTCAAAATTTTGAGGATTTTTCACTTTGCTGAGTCACTGGCGAGTCCGAGCTGGGTCACGAGTCAAGTTACCCTTGCCGAGTCCAAGCCAGGTCCAAGTCACGTTACTTTGGGTGAGAGGCCTCATTGTGGCCGAAATGGAACTGTATCAAAATGCAACAAGAAAGCTATTCTCCTCAAACTTGGCAAGAAGAGGAAGGAACACTCAAACTCCAGGTACAATATTTGGATTTTTGGTGTTTTTTGCATGCATGATAAGTAGATAAAAACTAAGTTACTAAAATATGTTTCACCTTGTTTTCTAACTCTTTACTATTTATCTTGCAGATGATTTGTGGCAAAATTGGGGCGGAAATGTTCAAAATCTGCAAAAGCTTACCCTTTGCATCTTATGTCAGCCAATACCTCATCTAGTTGGGAGCATACCTAGAGCTTATTCGAGACCATTTACATGAAAAAGAGGAACAAGTTAGCACAGAGATGGCTCAATAACTTTGTTTATGTGCATTATAACCTTCAGTTGAGCATAAAAAAGGTAGAGTTAGAAGTAGTTGGTCCACTTGATTTGGATGACATAGATCCCTCCTATGATTGGACATCACAAGAGCAGCCCCCATTGTTCACAGACGATGAATTTAGTAATTTTGAGAGGCGGGGTATGGAGAAGGGTGGATTCACAGTGGGATTGGATGACATTGAGTAGGATGAGGGCACTGAAAGTATTGAAGATATATATGATGAGGCACTGCTAGTGTAAGCATCATCTACATCTAGGATGGGGGTCCAGCCACAACCACAATAGTCTTCTTGGGCTAGACTCCCTCCCACTCCAGTAGTTTTTACTAGAGTAGTTGGGAAGGGGAAGGGGAAGAGGAAGATATAGCCTATTTTAATATTGTCCTTGACACTTGTATTTTCTTAGAGTTTTACAAAGACAATTTTCTTTTTAAAGTTTGCTTTAGAGTTCAGACTATCAGACTATGGCTACAAGCAATCGACATTCCACACGAGGATGTGATTTTGTATCATATTTGCATTTATATATACCTAGATCACCTTGTTTGGGTTGTTTACTCATTTACTGACTCAATAGATGCATCTCCTTTGAATTTGCAAAAAAAATGCATTTCCAATTAAATTTAAGCAAATTTTTCAGTTCCCAAGAAGTTCCCAACTTATCTCTGATATTTTCTCAAGAAGCTCCTAAATTACTCTAATATTTCAACGATAAGTTTTCTATAACAATAAGTTGAACTATGCCTGAATATATCAAGTAAATAATAATTATATTTTTTTGCAAAGAAAATTCACCCAACATAGAGGAGGGAGGAAATCTTCAAAAGTATCAATTTCCCGTCATCGAACAAGACAATACAAGATCCTCAATAGTGTGCAAGTGAAAAGGCAACCACAATGCATGTCAAAAACATGTTTGGTTGGGGTGTATGATGATTGTTCATCCTATATACGATAAGCGTAGTACTTGCATAGAGGAATATAAATGACAATACATAAAAGATACGGTAACAGAAGAATAAGTTTGTTCATGTGAAGTTCCTACACAAAAGTAGGCCAAGGATGATCAGCCATGCATCATAATACTTTCCTGGACTAAAAGGAGCCTATTTCAAGCATCCAATAGTTGCCAAGTAAAATACATCTAGGATGGAGATCCAGCCACAGCCGCAGCAATCTTCTAGGGCTAAACTCCCTCTTATTCTAGTAGTTTTTATTAGAGCTGCTATGAAGAGGAAGAGGAAGATGTAGACTAATTTGATATTGTACTTGACACTTGTATTTGCTTATAGTTTTACAAAGACAATTTGCTGTTTTTAGTTTTCTTTAGAGTTCAAACTATTTGACTATGGCTTTGAGGCATCAGCATTTTGCATGAGGAAGCGATTTTGTATCATATTTGCATTTATATATACTTAGATCAGCTTGTTTAGGTTGTTTACTCGTTTAGATCTGCTAATTTAATTTTGCCAAAAATGCATTTCCATTTAAATTTAAGCAATTTTTTAAGTTCCTGATGTTTTCCCGAGAAGTTCCCGGCTTATCTCCGATATTTTTTTTTGTTCTTGCCGATAAGTTGTTGATAACAATAAGTTGAACTTTGCTTGGAGATAAGTAAATCATAAATTATTTTTTCAAATAACATTCACCCAACATAGAGGGAGTAAATCTTATCCAATTTCCATCATCTGACAAAACAATACAAGATCCTCAATAGTATGCAAGTGAAAAGGCGACCACAATGCATGTCAAACACATGTTTGGTTGGGGTGTGTGGTGATTGTTCATCCCATATATGACAAGCATAGTAATTGCATAGAGGAATATAAATGACAATACATAGTAGATAGTAACAAAAGAATAACTTTATTCATGCAAAGTTCCTACACAAAAGTAGGACAAGGATGATCATCCATGCATCATAATACTTTCCTTGACTACAAGGAGCCCCTTTCAAGCATCCAATAGTTGCCTAGCAAAATACAACTATTGATAATTGCTAAGAATCAACACTTAATACTACCCATACCCCTAAATAAATAATAATTAGTTGAATACAAACAAATTAATGAAATATTATAGTCAATTATGCCAAATACACTTACGTAATGTCCCCTTCTTTGGCATTGACAACTTGGTGACTATTAGCCTACTCAACAGGTTCCCATAGGTTAATGCTATATGGTTAGGGAGCCTTCGGAACTTGAGGACCTCACCATTCAGCTTATTTGGTGTTTACAGGTCTTGCCTTGGGCTCAATTTAGTAAACTATATATTGTGACACTCTCTGGGGTGGTTTCAAAAGAATTAGTCTGATTTAACTTATTTTTTGTAAGTATCAACTTGGGCACCAACTTGATCAATTGGCAACAATTTCTCTTTACAATGGTTGGTGATAGCATTTAATGTCAATTACCTGGTGATATTTGGTGATCAGGGAACTACTGAAGCAACATTAATATATAAGTTAAATTAAATACATAACCTAATATTGTTTTAAATATATGTGACTCATAAAGGGCGTTAAGGTGACATACTTGGAAACACTTTTAAAAGAAAATTTAACTTGTTTCAAAGAGAGATGCCCCATGGGAGAAATTTTGGCATCTAAGACAGGAAGTGAGCATCTGGGTAGTGAATTGGTCACTGGATGAATTAAATAGGCTATTTATTGAATTAATGATTATTAATTAACTTATTTAATAATAATGTTCAAGCTTACTGCATAATTGCTAAGTTATATGTTTTAAGTGCCATTAATGGTTGTAATATTAATTTATATGTTGGTGCCAAACTATGAGGAAGGATGAATTAAATATTATAATTCAAATGCAATCGAAGTATGAACTTTTAAGTTATGTGAGGTGTGTGATGGAAGCCTCTAGTCAATTTGCATTGGGAAGATATATAAGCCGGGAGAATGCCAATCGAAGATTACTCTGGATACATTTTGTGATTGTTTGTGAAGAAGAGAAACAAGGGTTAGAGAAAATCATGATCTTGTAGAATTGAGAATTCTACCAAGATTTTTGCACTTTGAATTGCCAGATTGATGCCACTGAATTGTGTCAGAGTATGGTTCATTCAGAGCCATCAATGTGCGTTAAATTGAGATTGAATGGTGAAATTAAAAAAAAATCGTGGATTGTAAATAAAGATTGTCTCAGATTGCGTATGGAGTGTCCTCAGGGATCAGAGAAATCACAGCTACTATATGATCTATGTTTGAAATATTTATAACAGCTGACTCAAATATCTTAGCAATTGGGTCATAGCTAGGGGTGCCGTTCGACCAAAAGAGGGTTTCAAATCAGCTTTTGGGCTTTATCTTACCCAATGATGGATGTCTAGGGGGTTTCATGCAATGTCTGAAGACAATTCAAAGAATACTGATAGATTTGATGTGCTGTATTGATTTCCAGGTTTTTTACTATAATTGCCAATTAGTTTTAATTTTTTTTTTGGCAAATATCTCTCATTGTAATTAGCTGAGTGGATTAGAGAATTTCAGTTTATGCCTGGTTAATAAAATCAGAGTTCTGAGTTTATAAAGTCTGCTAGCCAAGTGTTTGTCAATATGTCTAGCGTGATGCCTTGAACACCATCAACATATGATGGATGCCAACTGTTTGTAACTTTGGTTTAATGACTATGTCTCTGTTCGAAAAATTCAGATTTTATATAAGTTGCCAGTATGATTTCTATGACAGCATCATGAAGCAATTTTCTTAATTAAGGATGGAAATTGTTTGATGAAATGCACATGACAAAAGATTGAAGATTTAAGAGAAAAATTGCAAGGAGTAATATGCTGGTGAAGTTAGAATCTGTTGGGCTTCTTACACTATCTCCGCCTTCTTTAAGGCTATCTTGTGCTGTCTGTATAAACTGTTATGACCATCTGAATCACTTTATTTTTTGTAATGTCAGTTATGTTTTTGTCTTAGGCAGCGACCCCAATAAAATCCTCCACTAATTAATGTAATTTGATTTTGGATTGATGGCATTGCAAAAACAATTAGCATATGTCACCCAATTAAAATTCAGCATAGACTCAATGATTGAAATTGTACTTGCAAGTAAAGATCATCTCTCTTCATTATGGATAGCAACTTAACAATTATAAATTTTTCGTAAACTTCATCTTATTCTAAATGTTAATATTGATATTGCTTAGGTCATTAAAACATTTAAAGTTTTCAATATTGACCTTGAATACCATTTCCATAGAAAAATTAATATACAACACAATATTATATATCCTGCACCACTGTTATGATCCGTGTCTCTATCCATCACACACTACTCTCCATTGTTAATTAGCTATGCAAAACTTAAGGTTCAATTTTCTATCATTCATCATTTAGTAATTTCAGTTGAAGTTGTATGTTCTACACAAAAAAAATTGCCGTTAATCAATACTAGATAAATTTGCTTCTTTTATTGACTATGCCTATTTGTGCCACTAGTAAGAAGCTAGTCAAAATGATATTTTATGCCAAATCTTGTGCTATTGTAGTAATTGTATAAATAATGAAAAATACTGAATGATTTGCAGTAAACCCGAAATTGTAACAAGATCAGATCTTGCAGTGCCATATGACCCTTATTTACCTTATGTTTTGGTAAAAACATCATATGGCACCAAGAACAGAATAAAAGATCTGTAGAGTGAAAAATCTATACTCACTGTAGCAGTTCAGCAGCATCATATAACCCCATGCCTTGGGTACTTGTGCCATTAATGGCAGAGATTATATCTCCAGGCATTACACCAGCATGGTCTGCTGGCCCACCAGCTACAGGTGAAACGACCATAAGATTAGTTGAAGCTTTATCAACAGTCATGTCAAATCCAACCTCCAAACCGACTCCTGTCAGAGCGCCCTTAGTACCAGACTGACTTCAAAGCCAATGGCAACATCTTAGTTTGATGCAATTTAGCACACACAACACAGTCCTAAAAATCTCGAGTTTCCCAATGCATAATGATTTACATTTTATAAGTATAGTTTCACCAAATTTCAATCAAATGTATCATGCAACATTCTTAAGTGTTTAAATAGAATATAAGCACTGTTCAATAACCACCTTAATATCTAAGAAGATTAATAAATTGCTCCTCTATTAGCAATGATAAACAATTAAATAACAGCAAGAAGTGCAAAACAGAGCTCAAAACATAAAAATGTTGCAAGTCAAAGAAACATACCCGCAAACTGTTGAACTTTTCTGGCTCCAAGAAACGTGTGAAAGGATCATTTAAAGTCGCAAGCATCTTTCGGATTGCCGCATCTAGACATTATCCAATAAGATCAAGTTAGAGAATATTCTTCTAATAAGAAGGTTATAAAAATCACACAACCAATGACCAAGAGAAAAATGTCAAAGAAAACTAGTGAATGTTTAAATAATAAAACAAGACAACTGGCTCCTTTATAGAGGGGGATGATACATTCATCTATTAGAAAACTTCAACTTAATAATCTGAGACTGAGATCCTAACTTATGCAAACAGATTAACTCTTAACTGTGTTAGAATATGAAGTTGACAGTTGTGTCGGCAGCAGTGTACCAACAACTTGGTGTTTGTAAGGTGTATTGATTGGTTGCATATTGATTTTCTTTCACTATTTGCTTGTATATCGGGTGATGTGTGTAATCATTGGCTGAACATTTATTGTTTTACTGTTTCCTGCCTTTGTGATGGTTTGCATCATTCTAGTGAATCATGTTTTTGGGTCAATCTTTTGTGATGTGTGTGGTTTGATGTTTGTCACAATGGCTTTTCCTAGTGTGTTCATTCATAACTATTAGCACCAGAGATCATTGTGATGTGTCGTATTCGAGGATGGTTGCATTACTCAAGGTGATGTGACCCTAAGTCACAAGGTTCAAGTTCAAGTTCGACAATTATAAAATTTGGATGAAATTCGACAAGGGCAAAAAATTCTAAAAAAATTGACATTAAAT
Source organism: Cupressus sempervirens (assembly GCA_028749045.1). NCBI lineage: Eukaryota > Viridiplantae > Streptophyta > Pinopsida > Cupressales > Cupressaceae > Cupressus > Cupressus sempervirens. The sequence goes on from CM053787.1 coordinate 56,489,622, forward strand.
TCGCTTTATATAATTTTTTGAAAATATAAGTATATCTAGTAATTATTTTGTCTTTTTTGTCTTTTGACTCAAATAATACTACTTTTTCTTTTTTTTAAATTAAACTTTTAAAATAAAAAAAATCACTAACTATAACTTTTAAAACATAAAATAGAAATATATTTATTTTTATTTTAACTTTACAAAACAAAATAATAAATAACAATAATAAAAAGATTAATTTATTGTGTTTGATATATTAAAATAGTAATAACAAATGAACTAATAATGATAATAAACTAGTATAGATATAATAAACAAATCTATCTAAAGAGATGTCGATAGATATCCATTATAAAATGATTAAAAATCAATTTACTACATCTAAAAATATTTATATTTCCATGTATTTCTATTTATTTATTTTGCCCTCACTTCAGTTTTTTATTTTAATTACTACAAAGTGAATAATTATATCTCCAAAGTTTATAATTTTAGCAAATGTTTTATGTAATTCTTATCAAATTATTTCTAAAAATATACTTTATTTATAATAAATAATATGATTTTGACATGTAACTGGTTGTCAAATTTAACCTAAAAAGATAAATGTTAATACTAACACACTCACACCATCCCACTCCACCCTTCCTGGCATTGTAGAATGCCTATCAGCATTAATAATTTATATACTTGATATTAATGCTTTAATAATATATATATATATATAACCTATAAATAATAATAAACAAACTTAAATATTTTTAATATTAAAAAATAAATAAAAATAACATAACTATATATGCAATCTTAAAACATTGAAAAATAAAGATTGAAACCTAAGAAACAAAGTGATGTATTAAATTGAAAACTTTGATGGCCTCCCTCCATTGCGTTCTTTGTGTGGTGACAGGAAAGTTCAGCAAGGCAATGCCAGAGATCATTGTCATAGCCAAATTTGGTCACAAGTGAAGGGAGAGCTTCTAAGTACATCGAAAGCCCCTGTTGCAATCAACAAACCATGCTCGCAGTGAAGGAATTATTGCCATGATAGTAGAAGAGAAACCCTAAGGAAATAACTGGGAAAATCTCTAAGTTTGGCAAGCATTGGATGATCTTGAAGTTGGCTCAAATCTTCCTAAATTTCAAAGATTTTACGAGAGCGAGATCAACTTGAGAAACCCTCCACAATAGACGTGATCATAAAACTGCTATTTCACTTAAACAAGGGTAATATTTACAGAGAAAACTACCAAAAAATCCTTTTCAAAATGCGTAGTAAAATATGTTTTAAGAAAACCAAAAGTGATTTTTTTACAGTTTTAGCCACATTTATACAAGTTTTTTTAATTTTTTATAGGTTTGCCAAATTTCAAACCTAAAGCTGAAAATTCGGCAAACCTTGTGACACAGGTGTGACCTATCTCAAATCTACTATAGCCAACAGGTTTTTGGTGTGCATTTGGCATAAATAAAGTATCATTTCAAGAGGGATGCATGTAAGTCCGTGAGTTCAAGCTAGTACATTTAATTCATGTTGTCTTGTTTCTTATATGCAAGCTATATGTGGTGCAAGTGCAAACTTACTCAGCTGATTCAAGGAGGTGAAGAGAGAAGCATACTGGAATTGCACAGGCTCGACAACTATTTTTGTGGTAGTTGTTACTTCATCCACCTTGTACTAGCCATAAACTTGTTGGCAGTGAGCCTTAATCTATCGACAGTGAGCCTTATTGTATTTCTAGGGCATGGCCATCCTAGAAGTAAAGTCTCCATTCACAGAACCCTTTCATATCGCAGTGAGCACAAGCAAGTAACCTTGTTGTAAAAAATCACCTTAACAGAGGTCATCTTAACCAGTCTTTTTCATTTCATGAGCATTAGCTTCTCTGTTTTTCCTAGTTTGGGATTTCCACATAAATCCTAGTGTTGATCTTATTGGTATTTTTGTGCTTTCATGCTTATCTTTACGTTGGTGGTGTACTATGCTATAACTGTGTAATGTCCCCTTTTTTCTGGGACATTATAATTCTGTGTGGCCAGCTCACTTCGCCTAGGTTTCGGGGGCAAAAAGGTTCTTTACGGGGTATAGTTCGAGATTTGGCCTAGACATTTCCAATTCCAAACCCATCAGAGCAATTTTGGTAGGTTGTCCACATGCTTACTATTTTTAGTAAGTAATCAAAACTCGGTATGTTCGGTACCTCAGTGTTGAGTTGGAAGCGTCTCGCTGAGAGCTTTCCAACAAGCTATTGCACATGTTTATCAGAGTTCATTTGGTCAGTTATTTTAATGCCTAATGACTATATGGTTTACTGACTAAGTGACTATTAAAGTTCATTTAACTTGTCACTTTATTTAAAAAGGTACTATGTTCACTTAAGTGACTAAAGGACAAAAAAGGTGCTTTATCCCACATTGCTTGAATGAGCGTGCATCACATTGGGAAAAGTAATAAAGGTACAACAAGCCCCACATGAGAGGATATATGAAGATTATAATATTGAAGACAAATATTAATCTGGGAGCTGGAAACAGTTGCTGGTTATTTCTTCTAGGACACAAACCCTTGAAGAAGCATTTGAAGGTTGGACGCAAAACTAGCCTTCTTACAGGTTTAATAAACATTGCCAATCTAACTGTCATTTCTGTTTATAAGATTGGATTATTGGGATTGTTGCATGTTATTGTATTGCTGTTGTATAATACAGTAACGTTATTGGACAATTATTTGTATTAATCTGCTGGTTTATGTATAAGCTTTTGAATATTGGGGAATAAAATAATCTTTTCTGAGTTTCTTGTATGCAAATGTGTTGGTTAGAAATCGATTAAAGTTTTGGAATTTATATTGAATATTGGTTTTCTGTTTGGATTTAAATCTGCACTTTTTATCACGGGTTTTTGGAAAAATATCCAAAAAGGGATATTACAAATTGATAGATCTTAAGTGGTGATTGTTGATTATTAAGTATTAACTGACAAATTAAAGGTTTTTATAAGTGTGGGAATAACTGATTCACCCCCTCTCAATTATTTGGCCTAATCAATAATTGGTATCAAAGCTTGGCTCCACAGTGTTGAGCTTAATCGCTTCAGGCAAATCTGATGGCGCACAAATTGAAAATTCTTATGTTTGATAGATTGAATTACAGTTCATAGAAAGATCGGATGACAGTTTGTCTAGTATTAGTTGCTAGTTACACGACTTGCAAGCATGTGGAGACTGTGTATGTGTTCCCTCAAAATGGTTTACATACTGCAGATGAAATCGAAGTATATGAGGAAAATGAGAAGGCAAGGTATGCAACTATTACTGCTTTATCTAAATCAGAACTTGTTAAAGTTATTTCTTTGAAACTCTACTTGTGAGGTTTGGGAAAACTTGAAAATAATCTATGAAGGAAATGATAAGGTGAAGCATTCTAAGAAGTTGACTGCAAAGAGACATTATGAAAATCTTAGAATTGAAGATGTTGAAGGTATCAAAAGTTATTTTCAAAGAGTAGAAAGTGCAGTGAATGAGAACAAGAATCAAGGCGGCAACATAATTGATGAAGACTTTATGGAGATCTTGATGACATTACTAGACAGTTAAAGTGACAAAGTTTCGTTTATTGAAGAAGTTTATGATCCGAATGAGTTTACCAAGGAACAATTGTTTGGCACATTGATAGCATCTGAGCTGAGAAAGTTTGCTGATGACAAAAGCATATCTGAAACGGCTTTCAAAGCAACCAAAGTTGAGGAAGAACCTAACAGTGATGATGATGAAGAGATCGAAGCTAACTTAGTAAGAAGATTGAAGAAAGGTACCAGCAAGTATAAATGTACATTACCTCTGAAATTTTTTAATGTGGTAAAGTTGGTCACTTGGATACTAGATGCCCTAAGAGGTCCTAGACAGAAGTTTTTGATGATGAATCAGAAGGTGAAGATTATTTGTTTTATGTTGAAGATGAGGAAGAGGTCAAGAAATCTGAAATTGATATTTCTAAGATTTGTGCTAAGATTGATCATATTGAAATTGCTTTATATGTTAGCAGGAAATAGAATGAATGGTTGATTGACAGTGGCTGTTCTCATCATATGACTGGAGATAAAAGTAAATTTTGTTTCACTTCATAAGTATAATGGTGGTCCTATTAAATTTGGTGAGGACAAAGCAGCATATATTGTTGGGAAAGGATCATTTACTTTTGATGGTCAGAATTACACTAACGATGTTTATTATGTGAAGGGTTTGTATTATAATTTGTTGAGTGTTGGACAGGTATGAGAATGGTTATGACGTTATTTTCAAGAATGAAGGTTGTGAAATCAAGAAGAGAACAATAGCATTGATTGCGGTTAGCAAGAGAACTAGCAAAAATAAACATCAGTTGGAAGGAGATGCAGAAGGATGTCAGATATTTTGAGTTGATGACAGTTGGCTCTGGCACTGGAAAATGTCACATAAATTTTGATAATTTGGTAAGGATAAGTATGAGTGAAGTTGTTAGACTTATTGAAGCTAAGAAAGCTAGACAATGTAATATGTAATATGCAGAGGATGTCAAGAAGGAAAGCATACAAGAGAAATGTTCGAAGTTAAAGATCACCCATCTAATAGTGTACTAGATGTTGTGCACACCAATATTTTGTGGTCCTACAAGAACAAGAGGTTTACTGGGTGAAAGGTATATTTTGCAATTCATTGATAATCATTCTAGATATACATGGGTTACATTTCTAGGAGGAAAAACTGAAGCATTTGACAAAATCAAGATATTTAAGGCTAGAGTAGAGAGTGAATGGGAAAGGAAAGTCAAATATTTAAAATCTGGCAGAGGCGGCAATTTTACTTCTAATGAATTTGAAAGTTACTGTGAGGATCATGGAATAAGGAGACAACTTTTGCAGCCAAAACCCTGCAGCAAAATGGTATTGTGGAAAGAATAGAAGAACTATTCAATAAGCAAAATGGACTATGATCAAAAGAAGCAAACCTACCAAAAGTTTATTGCAAGGAAGCGGCACACACTATTGTGTACACATTGAACAGAGTTTCGTACTGGAAAAGATACTATAAGACTTTATGCAAACTTTTGGCATGGAAGGGTACCTATTATGAAATCTTTCAAAATCTTTGAAAGTAGCTGTTATATTCAAAGAGATGAAGACAATTTGGGAAAGTTGAACAGCAGATCTGATGAAGGATTTTTTCTGGGTCACTCTACCAGATACAAAGCATATTAGTGTTACAATAAAGTGTGAATGTGAGAATTGACGAAGAGTTTTCAGAAGAAACCAGAGAAGATTGTTGATTATGAATCTGATACTAAGGAAAAGAAAGAAAATGATGAGGAAGCAGAAGAACCGAGACCGGCCCCTTCTCCTACCAGTAAAATTCCAAGGTATGTTTAGAAGCATCATTCTAAAAAGAAGATTATCGGTGATAAGAACAAAGGTGCTATTACCAAAAGTATGGCAATGAAAGAGCAAGCTTTATAATGCCTATTTTCAGAAGTTGAACCTAAATCTATGACAAAATCTTGTAATTATCAAAGTTAAATCAAGGCAATGGAAGAACAACTAAATTAGATTGAAAAGAATCAGACTTGGGAGCTTGTTCCCAAAACGACAGGAAAGAATGTGATTGGAACTAAATGGGTTCTCAGGAGCAAGTTGGATTAGAATGGTAAAGTTGTGAAAAACAAAGCTAAACTTGTCTACAAAGGTTATTCTTAGATTGAAGGAATTGACTTTGATGAGATTTACGCACCCGTTGCTCAGATGGAGGCCAGCATAATGTTCTTGGCTTTTGCAACTTACAGATAATTCAAAGTCTATCAGATGGATGTCATGTCAGCACTTTTGAATGGTGAGCAGAATAAAGAAGTCTACAATGAGCAACTGGAAGGTTTCAGGTCAGAGACAAAACCAGATGCAGTTTGCAGATTGGAAAAGGCTCTTTATGGATTGTAATAGGTGCCTAGAGCCTAGCGTGGTAAGTTGGATAAATATTTGATCACTCGAGGATTTTAGAAAGGTTGGGCAGACAACAATATGTACTTCAAAGTAAATACCAACAGAGTTCTGGTTGTTGTGGTGTATGTGGATGATATTATCTTTGGTGGAAAAGATGATATGTGCAAAAAAATTGTTGAGGATATGTGAAAGGAATTTGAGATGTCTAGGATTGGTGCATTGAATTTCTTCCTTGGATTAAAAGTGAACTGAAACAGCAAAGCTATTTTTTATCTCACAATCCAAGTATGAGAAGGAATTGTTGAAGAAATTTTGCTTAGAAAACTCGAAGCCAGTAAGCACTCCTATTATCATCGGCTGCAAGTTGATTAAGTATGATGACTTGCTGAAAGCAGATGCAAATAAGTATAGATCGATTGGATGTTCCTAGTATCTCACTGCGTCTAGATGAGATATCATCTATGCAATATGTTTGGTAGCCAAGTTTCAAGAACTGAAAGAATCTCATGTTATGGTAGTGAAGAGAATCTTCAAGTACTTGAAAGGGAGTAAAGATTATAGTTTATGGTATCCAAAAGGATCAGATTTGACTTTGACAGCATATATAGGTACTAGTTGGACAAGATCTTTGGATGACCGGAAGAGTACCAAAGGGAAGTCCTCTTTCTTGGCTCTTTGTTAGTTCCTTGGTCGAGCAAGAAGCAGGATTTTGTAATGCTTTCAATAGCTGAAACAGAATATATTGCAGCATCCTTGTGTTGTACATAGGTATTATAGATGAAGTAATCTTTGAAGAATATAGGGATCCATTTTTCTAAACCAATTCCTATACTATGTGATAACACCATTGCTATCTATATGTCAAGGAATCCGGTAATGCATTGCAGAACAAAACACATTGATATCAGATATCACTTTATCAAAGAGAAGGTTGAGGCTGGAGAAGTTTAGCTGGAGTATGTATCAACAAAGAAGCAAATCACAAACATATTCACAAAACCTTTGTCTAAGGATACTGTCGAGTATCTCAGAGGGAACTTGAGCATTAAGCCCCTTTCTGGTGCTCATTAGAATATTGGACCAGTCGTTTTGCACATCTATATCTGTTTGCATCAATGTTGGTGGGCTTCCTCTCAAGGGAAGCAATGTGTGCTTGTCCCAGGGAGCTATTATTTTCCTTCTAGCCCTTTGTCATTGTTTTTAAAGGGGGTTGGAGAACTTCCAGAGAGTTTTAGCATTAATTCTAGTGATCTTTCTATGCTTTGTTATTGATGATTGTTGCCATCAATGACAAAAGGGGAGATTGCTAGAATATGGGGTTGATGGTTGTCATTAATGTCAACATCTCTATCTCAACCTCTAGTGTATCGGTACAATATACTGTCAACTTGGTGTATCTATTGGTCACATATTGATTATCTTTCACCAATTGCCCGTGTATCGGGTGATGGTGTTACCATTGGATAATCATTGATTATTTTATCATTTCATGCCTCGGTGATGGTTTGCATCATTTTGGTGGATCATATTTTTTTGTTGATCTTTTGTGATGTGTGCGGTTTGATTTAGGTCACAACAATTTTTCCTAGTGTGTTTATTCATAACCATTGGCATTGGAGATCATTGTGGCATGTTGTTGTGTTTGAGGATCTTTGTATTGCTCGAGGTGGTGTGACCTATCTCAAATCTATTTTAACCGATAGATTTGTGGTGTGCATCTAGTATAAATAAAGTATCATTTCAAGAGGGATACATACAACTCCATGTATTCAAGATTGTACATTTGATTCATGTGATCTTGTTGCTTATATGTGAGCTATATGTGGTGCAAGTGCGAACTTACTCAGTTAGCTGATTCGAGGAGGTGAAGACAGTAACAAACTGTAATTCCAGAGGCTTGACAACTATATTGTATGGTAGTTCTTACTTCATCTATCATGTACTAGCTATAAGACTATTGGCAGGCGTGGACATCTGAACAATGAAGCTTACCGGCAAAACCCTTTCATATTGCAGTGAGCATTTCAAGTAGTTAGCCTTGTTGTACAAAATCACCTTAATCGGTGTCACATTAACAGGTGTTTTTCATTTCATGAGAATTAACTTCTTCATGGTTTTTCCCAGTTTGGGTTTTTCACATAAATCCTAGTGTTGATTGTTTTGGTATTTATGTGCTTTCAAGCTTATCTTTACATTGGTGATTTACTATGCAATAACCAACAAATCTTAAGCAGCGATTGTTGATTGTTAAGTATTAATCGACACATCAAAAGTTTTTATAAGCGTGTGGGAATAACTAATTTACCCGTCTCAGTTATTCGGCCTATTCAACAAACTTCACTACAGTAATGTGATCCAAACATAGAAATAGAAAAAGTAAATCAACAAACCTTCTAAACCTCCACAAGTCACATTACTATTAGGGATTTTGCAATTTCTGGAATACTTGTGTAGGAGTTTAACAATGAGATTATATTAATGTCCACAATCGCCCAAAGAAGTTCGATGGCACTCAAAATGTTTAGACCCAGAAAAATGTCCTGATCAATTGTTTCTACTGCAATACAAAAAACAGCTGAGTCCATACACAATGCGATGTTCAATAAATGAAACTACCAGAAAATATACTACACAGAGTATATGTGTAGAACACTATATTTTTAAAGGTAATAATTCTGGATCAAATACAACAATCTGAGAGATAAAACGAATCTCAGTTTATATGCTATGAGTATGCATGAAGAATTTGCCTTGATAAAAAAACAATGTCTTAGACATGTATGTCTGTTATTATGTTATATTGGAGAGGGCAACACGTGCATACCCCACTACAAAAATTCCCATATAGACAATGCAAGAAAGTTGTAGTAAAAGAAAAATAGTCTATGATATAATAAGACTACAAATATTTGTCCAACTATTATGATGGTGCAACCACAATGTTTTTTTATCTCAAGTTATCCCATTCATTTTTGTCATTATGTACCTGGTATAGTCATCATTGTAGACACCAACTAATGGACTCTTCCCATGTTAAACCATGCATCATGTATTCTTTAATCGCGTAATATATAAAATTCACAATAATATTGCATTAGTATGCTTATTTAAATTTAGCATGCACCCTTATTTAGTCCCACCATTCATTTTGTCAATTTTTTTCTATTCAGAGGATGCCAGTCCCTTTCAGCCTTCTTCGGGTACACCAAACAGCGATGTCTTGTTCTTTATCTTCAGGAGACTTCGAGACTTCAGGACCACACCTTACAGATTTAGTCTTCTTCAACACAGACCACATATCAGCTCATCACCTCCTTATCAGTGGTCCCTTCGGCCTTGGGTACCAAGCGGTCACTTGGTCTCCCTTCCTCTGGGCACACTAGGTCCGTGAAGCCTAGCAGGAGTTTCACCCAGCAATAGCTCTCCACCTCCAGTGGTTCTCAGAGGTGGCATAAGACTTCCTCTCAATCTGGATCACACCCTTTGGGGTTCTCAGTAGCTACTGCTCCCACCTAATGTTGCTCTTTGTTTTTCTTTTCCTCAGACACCATTTGGTGTTCCCGGTGTTGTCTGGTTTCTTTTGTTGTATTTTGGCAATCCCTTAATACCTCTTTGTGGTCTCTTGTTGGACATTAATAAATTTATCTTATCATATCTTTATTTGGTTGACAAAGATTCACCCTTGTAGAAGCATCTGTGGGACTCTTCCCAAATTGAATTGTGTTTCATGTATTCTTTCATTGAGTAATATAATCATTGTCATTATTGTAATAGCATTCATCCTTATTTTTATTGCATTGCTGGGCAATCAGACATGATGACCTGCCAAATTATAGTCATTGTTCCCAATTCCAAAGGTTGTGACAAAAATGAGAAGTGACAAACAAAAGGGCAAAGTTGTGAAAAATCCTTGTCAAGTACAAGGAAAGTAGACAACACTCGACATTATACATGACCTGCACCCAAGAGGCAAGTGTAGAATTCCTCAGTTGTAGAGTTTGACATTATTGGATAATCACTAGGAAGCATAAAAACAATAAATATATCAAAGAAATGGCATCCACATTGTTAGGCCCCACAACCACAGGTCCACAATCCTACAACATGCTTGTCACACCTCCAAGGCCAGGGGTGTCATTAGGAGGGTTAAACAGAAGCCCATCAAAATGTTGAGGGTGGCTGGAAGCCTGCAACAAGAGTGAATAAACTCTCCTACTCTTCGGGCTCATCTTATAAACCCAAAAGGGTATTGCAAAAGGTAACCTAAATTTAATTACATCAATTGGGCACTACAGCTGTCATGGCCTCTCTATCAACATATTCCATCATGTTTAAAAATGGCAACATTGAAGAAAATAAAGGCACATGTACCTCGGCTCAAATTATTGAAAACAAAAACATAAGTTAAGGGAAGATTGCATACATGTCTCTTCACGAGTATTCATGGGGTCATGGCGAAGTGCATCTTCTCGATAGCGAAACCATCTTTGACCATTGAATGTTTTGTCAACATATGCTCGATCAATGGTCCTCCATGCTTCCAGAAAGAGTAAATTTTCCTCAGTAAGTGCCCCTACATTCAATTCGGGAAACATATATATTGCTAAAATGATAAGGCAACAATAATGTCTCAAGGATAAAAAATTAGTTCAAGAAACTCAAACCCGCAACAGTTTACAGCTTGAATGCCTGTAAAGCATTTTCTTATGATACGAACCTCACAATGTGGGAGAATAAATGCATAGATGACTGTTAGTGATGTCATTTTGCATATCTATCGCATTCTAAGGCTCTTTTTTTAAGTTTATCCCTTCAATAATGAATTCGTTTTATTTTAATTGCAAAGCTGAAAGATCTTGAAGGTCAAATGAATGTCAATGTTAGTTTGTACTCACATGATGGACTTCTGTTGATATTTATGGAGACTGACATCATCAATACAAGAGTTATGACTGATCCAACCAGGATAAGGGAACCCCTGTTGTTCTTGCTTTTTTGCCATCTCTGTGCTTTTGTTAACTTTTTTGGGTGAATATAACATTCCAAATAGTTTGGATATAATTGTATGCCTCGCTGAAAAAATAAATTGGAGTGCTTCAGAAATTCCTGGAACTGCAACTTAATTTCTGGTAAGAGCCCATTTGTTATCTTTGCCCTAATGCCATTTCCTAGCTGTAGTCTGTCTTTTCTCTTGTCAAGTGAAAAATGGTCGTGCATGTGTTTTCTCACTTCCCACTTCCAGTACTTAGTCTTTGGCTGTGAGATCTGCACAAATACAAAAGCATCCAACACAAGTCCTAAAGCATAAATATAAACCAAATCATTATACTTAATGATATGAAAACAGAAGATATTAATCATATGTTTGTCTTTCAGCTCTATTCACTTGGCTAGAAAAGAGACAGTTACTAGTAGTCTTGTTCCAATAACCTCAAGTGTGTTTTTCATGTTTAACAGCAATAACATTTAATATCTGATAGAAATGTGATTTAACCCATTAGTGACCTTTTTATCTTAGGTCAGCTAGAAATTCCAAAGGTGCCTTGCTCAAGGAATAGATAAGATCATAGTTCACAGACGTAGACTCGGATAGTGCTCGGCAAGCCCAAAATTTTCAACTCAGCAAATACTCGATAAAAACTCAGCAAAAAGTTTGCAACTTAGAGAATACTAAAAATTAACTCTCTTAAAGAAACATATAAAAATTTAATTAAAGAGTGCCATCTCACAAAAGAAAATGCATGATTTTATAGCAAAAGCAACATGTAAAAAATGCACTTTAACCAGCGCTTTACCTACATCGCCATTTGTACCCACATCTTTTTGCATTTATAAAAAAGCAAGAATTAAACTTGTGAAAACTCGCGCAGGAAAAAAAGATGATAGAGATGAGAGTCTGCAAACTAAGGGTAAGATGATAGCATTCAAAATTGCATGGTAAAAGTTTCATTCATGATGTGTGATTTATGTAAAATCTCCGATTTCAATTACATCTGTTAAGGTGGTACAGCAAATGAAATATAGATTGCCAATGGAAATAACATGATAACCGAATTGATTCTTAAATGTTGCTGCAGTAATATAATATTGCTAATATAACAGAATATGTTATGAATGATGTTTATGTTGTAGACACTGAGTTGGCAAACAAACAGCATTCTTAGAAAGCAAATTAAAAACAGACAAAACATTGAAAACCTTGAATTTATCTTTGAAAAGGCACTGCTTACATATCACTTTGAGATTAGACTCTACTGCAAATTTCTGGCAACAAATAAAAAACTGTTGAAAAATTAAGAAATAAATATTAAGGTTGAAATTCATAGAAACAAAAAAAAATTGCAATAAGATGTCTTCAATAGAAGGACAAAGGCAACTGACAAAACAAAACATAACACACAAATAAATTTTACGAAGCAAGCCAACAAAAGGAAACACCTCAAAACAGATTCAACAAAGCTATAAATTAAGTTGTTTTGATCTAATATATCTGAGATTGCAAAAAGAGAAGGTATTCTTTAAACTGGGAAATTTAGCAATGCGCGGATTTGTGATGTTCCTCATTAGGTCGGCCTTAATTCATGATTTATGTTAGAATTCCAGTCGGTCCTTGCTTAACAGCTATAAAGATTATGATCTGAGTTTTGAGACTGCCATATTTATTTGCAAAGTTGGCGATGTCAAACATGTGCAGGGAATTTCATGGTGATTGCTGATGATGCCACTCGGATCCTGCACTTACAAATATGTATATCTTCTTCTTGGAATGGAAGGATGTGTCCCTTTCTGTGGTTGTGCTCTCTTGTGAGAGTGGCATCTTTTCATTATGTTCCTACTTCTTTACTCATCAATTACTGTTTGTAATAAAGACCGCTGCTTTTATCAACAAGGTTGCTGCTTCATTTTCAACAATCGTAGCATCATCATTCAGAGCATTGCTTCATCTTAGTCATCTGCTGGTTTATATGAATCGTTGCTTTATTCCTGGGCATTACTCTCTGGTCATCAATCATGGAGAATGATTATCTCTATACTATGCCAGGGATATGACAGTCTGCCCTTGCTAAAATTGCTTGCCCTTGAGCAATGATTTAATGATCATGGAGTAACATTCGTAATCCACCTTCCGTTGTACAATATTATCATGTATGTTTTCTCCCTTATTTTGAGTGTGACTTATGATCAATACTAGGAACTTGACATTTCTTTGCCATTTATTGCTTTGTTCTTTTGATCCATGACTTCACATAGCCTGACCGAGTGACTTTCTTGTTCTCTTCTCAATTTTCTTACTTCTTGTAAAGTGGCATTTCTCACTAGTAGATCTTCTATGGCTGCATCTGCTTCTTTTGAACTTCTTTCTTTGCAAAGATCTTCTAATCTTTCTTCTATGTAGAGATTGTCATTCATCTGTATAGACAATTCCTTTCTTCTTTTCAAAGAGTGAGTGAGTTGTTCCTTAAGTTTCTTGACTTGCTCCATAGCCATGTGTAGATCCAGTTTTTCATTGTTAATAGCTTTCTCTAACTTGTACACTTCCATTTTCTTAGATCTTTACTCTTAAGTTGTTAAGCCCCTAATAAGAGAACCTTGCTCTGATACCAATTGTTGGAAATGTAAGAACAAGCAGGAGACTAAGAGGGGGGAGGGGGGCTGAATCAGGAACCAATTAAACATTTTTTCACTTAGGTGACTTCTGCTTTACTTCTTTAGATTGTCTACTCTAATTTCTTGCATGTACATAAAGTAACAAAGAAACCATTACATTTTGACACAAGATTTGGTAACCCAGAAACCCTCCAAGTAGAAGCTAAAACTAGGATGGGGATGACACCCACAATGCTTCACTACTGCAGTAATAAAAGTGGCCTATTAGGGCTTACAATTGATCACTTATGGTGATCTACTCTATTAGGAGTATGAAGGATTGTTAGGTCCACCTTGCAAAAGGATTTTACAATACAATGAAGTATGTACTCTATTAAAAGATTCAGCAAAGGACTGTTAGGTCCACCTGGTTAGAGGATTTGACTGATGCACCTGTTAGGATAAATCAGCAGGTTGATCTCAGCTTTGCTACTCTGTTTGCTGATGTAGATCTTTTGAATTATATGATCACCTGACTGTGATGAATGAGTCACTGCTTTGCCCTTTATACTGCCTTGTAGCTTGCTTGCTTAATCTACTCCATATTCACTCCTTGTCTTCATATATATCTCATTATTACACAACTTATATCATAGACAAATGAATTTGTCTTCCTTATATGCCCTTCAATCAATAACTTCATACCAAGTTGGCTCACATAAGAGTTATCTTCATAATAATCAAGTTATACCTTCAAGTCGACCCAAATACTGACGCTCAGGCAATATTGTGCATTTGATGTTTTGTTGATGATGCTTGGGCAATACAGTGAGCTCGGGTGACACTATTTATTGGATGCTCGGATAACTCTATGACACTCAAGTGATACAGGAGCAATCTGACTTGAACTAGTTAGCTCGGTTCAAACTGAGAACGTGGCTAACACTATGAACTCGGTTCATACTAGGAACTTGGTTTCCACTGACAACTTGGATAACTCAGTTTATACTGTGAGCTCAGTTAACACAATATAACCTTCATCAGCTCAGGCTACACTGAAAACTCTTTATTGATGGAAAGCTCAGTTGCAATATTAACCAACCTTCCTAAGTAGTTGTAGCTTAAGTGGTTTGTTACTAATTGACAATATGTCTTGCCATAGGGTCAACACATATGATATTCACTATTTTGATATCACGTTTGATATAATGAGTATTGGTCTTCCAGAATATCAACATATGATATTCACCAAATACTCAAATAAGATTTGATATCACATCTGATATCATGAGTATTGGTCTTCTAGAATATCAAGAAATGATGTTCACCAAGTACTCTTTGAGTAATGGCCTCCAAAAATATTGAGATGCAATATATTCACCAAGTATTGTGAGTAATGGCCTCTTGAACATCAAGTTGCATGATATTCACCTAGTACTCTATGTAATGGCCTCCAGAACATCAATTTGTATAACATTCAGCATGTACTCAAAATGTTTATAAGGTATGTGCACACGCATTCTCATAATGGTACCATATAAACATCCACCATGCAAAGTATAATCTATCATGATCTGCATAGACATTGTAAGATATCCATCATAATAGAAAATTAAGTTATTGTAAGATCATCACTTTTCAATAACTTCTGCAAATACAAGTGATAATCATTTGGAAGTTGTCACTTCCTCATGATGCACATAGGGGGTAGGCCCATTAAATCATGCAATAACACACATGATACCAAAAGATTACATAAATTCAAAACTCCCTCTGATTCAGATATGATCAAGATCTTCAAAATGGACTGAAACATATCCTCTATCCACTCCTTCAGATGGATGTGTCAAACTTACTCTGGACATCAATTTTTTGAGCTCCTTTACCTTTGTAGAAGTGTCAAACTCCCTCTGAATTTGATATCAATCCTCCTTTTTCCTGCAAAAGCATCCTCAGAAAAGATCAAGGCAAATAGCTCATATAGTACGTGTAGAAATACAAATAAGAGGTTGACTATAAAAAGCAAATTATGGATAATATTCAAGATATAATAATCAAAATACTTATCTCATTACTTAGGAGCAAACGCTTATCAACATCCTTCCAAATATAAGCTGCTCCAATCAAGGTCATGTCACCTAGGCAACATTCTCCTCTTCTTTACAAAAACTTGAGAGTTCTAAAGCTCATGCAAGCATTCTAATCACAATGGATTAACTTTGGTTTTTTATGTCTTTAAATGAATCAATTTCTATGATGACATGACAATACTTCTCCAAATCCCACAATTCACAATATTGATGTTCAGGCTTAAATCGCTAAATATCACTTACTGAAGATGTCTACGAACTTTGTTTGTTCACCATATTCACGCACAAAGGTTCTGCAAATTTAAATATTTAATTCAAGAATACTTAAGCCTTCACTTCTTGAACCTTGCAAATATTCAAATACAACTACACCTTTAATTTTTTCCAAATTTAAAGACACACAACAATCAGATATTCTCTACCTCTTCCAATCGTAATCAAACTATATGTTTTCAAGAAATATTGTCATTCACATATAAAGTGCCTAATGGAATATTGTATATTTTGTTTCAGTTATTTCTTTCTTGATAGTAGCAAAAAGGCGCAAAAGTTTGTTACGAGATTCTTTTGATACTCTAGTAAGCAACACAAATATTTTTCGAGGCTTCCCTTAGTGCCTCAATGCAATATTTCTCAACACAATCCACGATGACTCTGGCGCAACATTTCTTAATGTTTTTATTCTATATGACACCCATAATGATGACACAGTTTGCTATTAAAATTGCTCTTAAGCCCTTTAAGGTTCAATAGTGTCGCACAGAGCAAGTAATTTCGAAGTTGATTGATAGCTCAACGTGGTTCACACCCCCATTTTTCACCCGATCCTCTAACTAGGAGCATGGTCGGGTTGTATCAGGAGTTCCCAAATAGTTCAAGAACCCAACAATGGTTCCCGCTTCCATTGACTATTCAACCAACATGTTTTAGGGTTACCAATTGCTACATTCCCGAGATCATGTGGATCTGAGAGCTATGTGGTTCATAGTACCATCCTTGGCAATGTTACCATTACAAGACTCTTGTCAATGCTCCATGGAGACCCACTCAAACATCATCAACACCTATGATGGTGGGAGGAATTTCACTCTTTAAATATAACCTTCTATTTGATATTCTTCGTTTGTTGTCCGCTATCATGGTCACTAATAGCATAGCTATTCTACAATATACACCGCTAGAAATGTGGGGGTAGTATTGGTAAAAATGTTGTTAGGATAAACATGTTACCTTGCACATATAATATATATATATGCTTAATGTCATATCTGCACTCAAACAATATATTTACGTTAAAGATTGATACAAGTATGTCTAATAACAAATCTATTAGTTCCAACATACTCTTCATGTTGTTCACACTCACTATTTTCTCCCCACATGTTGATCTACCTTCAAGTTGTTAGGCTTTATAGAAGGAACCTGACTCTGATACCACGTTGAGTTTCTAAGATCCCTCCAAATGTAATAGCACTGCCATTTAAGGTATGTGTTTTTCAAATAGCAACAATCTCTTTGTATTTGTATGAGGAATAAACCAAGAGGAGACATGTCCTTTCATGGGACATGTCTATTCATTAGTGTAATTGATATAATGATAATCTTAATTATATATATGAGTCATTATTATTGTATTAATTTATCTCACAGGTTTATACTACTAAAGCTACCAATCATCAACAATTGTAAGGCAGAACTTACTGTTAAATATATATATATATAGATCTTTATAGAGGAAATCAGAGCTCTTTGTATATATATATGTACATATATACATATATAGATATATGTACATACATATATGTACATCTATACATATACATATATGTACATATACATATATGTACATATATATATATCAGTTTGATATTTGTAAGACTGTCGCATATAATGATTCAGATTTAGAATATATGTTATGACTAGAAATTGACCAAGTTATCCAAGGACTGAATCGTATTTGATTTATTTATGAGACTGTTGGTAGTCAATAATGCCCTAGTTATTAATTATTTTCTACAGCAGTCATCAATGATGGATATATACTTATGATCTGAGTCAATGTCCACGGAGGGACATGACTCTCCCGTGGCATATGCCACGAGGAGTCATGGCCCTCCTTGGCTTGACTCTTCACAACTTATAATCACCGAATGGTGACTTTACAAAATTCATTTGATAACCAATATCATTTCAATATTACATCGATTTACCATAGATGTATTTTAAGGAGATATATATATATATATATATATATATATATATATATATATATATATATATTACTTCACAAGTACATATAAATATTAATATCAAAACCATATTCTGAACCTATCAATCCAAAGAAAACTATAATCTTAGCACTCCCTCTTAGACAAACAAAGGATTGAGAGTGCAATCTTGAGAGTGCACAACAAAATAGTTGAGGATAACAAGATCTTCTGTTTTACCTCAATTTTAACACAATGGTTATCACAACCTCTAACTAGATCCAGTGATAACACTAGTATCAAGATACACAAGGACTTCATCTGAATGTAATCAACCTTGATACATCCGTCATCACGTGTTCAAATCAAATTATGACACATGATAACAGGTCAAGCTATAATAAGATCGTCACCTATAATAGCAACCATATCCGCATAACAAATCGTCATTTCTTATGCCACAAGACATCCACAATATTGCAATATTGATTTTATTAAATATTCATGAATAATTTACATAATACAAGATTTTAATCTCAGGTTACAATTTAATCATACCAAGTTTGTTCTTGAAGTACTCAATTTTCAACTTTGCAAGAGGCTTAGTGAAAATGTCTACATTTTGTTCTTCAGTGCTAATGAAGATCAATTTTATAACATCTTTGTCCACCATGTCCCTTACATAATGGTAAGGAATTTCTATGTGCTTGGACTTGTTATGGAAAATTGGGTTAACTGATAGTCTAATGCACCTTTGATTGTCACAGTAGATTATAGTGGGTTTTAGTGGTTTTCCTAATAATCCAAATATAAGTTTCCTTAGCCATGCTGCTTCATGTACTCCTATAGAGGCAGCCATATATTCAGCTTTAGTGGAGCTCTGAGCAACTACTGACTATTTTCTATTAAACCAAGATACCATAGCTGATCCAAGGCTAAAACATCCTGTAGTACTCTTACGATCAATAGAACTGCTTGCCCAGTCTGAATCAAAATACCCTTGAAGTTGTAACTCTATATTTGTATACTTTAATCCAAGTTCAATCGTTCCTCGTAGATATCTTAAAATATGCTTGGCAGCTATTATGAATTTTCTTGGGTTCGCACATTTGGTGGTAATTAGTAGGTTCTATAGGTTCTGAATCTACTACTTCGCTTTTAAGCTTATGAAGGTTAGTTTCCATTGGCATTGAAAGACGCTTGCAATCCATCATTCCAAATCTGGTCAATATATCAGTAGTATATTTTTCTTGGTTTAGGATAATATATTTCTCTTTTTGCCTCACTTCTAAACCTAAAAAATAATGTAGAAGTCCAAGATCCTTCATGTCAAATTCAGCTATGAGATATTGCTTGCATTTGGCTATAAGATGGTCTGCACCTCTTATCAGTAAATCATCGACATAAAGAACAAGAACTAACATATCATCATTAGATATTTTGAAGTATATGTTAGGATCAGCTTCATTTTTAGAGTATCCTAACTTGGAGAGATAGTTGTCTATCCTCTCATACCAAGCCCTGGGAGCTTTGCTTAAGGCCATAAAAAAGCTTTCTTTAGTTTGCATACATAATGCTTCCTATCATGTGTGGTGAACCAGTCAAGTTGTTCTATATATACTTTTTCAATGATGCCATTTAGAAAAGTTGTCTTTACATCCATTTGATGTATTTTCCATCATTTGGATGCAGCAATGGCAATTATCGTTCTTAGTGAGCTGTAGTGTGCAACTGGAGAAAATATTTCTTCAGAGTCAATTCCAGCCTTTTGAAAGAAACCTCTTGCAACAAATCCGGCCTTGTGTTTTTTTAATGCTTTTGTCAGGTGCATACGTGATTTTAAACAACCATTTTGAAGATACAACTGATTTTTCTTTAGGTCTGGGTACGATATCCTAGACATCATTTTTAGAATGGATTGATATTCTTCTACCATTGCATCTTTCCATGCTTGACATTTTTAAGCCTCCTCAACATTAGTTGGCTCAGTTTTTGTGAGTTATGTTATTAAGGCTACATAACATTTTTGATTTCTTGTTTTCTTATTTTCTCTAGAAATCTCATCTAGTTCTACATTGTTCTCTTCAATCATTTTCTTGGCCCATAGTGGTCTTTTCTTGTGATTTAAAACTTCCTCATTCTCAGGATTAGGTACGGGAGGGTCTCGTTCTTCTGAAGGGCACTCCCTCAGATTTCTAGTCGAAGTATCTTCTATAGTGTTCTCCCTCTGGTTCTCAGTATTATAATCATCTTCTATGATGTACTCCCTCTGATTCTCAATTTCCTCATCTTCTTTGTTTAAGGATGTTTTGAAAGCAATGTCTTCATCAAACTGAACATCCCTACTGATTTCAATAGACTTTTGTCCTGGAATATATAGTTTGTATCCCTTAGATGTTTCACTGTAACCAACCAATATGCCTTTCTTTCTGGAAGGTTCTAATTTGGACCTTTTCTCTTTGGGAATGTGAATGTAGACTAGACCACCAAAAATTCTTAGATGACTAAGGTCTGGTTTGTTCCCTGTGAAAGCCTCTTCTAGAGTTACATTTTCTAATGTTACATGAGGGCTTCTGTTTTGTATGTATGTTGTTGTATTTGCTGCTTCAGCCCAAAAAGACAGAGAGATTTTGATCATGAATCATTGCTTTTGTTGCTTCTATAATAGTTCTATTTTTTCTTGCTGCAACCCCATTTTGTTGAGGATTATACGGTATTGTTGTCTCCCTCTTAATTCCAACAGAAATACAAAATTATTTGAAGATGTCGGAAGTGTATTGACCTCCATTATCTGATCTTAAAGTTTTTATTTTCTTTCTAGTATGATTTTCCACTAGAGCTTTAAATTCTTTGAACTTTTGTAAAACTTCATTAGATTCTTTTAAGTTTTAGGAAGTATATCCAAGCTTTTCTAGAGTAATCATCAATGAAGGTCACATAGTACAACAATCCTCCTAGAGAAGTTGTTGACATGGGTCCACACAAATCAGTGTGAACAAGTTCTAGCACCATTTTAGACTTGTGCTTACTTTAAGGAAAATACCCCTTTTTATTTTTTCCTAGTGCACACCCTTTACAAATACTAGTATGATCAAATTTGAGATTAGGTAGAACTATAGTGATTTTTCCTATAGTAGGAAGGGCACTAAAGCCAAGGTGTCCTAATCTTCTATGTCAAACTTCAATTGATTTATGGACTTCATGATTTAGGGCTTGTTGTTTTGCTTTAGTACTTAATTTGAACAAGGTTCAATCTCTTGATCCTATATTAATGGCGTTCTTTATGTTGGAGTTTTTAGGCTATAGTAATACTTTGTCTTCATTGAAGGTGACACGATATCCTTGATAAGCTAATCTTGAAATGGAGATTAGATTTCTTTTTATCCCAAGTACAAATAACACATCTTTTAATGAAAGAGGAGCAAGTCCCAATTCCTTTTACTGGGTAAGTAGAATTATCTCCAATTGTGACTTCTTCTATACAATACTTTTTGAATGTTTCAAACTGATTTCTAAATCCAATTATATGTCTTCAAGCTCCGCTATCTATTATCCAAGAATTATTACTTGAATTTATTTCACTTGACAAGGCTAAATAGAATAGAGAATTTTCCACTTCATGGGATTCAGCCAAGGTAGCTTGATTTTCCTTCTTTTTTGGACAAAATCTTTGAATGTGACCAAACTTTTCACATCGATAGCATTGTACTTTGGATAGATCTCTCTCCTTGTGATTTTGAGATTTGTTTCCTCTCTTTGGTTTGGACTTCCTCTTATTCCTTTGTTTCTTGAGTTTGCATGTAGTGCTTGAATCTCTCCTCCTTTGTTTGTACAAATTCCTCTTGATATTAGTCGTGACTCCTCTTGAGTGCATTTGTTCTTTAGTTGATCAAATTTTGGAAATGTAGGATGGCTTAAACATTGGATGAATGACTCCCATGATATAGGAAGTCCTCTTAGAGCAATTAGACAAAGTTCAGAGTCGTCTACATTGTTTCCCATGGTGGCAAGTTGATCCTTTATTTCAGAAATTCTTAGGAAGTATGATGTTATTGCCTCTCCTTTGTTTATTTTCATGTTCATGAGTTGCTGCTTTAATGTAATTATGTAAGTATTCTGCTTGCATTGCTTATTTCAAACGTATCCTTTATTGGTTTAAATCCTTCAAAAGCTGTTTTTAATCTTGCTATTGAAGGAAGAATATGATCTCTAACGGCATCAATTAGAATCTTCTTGGGCTTTCTTTTTCATCTGTTCCAAGTTGTCCTTTCAAGTTCTTCTTCAGGCATTTTTTAATCTTCTTCTACAAAGGTTTCTAATTCAAGTTCTTCAAGTAGGGCTAAAATTCGTATCTTCCATGAAGAGAAATTTCCAGCCCCTTCCAATTTATCTTCTACTTTGATCCCATTCACCATTATAGCCTTGATTTAATCTGACTGATATAAATAACAGTAAAACTTTATTTCAATTTAATTCCGATGATTTTCCTCTAACAAGGCTCTGATACCATGTTAAATATGTGTACAGATCTTTATAGAGGAAATCAGAGCTCTTTATATATATATCAGTTTGATATTTGTAAGACTGTCACGTATATTAATTCAGATTTAGAATATATGGTATGACTGGAAATTGACCAAGTTATCCAAGGACTGAATCGTATTTAACTTGATTTATTTAAGAGATGGCTGGTAGTCGATAATGTCCTGGTTATTAATTATTTTCTACAGCAGTCCTTGACGATGGATAAATACTTATGATGGGAGTCAATGTCCACGGAGAGACATGACTCTCCTGTGGCATATGCCACGAAGAGTCATGGCCCTCCGTGGCTTGACTCTTCACAACTTATAATCACCGAATGGTTACTTTACAAAACTCATTCAGTAACCAATAACATTTCGATATTAAATCGATTTACCATACATGTCTTTCAAGGAGATATATATATATTACTTCACAAGTACATATATATATTAATATCAAAACGATATTCTGAACCTATCAATCCGAAGGAGACTATAATCTTGACACTTATAATTAATAATTAAATACCAGATGCAAACTTCAACATAATCTACAACATTTCCTATATCCGTTGCACTAAACACTTTGAAAATAAAAATGATAATTATAGTTCACAACTTCACAATTCAATGTGTGTCTAACAATGGTAAGGAAAATGAAACTGTACAAGTTACAACCACCCAGCCCTCATTTATTGTTTAAGAAATAGGAATATGTTTGAAGACGCCCATATTGCAAATCTCCATATTTCATATGAGAACAGGGGTCATCAAAATTGTAATAAATGAGGGAGTATGTATTGTTAAATAATTGCAAATCAAATAAATTTTAATGCCTTTGATTATGAGCAGTGAGTGTTATATGAAAGCCAACTGTTTAACATATCCTTGAGCAAAATAGTAGAAACATTAGCCATTAAATATGATCATCGATCCTTATGCTGTAATTATTTATTGTGTCCTCTCAGTCTCAGTGACTCTGATTCTTTATTCTTGTTGTTGCAGACTAGTAGGTAACAAAATCAGTACCTGGATTTTGTATAAAATGGAAGGTGGGAGAGGTAGGGATGACTTTTGGAAACATGGGACACCGGGAGAAAAAAGAGATGTGAAATGTAACCAATGTCCTAAGTCGATGAATGGGGGCATAACTCAACTAAAATATCACACTCGGAAGATAGAAGGTCATGATATCACACCATGTGATGGTTGTCGTGAAGAGGCTACTAGGCAGTCTATAACAAGCCTTAATGCATATGAGCAAAAGAAGATAGCCAAAATGAGGACAGCAAATGCTATGTCTGCCCCAATGGGAGATTTTAGTTTTACAAGGTCACAAACAAGTGTAGAAGCTTCTTCCACTGGGCCAGGGATACGAGGATTGTCATTCGAGAATGTGAGTGGCCATCTTTCAGACTTTTGGATTCCACATAATACTCCTAGTGCTCAACCTGGATTGAAAGGCACTGCATGGAACAAAGAGATGCATGAGAAGACAAGGGTGGCAGTTGCAAGATTTTGGTTCTACAATGATCTTCCCTTCGATGCTTTATGTAGCCCATATTGGGATCAAGTAGTCACTTTGATTTCTATGTCTAGTAAGGGGTTCAAGGGCCAAACTCTTTATGAGGTGAGTGGGTCATTGTTAGACAATGAGGTAAAAACTATTCATCAACTTGTGGAAGAGAAAAGAAATATTTGGGAACATAGGGGTTGCACTATTATATCCGATGGGTGGACAGTTGACAAGAATAGGACGCTCATCAACTTTGTAGTTTCCTCAGGGGGACAACTGGTATTTCTAAAATTGGTTGATGCCTCTGATCAAATGAAGAATGCAAAAACTTTGTGCAACATGTTGGATGAGGTGGTAGTTGAAGTGGGAGTGGCTGATGTAATCCAAATTGTGACTAATAATGCAACTGCATATGTGGCAGTTAGTAAACTTTTGATAGAAAGGCATCCCACATTATTTTGGAGCCCTTGTGTTGCCCATTGTCTTGACTTGCTCCTTGAGGACACAGGGAAACTAAGTTGTGTAGAGAAGGTGGTTAAAGATGGAAGGATATTGCAAAGTACATCTGCAATCACACATTGGTCCTAAGTCTTATGAGAGAGCACATTGGTGGTAAGGATCTTGTGCGAGAAGGGCTCACACGCTTTGCTACTAATTTTCTCAACTTGCAAAGCATATTGGAAACATTGTTAGACCTGAGGCGTATGTTTCTAAAAAAGAAATGGTTAGAGAGTCCTTATGCCAAGAAGCCTAAAACAAAAAAGATTGTGAAGGTTGTGTTTGATACTAGATTTTCCGAGCTAGTGGAGGAGATCATCAATGTAAGTTTTCAAGTCATTTGATGATTTATTATTTAATTTTTAAATATCGCAATTTACTGATTTTTGTCGAATTTCTTATGTCTAGGTGTCAACATCGTTGGTGAAAGTTCTAGGAATTGTGGATGGGGATAAAAACCACATGGGGTATCTATATGAGGCCATGGATAGGGCCAAAGAGGCCATTCAGCACTTATATAGGTCAAATGAGACCAAATATAGACCCATATGGAACATAATTGATCATAAGTGGAACCAACAACTCCACTAACATATTCATACAGCTGCCTACTATTTGAATCACAACTTCTATTTCTCTGACACTTTCCAAGCTGATGCAGAGGTTCAAGTTGGCCTAGACACATGTATTCAGAGATTGGTTGTTGATTTGGACCTTCGAGACCTCATACTTGATGAGTTACAGAGCTACAAGAGGGAAGAGGGGCCATTGTTTTCTTCTCCCAATTGCAAACATAGGAGATACACCCTACAACCAAGTAAAAAAACACGTGTGTTTTGTTTTATTATACCATTGATTTCACACATTAGTTTATTGGAATCTTGAGCATACTTCAAATAGTTTTCTTATCCTTGCAGATTTGTGGTGGGAATATTATGGTGCCACAACACCTAATCTTCAAAAGTTTTCCATTCGAATATTATCACAGCCCTGTAGTGATTCTGGTTGCAAACAAAATTGGAGCATTTTTGGGAACATACACACAATGAAGCAGAATAGATTGACTCAAAAGCACTTGAATGACATGGTTTGTGTGGTACAACCTTCAATTGCACGAAAAAAGGGTGTGAGAGAAAGCTTCATATGAAGCACTTGACTTGGATGACATTGATCCATATGCAGCAGATTGGATAGCTCCTCCTAATGGTGATGATGTGGATGTGGATGTGCATGAAAATCCTTTGTTCACTGATGAGCGGCTATTAGAGCTTCAAATGGAGGAAATGATTGAGATGCAGAAGTGGCAGCACATGAGGAGGAGGAATGAAACCATAGTCAAGCACCTATGGAGGCATCTATTAAGGATGTTCCAACTACTTCAGCAACACCCACCCAGCAATAGCAATCTCTTTTGAGCTTTACTCGTAGACGCAATTTATAATTTCTACTTCTAGTTTTGGTCGGCCGAAACTTAATATGTTTCAAAAGTAATAGTTTCATGGAGTTCGATATATAGTCAACTTATATTTATTTAGATGTCGCACTTTCTTTTTGATAAATGGTTCTATGCAAATATGCTAAGTTCTAATTGACAAATTATTATGCATTAATGTCAAAACTTTGATTAATATATGGTGGATATCTAAAATCAGTATACATTCTACAAATTTAGTGTATATGTGTGTGTTTTAAATAATTTTAAGAAGTTATATATTTTCAAATGTTCAATAGAAGTGCCAATTTATTGCCAAAAAAAAATTTGAGTTATCGGCATTTCGAGATTTGAATTTTTCGGCATTCCAAGATTTGAATTTTTTTGGGTTCGCCAAGATATTGCCAAGACTAAGATTTTCAACTATGATTCAAACCATTCAAACTAAGCTTAGACATGGACTTCATCAAATGTTCAACTACACTAACATGGACCGACAAATAACAGGCTTTAAAACTTAGTGGCCAAATATAAACATAAATTAATTTCAAACCACTCCTTACGGACCATTGAGGCAGAGAAATCTGCTTATCGAAACCAATTTTCTTTTCTTGAGCAATATGGGTATATAGAAAGGAATAAATAATTTCAAACGCTCCTTACACACCATTATAGCAGAACAATCTACTGAATTGAACATCTCCGAAGCGCAATTCAAGTGAACGCAAAATGGGTATATGGAAGGAAATCAATTTTATTTTCCTGATGATGACGACGCCAGTTGGGCAGTTTGATTATAGGCCTTATTTACAAATGCATAGCAAATCCACTTGGGTATCATGGTTTTAAGCGTTGTATAAGAATGAATTCATGCAATGACTTTAATTATCCTTTCCTGAAGACAATCGCAATTGGCTTATCTTAGCCGAAGACAAATCCAGTAGGGTATCTTGGATTCGAGACTTGTTCTCAAATGGGTGCATTGAAGGACAGACATAGTTTAGCTATAATGACTTTCGAACTTGTTTCCAGATGGATGTATGAAACGACACCTATCCCTGACCAAGACACTTTTGGGGTGATGGTTTCATGTCTTATTTGAATGAACGAATGAACTTCAAAATGGGCGTCCACAATTCCTCTCACGATAAAAATATGTATTGATAAAATGATTAATTATAAATATTTTTTAAAAACTTGTTCTCAACAGAAGCTTTCTAATTAGCTAGAATACACTACGTAAGTATCAAATAATAATGTACGTGTCAAAACATATTTACCTCTTGAAATTCTGCAACTCTGAATTTGTGCTTCCCATAGCATCCAGTAATAAGACATCTATTGACAGCAATAGCGGCGACAGAAGGTAAAGGGACATTAGGAGAGGATAACGTATGGTAATAATAGCATCCTCCCATCTCTGCTCAGCGACCAATGGTGCCCATACAAAACTTCGCTGCCGTTCGTATTAAGATTGCCCCTTATAAAGAGAATGCCGCAGCATTCTATTCTCTGAACTTCACTAGATTTTTACTTGTATGATTTCACATTTAGTTTTTAAGAGGCATTGAAGCTCGCGCATAATTTTTCCGCCCTTGCAGATCATTTGGGATGAAATCTCCTCTCCTTGATGGGTCGTTTAATTAAATTATCGTTTGGCTTCTTATTATTAGTAGTAACTAGTAGTATTTGCTTGTAGGTTATATACCATTAAAATCAGTTTTGTTTAAGTAGTTATTAAATTTTTAATTTTAATATTAACATGCAATTTTAATCTGAAGAGGGATTAGGTCTAAGAAAAAAGTTGTAGATGAGGGATAATAAAAAAAATTGTTAAATAAGCGGAACATTAACATTCTAAAATGTTCCAACACTAGTCAAGAGATAAAAAAAATTGTGTTGGATAAACTTAAAGGTCGTCATGAAGACAAAATAAATAGAGAAGAAAAATAATCCACTATGTGAAAGAGTTCAACCCCACGTGGTGTCATGAGGATAAAGATTACCTACGGATGCCCATGAAAGGTAATGTTAGACTGCTAGTGGTGCAATTATCATCTATGGTGTGAGATGGGGGGTGCCCAAGGAGGTATGGGAAGAAAGAAAGTACAGTTTATGTGCAGTAAAGGGTGTGTCGAAACAAAATTGTACTTTATCTTTTAGTGCATTGGCTATCAAGATATTCAAACACAGTTTGAGGACAATTTGAAAGAGGGCTACTTACACCAACTCTCTGATGAAACAAGACTACACAAAAGATCTAGTTTTCTGATGCAGATTCATAAAAAAAGGATTGATATCGTAAATAAAATGAAAATGATAGAGCTTTACTTTGTGGTCCAATGGGTTGTTCAGTCTCGTAGCTATTGTTAAAACATCTTCATTCAGTCATCAATTAAATTCAAGTATTTTTATATTCTAAATTTCTCAAAGCATACATAAGAAATATTTAATTTACAAAATTATAAAATTCATTTTTGTTGTAGATGATTCACTAATAAAATGATACCTAAGTTATGACGCATTTGAGATTTAGAAAACTTGTTAATATGAAGACAAAGTGATTAAAAATAATAATCTAGTTGCTATTAAATATGGATCTTAATATATTATAAATATAAACATTGTATATTATATTAAAATATAAAAATAATATATATCTAATTTATAGAGTGAAATATGCTAGTTGAAAAATTTAATGACTTATGTGAAATAACTTATCTACTTATATCATGGCGCTCTCGACTGATGTGACGACTAAGGTTTTACCTCCCTGCAATCTACCTATTGGTGATCGAAAACGTTAAGCTCTCTCCCCTCTAGCTTCGAATGGAAATGTTCAAGAAATGTGCTAAGAACATGTCGGGAAAGGAGAAATAGATGAACGTAAAGAAGGATACGAGACACATTTCTTTTATGAGTGGTTGTGTTGGTCCTCTCGCTAAATAGTCACCCTTCAAGGCCGATGGATCCAAGGGCCTGGGCAAAGGCGTGCCAGGGATGTTAGCTATGGAACTCAGCTCGGATGGCAGACATAGGGTTTCACAAGTCCCAGGCACAAATGTCTGTTATTGCTCGAATGTTAGCAAGTGTTTTGATAAGGCAGGGAGTTTCGACAAAGGTAGATGTAAAAATGGAAGAGATTATAGTGACGAAGGAGTTAAGGGTGGAAGAATAGGCAGCCAATTTGATGATGGTGGTGGTTTTGGTGCCGTTGGTGAAGACTCTGCTAGTAGTGGTAATAAGGGAGGTGGTTTGGTTGGGGATGGAAGCCATGATAACCATGGCGAAGGATGCAGCGGGGCTATTACCTTTAGACCCCCTGTGCAACAAAAAAAAGGAGGTGTTTCGGTGGTTTTAGATGCATGTGCAAATGAGGAAGTTATGCATAATGTTCCAGTCTTTTCTAATTTTGGAATAATAGGAAGGTTCAATGGGTTATGGCCTAGTTTAAGTGAGCTGCATAAATGGATCTCGAAAATTTGGGGACCCTACTAACAGGAACAATCTAGATTTACCTTGCAGCTGAAGGGTTTTTTATTGTTGTGTTTGAGAATACCCAGGATAAAAAGATAATCTCGTGTGATCATTTTTGGTGTTGGAAGGATCAACATGCCCTTATGCTAAGACCATGGCACCCAAATTTCTGACCTGATTCGAAAAGTTTTGAAAAGATCCCTATCTGGGTAAGACTCCCCTACTTTCCTTTACACTTATGGTTTAACTCTTGTTTGGAATCTATTGGAAATTCGTTAGGTGATTTTTTGATGGTAGATGAAGGCTCTTCAAACCTTTTACATTCCACCTATGCCTGGGTTTTAGTTGAAATGAATATTTCACTTGGGCTACCAGCATAAATTGAGATTAAAACTTCAATGGGTTGTTGGGTTCAACCCTTGGATTATGAAGGTATTCCATTTAGGTGTAGGAGATGTCACTAAGTGGGACATGTGGCTTCAAAATGCTCAAAAGTGAGAATCCAGCAAAAGCATCTTGGTGGAGAGATAGTGAGGAACAACACTACATGATTTTGAAGAATGAGGATGAGGGTGAGAAACAAAAAAGTTTCTCTCAAGTTGTTACAAAATCCTTGTAAAGGATATCTCCAGAAGCTAAAAATGAGCCTCCAAAAAGGAGTGGTAAATTTTCAGTAGCAAGTGGAAAGTGTTTGCAGGTTTATGAAGGCATGGGTACACCAGAAGGAAAAGAGAAGCAAAAGCAATATGATCATGACGCAACAAAAGAGACATTACAAAGAAATGATAATGAAGAGGATTATCCTACACATATGGAGAGCATGGCAGACCAAAGCTGCAATGGTGGAAGATGGATGGCAGGCTGTGAAGAGCAAGAAAGAGAAGCGAGGGGCAAAAGAGCCCTTTGAGATGATCCTCTGGTCTTAGTCTTGAGGTAAAGAAAAGTTATAGGTCCTAGCCCATATTTTAGATGTAGTTTCCCCTTTGTATTGACTCTCTTCAGGTTGGGTGCATACCCTTTTGTTACTGGTTCAGGCCAAGGATAACCCATTTTTTATATTTTATATTACAAAACAACTATTACCGATCAAAAAAAAAAATGCTAGTTGATATTTTATTTTATTTTATTTTTGGAATCATGCAAAAATATTTACTACCGTTTCTATTAAATTTATTTTTTGATCATTTAGATTTATTTAATAAAGCTAAACAATACTATTTATTCTA
Source organism: Cupressus sempervirens (assembly GCA_028749045.1). Classification (NCBI taxonomy): domain Eukaryota; kingdom Viridiplantae; phylum Streptophyta; class Pinopsida; order Cupressales; family Cupressaceae; genus Cupressus; species Cupressus sempervirens. The sequence continues at coordinate 56,520,130 of CM053787.1, forward strand.
ATGCATTTTCAATCAAAAATAATAATACTATTTATTTATAATTATATTGCTCCTTGCTAAAAAATAACAATGAGAAAAATAATATTCTAGATCTTTAATTAGAAAATAAACTAAACATGACTATTAACCATCACCATCACTTTAAATGTTTCTAGATTTTTCTATGTGTATGGAAGGAAACCCTAAAAATATTTCTAGATTTTTCTCCATGTGCAAAAGGAAACCCCAAAATTATTTGTAGATTGTTTATGTTTGCAAAAGGATGCCCTAGAACTATTTGTATTTGAACATAGGCATTCTATATATGCCAAACATGAGTAAATGCTCACTAGCTCAAGTAGGAATCCATCGAAGATCTATCTTGCTTCCTTGTAAGTATTATGTCTGCAAAATGTTGTTTAGATTTTTTTTGAAGTAGTTTTCTTTAAAATGGATTAATGACAATTGAAAATCATTGGTTGGCTTTAAAAATTAAGAGAGAATGAGAACAAAGTCAATGTTTCTCAAGTAAATAGTTTCCAGATTATATCTTAAAATTTATGTGTAGGAGCGGAAACCTTAGACCCTTTCTCCAATACCTACCTTAAAATTCCATATGAAACCATGTGCACATGAAAAGTAGGAGTCACAGCTCTATTTGATCCCATGAATTGTGCAATTCAATAGATCCACAATATAAATAATAATAAGAGAGTATGCTTGGGTTAAAAATGTTACCCTCTTTAATAAAATTTTAAATTAGTACTCAGATGGAGCAGATATGTGGTGAGGATAATTGACATTTAAAATCTTTTGATAAGTGGGTAGATCATGTCATCTCCATGGCTATATACGATGGCATTAAAGCCATTTGAATTATAAGGTCTATATATAAATGTTAATGAAGAGAGCAGAGAAATTGGATGCTCAATGTTGGATTGGTTAGCTTATGAGCTTTGGGATTTATATTTTTCTTTAGTGGATTTAATATCTTTGTAAATTTTCTATTTCTTCTGGTTTTTGTGGTTTTTTATGTATATTTTTGCAAGTGTTGGTTAAAAACATTGTGCATAGCTAGTTGCAACTTACAAAATTGTAACTTTAGGTAACATTTCATGAGATTACTCTCTCCTCTCAACAAAAGGGAGGCTCCCTTCTTACCATAGGTGGCTTCAATAAGAAGTTAATTGAAATTAACAAAATGATGATTCTTTAATCAATTCTTCTTTTTTAGGAATGATTTTGCATACAAGTACAACTTTCCAACTTAACAATGAGTGCCCTATTGCTACAATAATACAAGTGACCCTGGAATTGATGCGTAAGAACAACACCATAGAAAGTAATTTTATTTTTTTATGTATTGTGAAATAAAAAAAGGAAGCCAAAGTCTTTGAGCATTTTCTCAAATGAGGATTCAGGTAGAATAAACAATAAGGCACAAAGTCTCCTACTAGTTATTCCCAAATTTATTAAAAACATTACAATTGAAGCCCAAGCTCTTTGACTTTAAGTAATTTCAACCACTACTATCTATCACAATTTGTCTTTCTACAACACAAAGTCTTCAAAAGTTTATATTGGCTCTAAATACAATAGGCAGCTTAGAGTCTGCACACTAGAACCCAAATCCATCTTGACCAAAACATTACGATTTATTAAAAGCCTTAGAGTGTACAATACAAAATGGTAGAATTTTTGTGGCTCGCCAGAATATCATTATTTGTAATGAGCTCCCTCCTTTGTATAGGAAAAGAAGAGAGAGAAAGGTAGAGATAAAAGGGGAAACACTCAACCACTTTGATTTATTCAAAAATAAACTCCTAACTAACTTTGACTTATTCAAAATTACGTGCCTAATGGAGTTGCAACTTGATTGCATGTTACAACTTTGCACATGATACTATCATATGCAATTACATCTTGTTTTTGCATTGCACATAATATGTCAATTGCAAATTACATATACATGATGAAAATATTCTAAGTTTCTTGCAAGACATGAATTCTATTACATTAGGCTTTATTGGTCTTCATGTTGCTACAAGACGCCCGATTTATTACAATTATCATGGTCAGGTTTGGTGGAAGCATCTATGATTGGAATATATATATGCATCCTTGATCATTTCATTGAGTGTTGACCATTTTTATCTTGAAAGCACTTTATGTTTGCAATCATTCTTTAACCTCCACGAAGGTTCCATTATGTGATCATGCCCAATTTGTGTCCTTTGTTCTTCTTCTTTTTTATTGGTAATAAAGTGTTTATATTGATATTAAAATATATATATATATATATATATATATATATATATAAATATATATATATATATATATATATATATATATATATATATATATATATATATATATATATATATAACATGCTTTTAGGCATCTATTATGGACGAGATTCCAAAACACCAAACCTAAACACCTAGATATCCATCGACCCAAGTTCTAGCTTGCAAATGTATAGATCACGTGAACAAAATGTGATGGAAGTACAATTCAAGAAAGTCACCAGGATCAAAATGTGACCATAGAAAAACAATAAAGATTTACTTAAACCATCCAGTAGCCTCATCCTTGGAAAAATTTAGAAAAATAGTTGAAGACCTAACATCAAGAAATTTACTCCTTGCATTCCCCCACTCATGATCATGCTTTCCTTTACAACTACCACATTCAGAGAAAAGTGAAACATCAGCAACAATCACAGATATATTGGGTCACCACCGTTGGGCTCAACATTAATTGTAACACTACCATTGCCATGGACAACATCCTGGTTTGAACTACCAACAAGCCTAAGATTTGGGTGAAATCGATTCCTTCTATAGATTCTGACACAACATCAAAGGTGGTACCTCTCCATCATGTGATTCATCTTTGGAATGTATGCCATCATGCTTGTTTGGGGATGTGAAATATTTCATTGTACAGAGGAGTCTTTACTTTGGTAATGCTATCAGGGACACCTGCCTATGGTTGGGCCCTACCAAACATATTGTCGTGTGATTGAAAGGCATGCCACCCATTCTTTGAAGGCTTTTGTGGTTTAGATGGTTGAAGTCAAGGAGCTTGAGTTTGAGTTCCCAAAAATCTTTGAAAAGGAAAATACTTGGATTGTTCACCCCAAATTTTGATAAAATGTTAGCAATTTTGTTAGCCTCTCAAAAGATATGTGATACCTTGAAGTCCTCAAACTTGTCCAATAAGTATCGAATTTGTGATATATATTTGTTTAGATACCATGTGTCTATTTCACATTTGATGATACCTATAATTACTAGTTGAGAGTCGCCTTCAAGGAAAACTTTTCGAACTCCATTTTTGAGACCTAGTAGGACTGTCTCAAGTGCTGCCAAACATTCAGCTAGATTATCAGTTCCCTCGAGTACATGTTTTGCATCAATCGCTAATATGTTACCACATTCATTCCTTGCCATGACCCTGATACCTGAAGGTCCTGGGTTTCCTTTAGTAGCCCCATCGAAATTAATTTTTATCCATCCATCTTCAGGAGCTTGTCACTTTGCCTCACTCTTTTGCAAGGCAGAGGATTGATCCTCCCAAGGCTATGAATGTGCCTATACTCGATAAGGGACCAACTCTACTAAATGAAAGTATCCCTAATGTTAGATGATGGGCTTGTCAGGATGAGATCAGAAGTAGCATTTGAGACAAGTTCTCAATTAGCCTTTTCCAACCGAAATAGGAATTGTTAAATAGACTCTAATTTATCCTAGAAAATTCTTTAGTTACATTCTTTCCACAATTCCCATAAATTAATGGATGGGATATTGTGCCAGATGGACCGATATATGGACCTACAAGCTTTTGAGGGCCAAGCAAACATCCAGTCCTTAAGCTTGGTAAGCATTAGGCCTTGCCAATTCAATCTTTGGAAGATGAAGTTCTAAGTGTGTTGTGAAAATTCATAATTGATGAAAAATATGATATGTTTTTCCTTCCACTATCAAGCATAGAGCGCATTTGAAATGTCCCAAAAACCCCACTTTTTGAAGTCATTCCCCAGTCAAAATTTGTTGGTTTCCTGCAAGCCATGTGAAAACAACAGCTTTGAGGAGACATAAGGAATACCAACAAAGTCTCTTTTCCCATTCCATCTCATCATGCTTCCCTTGTAGTGAGTATATCCCACTTTGACTGAGTACTTGCCACTTTGTGAACTGCGCCAAATTATCTTGGCTTACTTCTAGATACGGAGATTTGGAGACTATTTAATATTTCTTGTAGTATTTCCTTGTCCTTAGGGGGAAGGTTTAAGCTATCAGTATTTTTCCACATGAATATTCTACCTACTTCTAAAGCCTTAATATTAATGAAATCTCTGGCTTTAGGGCCCCCAAGACCTATCTATTGTGTTGTGAATGCTGGAGGGAAATCCCCCTTCCTTTAGAACTCGAAATCCTTCCCAAGAGTCACTCCAGAAGTCAGTGGATGAGCCATCACCAATTTTCTAAGTAAGGTGGTCTATGATTAAACTTTTACAACTAAGAATGAATTTCCATAAAGTCGAACCTCTTCTTGGATTAGCTATTGTAAGTATTCTACCTTTTTCCTGTGAATCCATATATTTAGTAGCAAGAATCTTGACCCATCTCTGATCCGAATTGGCATACATTTGCCAAATCAATTTTGCTTCCAATGCCAAGTTTTAATAGTTGACATCCCTTAGACCGACGCCACTATCACCTTTGGGTTGGAAGATACTACCCCACATTATCATAGGGAATTCATCCTACTCTTGATTGTCATTCCATAAGAATTTCCTCATTCACTTTTGAATAGTGTCAACTACTTTGTGGCGAATCCAAAAAAAAGACATCAAGTGCATAGGCATCCCAAGTATAACTCATGTGCACAAAATTAACAATCGCCCTACCAAGGGCAGCCACTTACCCTTCCAACTTTCCAACTTAGAGCAACAACCATCAAACAGATCATGCCATAAATATGTGGCCCCTCTTCCTTCAAATAGTGGAACCCCAATGTATTTACCTGGTAGCTTACCAATTTTTTCTCCAAAGAGGGCTACAATAGCTTGTTGGGATCCTCTCTTAGTGTTAACGCACAATAATTTAGATTTTTCCCAATTTACACATCATCCTGTTGCAATGCTAAAGGTATTCAAAACTCCTTTCATAATGTGAGCTTCTTCCATATTGGCCAAACCAAATAGACATATGTCATCTACAAATTGTGTGTGAGTAACTGCATCTAAATCATGAGAGATAGAAATATACTTCCATTGTCCACTTGCATGTTTAGTAGTAATTAGTTTGCCAACACTTTAGCTAAAAGGATGAACAAGAAGGGTGAGATTAGGTCCCTTTGGCATAGAACCCTTGATGTTTCAAAGAATCCATGTGGGCTTCTATTAACTTGAATTTAAGCCCTCTACTCATTGATAATGCCATTGATCCAATTCAACCAACCATAACAGAAGCCAAACTTATTTAGAACTTGGATTGAGAATCCTCTATCTACCCTATCATAGGCCTTCCTAATATCAAGCTTTAACATCATTTATCTTCTCTTATGTGATTAGGCTAAATGGATTATCTTATGTGTACAATGATTCCATCTACAATATTCCTTCCTGGAGTGAAGCCACTTTGATTTGGGGAAATAAGTTTCTCCAAAATTGGCTTTATCTTGTTAGCAACCACCTTTGATATGACTTGCACAAAGAAATGGGTCTGAATTCTTCAAAAGATTGAGGCTTCTCCTTTTGAGGGATTAAGGCCACCATTGTGTTGTTGAATTTTTTCATGATGAATCCATTCTTTTGAGATTCCTCCACTACCTCTAAAAGCTCTTGTGCAATAATATCCCATAGGTTTTAGTAGAAACAAGCTTCAAAACCATCCAGGTTAGGAGCCTTGTCTCCTTTGAGGTCGAAGACTATCTTCTTAATCTCGTCCAATCCTAATAGTTTCATTGGGTTGGCATTGTCGATCTTATAGATCAATTTTGGGATTACACCAAGTATGTCCTTATTTCCTTGCATATTGGTTTCTGAATTTTTGCTCCGTAAATTGTTAAAGAAAGAGATTGATTCCTAGTTTATGAATTCTAGATCTTTCGATATACTGTCATCAATGAATCTAGTTGAGAGTGTCCTACTAACAAATATGTGCACTTTGACTGAACTATGAAATTTTTTGGTGTTTTGATCTCCCTCCTTTAATCAATTTTCCCTTGATTTCTACTTCCAAAAAAATTATTCTCTTTGAAGAATCTCTTCATCTATGTTATTATTGTCCTTCTCTATGGCATAGTCAAGGTCATCCATCCCTTCTGATAGGATTTTACTATTAAGGACCTCAAGATTACCTTCAAGCTCATGTTTTTCTTGTAAAATGCTACAAAAATGTTTTTTGTTCCATGCTTTTAGATTTTTCTTGACGTATTTTAACTTTTCAAAGAATCTAAATGCTTTGTTCTCATCTTTTATTAGGGTAGAAATCCACCATTTTGAGACCATCTCCCCGAATCCTTCATGTCTAAACCATTTTTTTTCAAACTTGAAAGGACATCGAGTTGGAACCTCATCCTTGTTGACTAATAAAAAAATGGGATGGTTTGATCCCAAAATGCTTAGGACCAAAGCTTAAAATAAAAGGGGAGAGGATTGGCAATTAGCCACAAGAAAGAAATAATTCAGTTTCTTTGTAGCATTCGAATGTCCTTTGCATATGTTTGTCCATGTAAATGTGATACCTTTTTCTTCAATTTCCCATAAATTATTGGAAGATAATTTGTTTTGAAAATCCATCTACACTTGGCTGGATGAGTTGCAACCATCTCCTTTTTTGTGGGAGATAGGGTAACATTGAAGTCAATTGTGATAATAATTGATTCAATGGGATGACAACTAATGAAATGAGATATTTCTTCCCAAATAGATTTCCTATCTATCATCTTTATTGGCCCATAGACATTAATCAACCTACTTGCCAAAATCTATGTTTGACAAGTGGCACTAGCTGAACTATTTTGGGATTCCATAATAAATCCAACCCTCCTAATGCACCAATTGTATCATTAAAGAAACCACACCACTTTTTTCCAACTTCAAAACACAAACTTGCTTCCTATTTAGATAATTTTGTTTCTTGAATGCATATAATATTCGCTTTTTCCTAACCAAGCTCTTTTTTAATCAGGCATATTGTTTCAGGGGCATTGTAGCCCCTTATGTTCCATGTTAGGAACTTCATGGAGCCTTGGGAGAGAAATTATCTCTCTCATATCTCAATTTTGGTTGGTTAGAGAATTTTTAGAGCTTCCCAATTTGGTCTGACCCTTTATGTTTCCTTCATCCTGTAATAATCATAGGATTATTCAATGACCTCATTTCTATTTTCCCAAATTTTTAGTAAAAAATATAGGTTTTGACTACAAAATGGATCTTGGTTCCTCTATTTGAAATTACTCCTACAAGCCTAAAGGGCCCTCATCGTCATTACAATCCCCAATTATGTTTTTCACCTCTTCCAATAATGTCATTGCATCTCCTTCCACTGGCTGAGTTGAGTCTATTATACCAATTAGTTCCAACCCATCTTTGATAATTATTGATGCAACTTTTGATACATATTTATGGTTTCTAGCCTCATCTAATAGAGGTGATAGGTTTAGATCTTGGATTTTGATAATAGATCTAGAAGGATGAGATTGATTTGGGTTTTTTTTTTTTTTAGTTGGCAGGTTGTCCTTATCCTTCAGATCCATATATTTTAGTCTAGATTCAATAATATTCCTTTCCTCCAAACTGATTATCCTAATATATGCAGCTTCGTCTAAAGTTTCCTTACCTTTCTTGTTGTAGATACAGTCCTAGACTAGGTGCCCCCATTCTTTGCAAAGTGGACATTTTCCCAAGACTTTCTCCACTTAAATTTCCTGTCTCCATAGTCCTTCTGAAGTTTTAATTTCTACTACTTTGTGAAAGAGTGAATGGGGATTCCAAAGCACATAGATTCCTACATAAATATTGAAGTTTGCCTTGGAGATGGCTTTGTCTAACTAGACAAATTTTCCCAATTTATTTTTGATTTCCATAAAAATGTCTTCAAGCCTATATTCATATGAGAATTTGTACAAATGGACCCATATTGGGATTTCCTCCATTTTTGCAGTAATTGGGTTAAAAATTTTGTTGATTTCTTAAGATCACTTGTAGATGTAATTGCATTGCCATTTTGGTATATGTTTTCCAAATTCATCGATCTCTATGAATCTACAAATGCTACTAAATTGTTGATCAAAAGAACCTCCATTGCATACAACATGACTAGGTAGCGAAGACTAAGTCTAAAGATCTAATCAATCAAAGATGGAAGGTATCTTCATGGCCTCCAAAAATAGGAATGAAAGAATGTCTATATGGTAAATGGTCCATAGGAATGAAAGAATGTCTATATGGTAAATGGTCCATCTCACTAAAATGCATAGGTATCCAGCCACTGCAATCTCCAAGTACATAGGATCAAATATTGAGTACATAGCTCACTCCATCAAACCAAGAAAATAATAGAACCAAAATAACCCCCCTATAATGCTGAGAGGTAAGACATGAACACTGAAATTAAATGTAATATCTCCTACAGAAAGAATAACCAAGAACATCGAGAGTACAAAAAAAGTATAAACACCTATATTGGTATGTGTCATCGACACATCATGAGGCTAATGTCGTGGAAGGAACACTCACTTGATAAAGGAAGATGGTGAGTATAGCCAACACGAAACCCCCCAAGGCACTTTATAATTTAGTGTGAGTACAACAAAACACAAAGATGTGCAAGATGCTGAAATGCAATAGAGTGGCACTTTATCTCAGTGTGTTTACGAAAATACTACAAAAAGACATTAACAAAGATCAAAAGAGACATAAGACTAATACAAGTGAGAGAAAAACCCATGAAAAATCATCTGAAGCAACAAAATTGATCTCTAGACCTGAACAATCAAGATATCCACCAAAATGCAAAGAATTAAAAAAAACTAAATGAGATGTGCCTAAAGCAAAATTTGGAAAATAGAATGTCTCAAGATATGTCTCCTAGAGTGAAAAATAGAACCTTTGAATTTGATTGCATACACTAGAAACCAAACAACACCAAAAGTCCAAATAAATGAAACCATCATGACAAGCTCAAAATAAGCTTTCTGATGATATCTCATTTGCGAAAAATAGAGTCTGGATGAGCAAGTTATCGCCAAAAATACAAATAGGTCAAAAAAGAGTCATAAGGGAAAGCAGAGGTGAATCACCTCATTTTTTGTGCCAACATATCTTGGTTTCTACACCAAAATATCTTGGTTTGTGTACAAACTACATTGGCTTTCATGCCAACGTATCTCGATTTGTGTGCTAAAATATCATTTTTGTACAAAAATCTTGATTTACGTTTCAAAAAACCTCAATTTGCACGCCTAAAATATTAATTTTTGAGAAAAATATTGATTTCTATGTCAAAAACCACAAAATCACCACATCAAGAAATGTGCTTAATTTGGAAGCAATATTATTTTTTGCCTCAAATTCCAATTGTGTCGAAATTGGACAAATTCTATATGAAAATAGGGGTTTTTATGCGTTCTAAGCTTAATGGTGATGTCTATTTGGTTTGAAAGTGCACCAAAAATCAGTGGCCTCTTATATTCATTACAAAAATCCTTAAAAAAATGAAACCCTTTGAAAGAAAAGGCGCATATCTAAAAGCCAAGCCAAACTCTCATAAACATAACAGGGGCATGAAGATCTAGAGCTCTGATACCATGTTGAAGTTGATGAAAGATCAACCCCATAGCTCTTAAGAATCACCTACATACAACCACCTACCACAAGAAGAGAGAAGTAAAAGCTATGGAGGTTAGAATTCCTAGATCCACAGATGAGACATTCTTGATGAGCAAAACAAGAGATAATTATTATCAAAAGTGAATGAATAGTACAAAGAGATCAATCCTTATAAAAAGAGACCAAAACCCTAACAAGTAAGACCTAGGTTGCATGATAATAATTAATAAAAAAATTTCATTATTATATGTCCAAAGTTTAGCTTAAGTAAATTAGAGATAATAAGTGAATAATTAAATCAATATGATCTAATTAATAATAAAAAACTTTATCACTCTAACAATGATGTCAATGCTTTTGAATCAATACTGATGTTTAAAACTTTAAAGTTGTTGGATTTAGGATTTTCTTATTAACTTGGGTTACAATCTACCTTTTGCCTCTACTAGTTTAAAACCTCCCTTAATTCCAGATATTATATGCGCATATCCCCATCTATTTATTTCTGGACTTTTGCACAATATATTGTCTTCCCTTGGTTGAATAGGGAATTTCAACCATCGTGGGGGTTCCCAAGGGCTAATTCTTCTATTGCCTTGATCTGTCAAAGATCTAGGGTTTTCTCTTACTCTTCAAAAATGGTACTTGGCTCGTTCTTTCCTATCCTTCCATGAATCATTCTTTTCCCCAAGCTATTGTTTGTGACTTCTAGAGTTTTGGGTGTAACCAAATATTTGATCACAATTTCTATTTGTATTAGTAGGGTAATGTCATGAATCTCTAGGAGCGAAGTAATCTAATTTAGTATATGAGGAAAGATTTGCTCTTCTTTGCCAATTTTCTCAATTTTCTCCTTTGCCCCAAGCCTCTAAATTTGTACCCCTTCTTATCTTCACTACTTAGTATGTGGTGTTGATTAGTAAATATTAATTTAAATTTAACATTGATTTGTCCTCCATTCTTCTTTGCATGCATAAAACCATCTCTTTAAATGAGGTAAAAACTTAGAAATAAGGTTTTCTGGGAGCATTGCATTGGAGTACTATTGACAATTTGGCTGGGTTAGATATTTTGATATTGTCATTTATGGCAACATACCAATCACATGAAGTGAGCAGATCATGAAGATGAAGTTATGCCAATTAGCCTTAGATAATTGTCTAAGTGTTATATAGTTTATCTAGCAGAGTTAGAGTTTTTATTGGAGAGCTTCGTAGGAATATTATGGACATGTATGGAATGAGATATGATTGCCTGAGATTGTAATGATGATGTGTGCAAGTTTTTAGAATTGTACAGTCAGTACATACAAAGTTATGATGAATTTACTAGTTACAACAGTGTACAAGCATAATAGAGTATGATAAGGAAATAGGTATTTTAGGTTAAGGAATTAATTACTTAACTAATTAGGGAAGACATCCTAGATGGTAGCCCTAAGTGGAATTTTTTTTTTTGTATTTTGATAAAATGTATAAAGGCACAAAGGTCCACACAATAGATATTTGTCAATTAGCAAGGTATAAAGGAAGATTGCTAAATACGAAGTTATGTGTAAGTTATGTAATATTTGTGTAATGTTTATGAGATGTGAATTATGATGTATGATCAGAGGAATGTGAATTGTGATAAATTTTTGTGAAGAGAAGAAAAGGCAATATCAAATATTGAAGATAACACCAATAGTACAAAGGTTTTTGTATATCTCTCTTTGTATTGAAGAACTTTATTGTACATTGCATGTTTGGGTAGTGGGCTCATCTTGAATATATTTTGTAATTGTATATAATAAATCCTAATAGGATTGAGGGTTCTAACAAGGACTGTGACACTATATAGATGCAATAGACTCCTAAAGTGTCAATATCTTTCACCAAATACTTTTGATAAGTGGATCATTTGTGGGTACCATCCCACTGGGGTTTTCCCTTGGCCAAGGATTCCTTAGTTAAAAAATTATGGTGTTATGAGGTAATTTATTGCATTGTTATGTTTACTTTTCAACATAGTTAGTTTACTTTCTTATGCAAGTTATAAAGTTATTAAAGATATGCAAAAGTTTATGAAATAGTGATTAACCCCCGTGCACTAGAGCAGATTGAAAGAAAGATATGAAGATGCTAAAGACTACATGGAAAGTTGAAATACAAGATATATCATCTCAAGTCCAAGAAAGAGCCTAAAGATCAAATTAAGGACACAAATGAAGTTTCAATATTGAAGAAAGAAACTGAGATCCTAAAGCATGAACTTAAGATTATAGATCTAAATTTGAGCTTGAAGTATGATACCAGTAAAGTTGAATTAGATTTGAAGTTTAGAATGCAGATCTGAGATACAATATTACCAAATTGACATCTGAGCTTGAGTCTAGTAAGTTGCAGTATATAGAACTTGAGAAGTACAACATTATTGTGAAAGGAGAGTTAACTTAGTCTAAGCAGAAACTTGAGAAATTGTTTTCTAGTAGTGAGAAGCTTGATGAAAAATATTTATATAGAGAACTTCTTATGATGAGACTAGTCTTAGATATTTCATTGAAGAAAAGTTAGTTAAGAAGTTTGAACCAAGAAAGGAACTGGATTTTAAAAAATCATCAGTCTATGCAAGAAAAAGAAGACCTAGATAAGATTGAGTCAAATCAATCTGATGATGCACCTAAGGAGGTTGAGAAAGCTAAACAACCTTAGCAAGTTGATAAACTTAAGCAACCGAAGCAACTTGAATCACATGAAGAAGTGAGATATGAATTTAAAGGTAGATTTTATGCATGCAATGAAATTGATCATATGAAAAGGGCTATATAGGTAAGTCATTTGAATCTATTATTGATTTTTACTATTATAATTGTCATGGTTTTGTTCATAGAGTAGTTAATTGTAAGAAGTCTAAATTTGATAATAGTAATAGTAATAGTAATAGTAGAATGTTTAGAGGTACTAACCCAACAGGAAGAAGATCTAATGAAGGAAATGATGGAATATGAAGCAACATTATGTGTTATAAGTGCAATGACTTTAGACATATTTTAAGAGATTGCAAAGAACCTATAACCAGCCTAGACCTAGATTTGGAAACAATGCACCAGTATGCTAGTTATGTAACAATTTTGGTCATATAGCAAGATTTTGTAGAATGAACATGAGGAACAACATGAAGAATCCAAACTTTAGAAGGAACATGAACATGAATACCAAAAGGAATCATAACAACAGTGACAACTGGAAAGATAACTATTTGTCAAAGTCAAAGATCCATCAAGTTCACATGTAGTGTTGGAAGAATAGTCAAAGGAAGTACCTAAAGGAAGATTGAAGTCAGTTGTAGTGATTGATTCATCCTATTTAAATTGAGCACTTTTATCAAGGAATTAGCATAAGAAAGGTAGTAGAAGTAACACAAAAAGAATTAAGGTATGCATAGTTAGTATGAGGTAGAACATGATATGTGGAAGCTATGGTGAAATTCCCAAATGATTTGGAGCTTGTATGTGGATACACGAAGTAAAACAAGGTTACTGATAAAGAAAGAATGAACTTTTGTTGATTGCATACTTGCACAATTAATGGAGTAGGTAAACATAAGAATTTAAGGATTAGAATTGATATTTTGAGTATCATTTGAATGTGCAAAGAGCTAAGGAGAAAATTAAGAGTGAATCAAAGGATATCAAGGAAGTATTGTAGTGAATCATTAGTAAATCATATTTTCACAATATGAAGGTATTTTACGGATTATAAAAGTTGAAGTTGTGAATTTGAATCCACTATTTGCACTATAGATGGATAGGAATTTTAATTCGCAATGTTGAGGATGAGCCTAAACATAAGATAAAGATAAACCCAATCAAACCCCTAGAAGATGATTCTTCAATAGCATTTTTGATAATTCTAGACAAAGTTTTGTAGTTGGAAAACATTGGAAGTTACATTAAAAGAAAGTTTGAAACTATGGGAGAAGGGAATATAACCAAAGAATTCAACCTTATATACAATCAAGACATGAGTTTAAAGAGTGGTTATGAACATCGGGAGCAGAATGAACTGATTAAGTACTTATTTTCCCACGAATTTGACAATGAAGATTGGGTAAAGATAATATTGAGAAAATTTCACAATTAAATTTTTTGGTTAGGAAAGAATGCGATAGATATATCAAAAACCTCATTCTTGAAGTGAATGGTTTGTGTAATGAAGGTTTAATGCCAATAAATGAGACGAATGTAAAGAAACTTGCATCTAAAAATACTAAGTCTGAGTACAATGGAAGAGGAATTGTGACAAGCAAGATCAAACAACAGGATATAAGATTTATATGTAGAATCATTACATCTTTGTTCTAGTTCAAGAGAGGATGGTATGGTAGTAGACTTTTTCCATGCAACCTACAAGATGTGTGTTGATAAAGTAAACATGAACATGTGTGAGATGCTTAGAGCGTAGTTAGTGGAAAATCTAGAAAGAATAAAGAAGGTGAAAATAATGAAATTAGATTCAAGTAATTGATAGCCTATATGTTTTTCCACCCGATTAAAAGATTTCCATTCATGTTTGTAACCGAATTACTGAGCAGTGATAGTTGTACCATGGAAAATATAACTAACTTATATAAGATATACCCTATTGATAAGATTGAGAACATTGTAGATCTAATTGCTAGAACATTCCAAAGTGATATGAAGTAGAGGTGTAGAATTCCACCATCAGTAGTAAGCAAATTCAAGAATGATATATATTTTATTGTTAATACTAAATTTACCTACATAGAAGCAATAGAACCCAAAATTGTTAGAGTGATAAAGTATTTTTATTAATTAAATCATATGATTTAATTATTAATTCACTTATTATCTCTAGTTTACTTAAGCTAAACTTTGGGCATATAATAATTAATTCTTTTATTAATTATTATCATACAACCTAGGTTAGTTACCTGTTAGGGCTTTGATCTCCTTTTATAAGGATTGATCTATTTGTAATTAATTGATTCACTTTTGATAATAGCAATTTCTCTTTTTTCTCATCAAGAATGTCTTATTTATGGATTTGGCAATTTTAGCCTCCATAACCCTTTGCTTCTCTCTTCAGTGACAAGTGTTTGCACATAGGTGATTCTTGCGAGCTATGGGGTTGATATTTCATCAACTTCAACAAAAATGACATATGTTGAGCCAGCTAGATATGAAATTTATGAAGAACAAGTTGAAGGATATGTGGAAGTGATTCTTAAGTCAGCTAGAGATGAAGAGTTTAAGAGATTTGGAACTTTTGAGAAGATAATGTAGATTAATTAGCAAGCTCAACTCGAGAAGTCAGCTAAGAAATTGGTTGAGGGAATCCTGAAGAAGATTATGGAAGAAGCACAAATGACTCCATAAGAAGCATCAACTATGAGACAAATAGTGGCATAAATGAGGAGTGGATAAGAAGGAATTATGTTTGTGGCCCCACTTGCAATAGCAAGACCTTTACCACCAAACCCCATGACATAAGGCATAATAGTCATTGAGCCTCAAGAAATAACATCAGTTGTACCATATGTAGTTGTGTCACAAGAACAACCTTAGAGAGCACTCACAATTCCATTGGTGGAATCTAGTGAAGAAGAACAAGAAGTGGGCATTGTGGAAGTCAAAAGGAAATCAACTAGAGTGGTAGAGATTAAACAAGAACCAGTAGAGACCCACAAACAAAAGAGAGTAAAGAAGATGGGAGTTAGGCTAGGGAAGAGACAAAAGGTCTTAATGACCTATGAAGGAAAGAGTATGTGAGGTCAAGTAGAAACCCCCAAGAAATTAAAGAAAAGAAAAGAAAATTAGAAAGTGTGATCAAAGAGAGCAAACTTTGGAAACCTAAGGTAGAGAAGTTGAACAATGTAATAACTAATGAAGGTAATTGTGTTCAGTTGAATACTTGTACAGTAATTTGGACAAAATTTAGTTAGAAAAGCAACAATAAGGTATATGATTTTAACAAGAAGAATTTTGAGGACATTAAGGAAAAAATCCCCAATGATCTGTATGAAAGATTATAGAATACAAAGAAGAGGCTACAAGAAGAAGACAAACAAATTAGAGAAAACATGATCAGAAATTTATGTGTAGTGGAAAGTGAGGAGAACTTGAAGAGTTTACTATAGAGTCTTGAACCTTACAAGTAAGTAACAAGACAAGGACAATTTTAATTATGGGAGATAACTATGAGGATGTAAGAGAGGAAACTCACAAATCCATATTATAGATGATGAAGAACCTCAAACCCTCCAACCCTTAGAGGACAACAATACCTATAGTAGCAATAGTTCCACATGTAACAATAGGTATGGATACAACGCAAATTGATAGCACTAATTTCACAATTGATATAATAGATTATCATTTTAAGGATTTTGGAGAAAATGTTGACAATTTGGTAAGCTATGTCAGCTCGAAAGATGATAAAGAAGGAGAAGAGGAGAAAGTAGAATAAGAAAAGGAAAAGGAAGAAGAAGGAATAAGATTACAAGAAAAAAAGAAGAAAAGAAGAAAAAGTTAGAAGAAGAAAAGAAAAACAAGTTAGAGGAAGAAAGAAAGAAAAATAAAGAGGTGACAAAGAAGATAGAAGAAGAGAAAAAGAAGTTGGAAGAAGAGGAAGAGAGAAGAAGAAAATAAGATGAAGGAAGAAGAGAAGAAGAAGAAAAGGAGAATAGGGAAGAGGAGGAGGAGAAAAGGAAGAGGAGGCCAAGTAGATGAAGAAAAGTGAAATTAGTTTCTCTAGGTCACCACTTGAATCTATAATAATCATTTTTCAGGAAACAAGTTAGATGATGATGATCAAGTTGAATTGATCTCATCACTCAAAAAATTGTTTGAAAAGAACAAAAAGGTAAAGAGTTTACATAGCTCTTTGATAAAAATAATAGAGAAGTTTTAGACTGTAATATCTAAGAATTTTACTAAAATTGAACCCCAAAATAGAGCTAAAGCAGTGATCAAAGATTTTGATACTGAATGCATACACTTATTAGAAGTGAAAACCACCAAAGCTCAAACCTTACACGATGCAAAAATGTTTAGAAAAGTCTATGAAAACATTAAGGGAGATTTGAAGATTCTTGATGAAAAGATCAAAGAGTTAAGAAAATGTTTGACAGAAGAAAAAACTATGTATGGAAAATGTGTCCTAGAATGTACACATTTATCAGAGATATTTTAGGTGAATTGAGTATTAAGCTAAGAGATTTAAAGGCACTTGTGAATGAAGTGCATAATCCCTTAGTTTAGATTATAGAACTGAAAGGAGAATAAGAAAGTATATATATGATGAAATTAGGCTTTTAGAGCTACAAAAGGAAATGATGCTGAAGAGATTTTCACTGTTAAGGGAACACCTTACTCTAAAATTGATCTTGTATCGAGACAATTGAAATAATACCAATTTTTTATGGCCTCTTATGAGAAGTTTGCATATACAAATTTGGAAGAAGTAGAGATTGCTTCATATGCATTGTGCGTAGTTCTTAGCATTTCAGACACAATGAAGGATAAATAGGATATGGATTTTGATATTTTGAAGATAAACTTTACTGATTTTATCTCAGGAATATCCACTTAGCATCTACATAGGTTATGAAATTTTGACATGTACATAGTTCTTTTTGACACCTTTGGCATTAATGTCAAAGGGGGAGAGATAAGAAAAATTGTATGTATATATAAGGGGAGCAGTGTAGAAATTGTAATAAGAATAAAGAATTTTAATCAAAGGGGGAGTTTTAATGTAACTAGAAGATATAAGGAAAATATGGTATATGTAATGATCCACAATTTTGACATTTTAAAGTTTTGACATTTTCCAAAGGCCACAAGTTTTGTAAATTTTGAAGTTTTTGAGAAGTCTTCTTTTGGGACTTAGCCAATTTTTCCATATGTTGCCATCAATGCCAAAGGGGGAGATTGTTGATAGTTTTTCTAGGTTAGAAATTTTTATTTTTTCATTTATGGACACATATCAGTCACATGAAGTGAGCAAAGCATGAAGATAAAGTTATGGCATTTAGACTTAGATGTGTTATACAATTTATCTAGCAGAACAGTTAGAGTTTTGATTAGCGAGATTCATAGGCATATTATGGACATGTGAGGATTTAGGTATGGTTACCTGAGACTATGATGGTGATGTGTGCAAGTTTGTAGGATAGTACAGTCAGTATTTGCAGAGTTATGATGAATTTTCCAGTTACAACAATGCATAGACAAAACAAGACATGATAAGGAAATGGGCATTTTAGGTTAAGGAACTATTTGTTTTACAAAATAATTACTTAACTCATTAGGGATGACATCTTAGATGTTAAAACTAAGTGGAAAAAAGTAAATTTTTTATTTTGATAAAGTGTATAAAGGCATGAAGGCCAACAAAGAAAATATTTGTCAATTAAAAAGGTATGAAGGAAGATTGCTAAATGCAAAGTTATGTGTGAGTTATGCGATATTGATGTAATGCTTATCAGATGCAAATTCTAATGTATGATTAAAGAAATGCAAATTGTGATAAAGTTCTGTGAAGAACAGAAAAGGCAATATTAGATATTGAAGATAATAGTACAAAGGTTTTTGTATCTATCTCTTTGTATTGAAGAACCTTATTGTACATTGTATGTTTGGGCAACGGGCTCATCTTGCATATATTTTGTAATTGTATATAAAAAATCTTAATAGGGTTGAGGCTTAACAAGGCCTAAGTCCTCTAACAAGGACTGAGACACTATACATATGTATTATACTCCTAATAGGGCCAATATCTTTAACCAAATACTTTTGATTAGTGGATAATTTTGTGGGTACCATCCCACTAGGGTTTTCACTTGGCTAGGGTTTTCCTACTTAACAAAAATATGGTGTTCTAAGTTACTTTATTGCACGGTTATGTTTATTGTTTGACATAGTTAGTTTACTTTCTCATGTAAGTTATAAAGTTTATTAAGATATCTAATTTTAGACAAAAGTTTGTGAAATATTGATTCAACCTGCCCCCTAATATTTTCTAGTTCTAAAAAATACAGATGGATTTTTTTGGGACAAGAAATGGATACATGTTTTAAAGCTCAAAATATGTGTTTATATGATGCAAAAACCCAAAAATGAGTTTTTGGAGGGTAATAACATGCACAGACAACAAAATTTATGTGTGGAAAAAGCATGGAAAATGAATGGAAAGATGTTTGTTTATGATGAGACTGTTGATTTTCATTATAAAAAACCATTTATGTGCATGCAAGGATTCACCATATTATGAATTTTTAAAATACATGATAGTGGTATGTAAGATATAAAAGGAGTATATGCAAGCATGGAAATGGAGCTTTTTAATTAAAAAAAAGCATATGATAAATGTATTTTCTTTACGAGAGTTATTTTTAAGAATGGGTTTTTAAATCTTGATTGCACAAACAAGTAATATGAAGTGCTTGCACATGCAACTAAAAGAATGTAGATGAAAAATAGAATGAGCACATCATATATACATGCAAGTCTAAAAATTAAAATGAAGAGACTTACATAAAAAAGTCAACAAATATATACAACAAAAACCCTTGTAAAAAATAAAAAAGAATCATACATTTTCCTCAAGAGGAAAGAGAAGAAGTATTTTTAAACACTTGCAGAAAATCTAAAAATGCAATTACAAAGATTTATTAGATTTAGAAAGGTTACAAGATGAAGTTTTAAATAGACCTGGAATCTTTATTCAATCATTGGAAGAAATGAGTCAAAATTTGTAGCTTGGCAACTATAGAGATTTGGAGAAAGAAAATACATCATATTTGCAATCATTTTGACCAAGCAATGTGCAACATGCAAAGAATTTGGAAAATGTCATCCAAAGCATATCATGTGATTTAAAAGATTTGAATGCAAGCTAGGAATGA
Source organism: Cupressus sempervirens (assembly GCA_028749045.1). NCBI lineage: Eukaryota > Viridiplantae > Streptophyta > Pinopsida > Cupressales > Cupressaceae > Cupressus > Cupressus sempervirens. The sequence goes on from CM053787.1 coordinate 56,539,862, forward strand.
TAAAAAAATGATTTCAAACTTACCTTGATCCAAACACTTGTTTTGATGGTGCAAAATGCTCCAAACTAAGGCATTTTAGAGCAAAAATGTTCACTAGATGGGTTGAGAGATGAGGAAAACACTCTACAATCTCTCTTTTTGAATATCCATATGTCATCCCTAGGTGATTTTAGGTGAAAATGACCAATGTATCATAAAAAACATCAAGTAATGCTCAAGAAATGAGCATTTGAAGGCTAAAAAACCTATTCTTGGAGAAAAAATCTCAAGAAAGTGGAGTTTTGAGAGTAAAAAAGATGTGATTTTGTGCTAAAATTTTCCACTTTTGGGTATTTGATCAAAAATTCTCAATTTATGAAGTAATTAAGATTAATTTTTATTTACAAAAGCATGTGGTTTTGGACAAAAATTTGCCATTTTACTCAAACGCATGCATGTTTCATTAAATACACACTTTTCAAATCCAAAAGCACGTACTTTTGGGATAAATTGCCACCCTCTAGCCTTTTAGTTATAAAACCATTAAAGACCTACTTTTTAATGATAGAAACACATGCTTTTGGATTGAAATTCCCCACCTTAAGGGATGGTGTTTAGAAATACATGTTTTAAAAGTATGGGCAAGCTTATGAATGATAAAATCATGTATTTTTGACACAATAATCTCCATCTTTATGAATTTTAACATTGTTGTTGGATTTGAGCAAATATGCAAATCAAATCCACGAAGCCCAAGAATACTTGTATGTACAAAACCTGTCACAGAGAAGAAAAAGACAAGAAGAGGCAAGGGTTTGATATGAAAAACATGGAAATTGTATTCAACCTATTAATAATTACAAAGAGATCAATCCTTATAAAAGAAAATCGAAACCCAAAAAGGGTAACCTAAAGCCTAAAAAGCTAGGTTGCACATTATAATTAATATAAAATATTAATTATATGGACCTAAGAGATAGCTTAAGAAAACTAGAGTAATAATTAAATCAAAGTGATTTAATTAATAAGTGTAAACAAATAATTACTCTAACAACCCCTCTTAAGGGAAGCTCAAGACGTAAGCTAACCTAGCACAACTATGAAAGTAGAAAATTGGGTCTCAACAACAAGGCCTGATGAGGTACCCGATCACAACAAAACCTCTATGAAATGGAGAAATAGAGAAAACCACACGGGAAAAACCCTACTCCAAAAAGAGATAGCAAAGAATGTTCCAGAAGATAGTAACAAAGAGTGATCATGAAGAGAACCACAAAAGCAAGAAGAAGCCGCAAACTCTATAAAAAAGAAACTGCTAATCTTAGAACCTCAAGGTAGGAATGAAAATAAGAGTGTCTATATGGTAGATGATCCATCTCACCGAAATGCATAAGTATCCAACCACTATGATTGCCTAGTATATAGGATCAAAAATTGAATACATAGCTTACTCCAATGAACCATTGAACCAAGGAAGCATTAGAAACAAAAAAAGAACCCCCCTTAATGCAGATAGGGTGAGGTGATAGGCAACTGAGAAAATGGGCCAAAAATCTCCTGCAAAACATAAATAACTAGGCACATCGAGAGTGAGGAAGGGGTATAGACACCTATAAAGGCACATGTCATTGACACATCATGGGGCTAATGTCATGGAAGGGACACTCACTTGACAAAGGAAGAGGGCCTAAATGATAATCAACTATCCCCTTATGGCACTTTATAATATAGTGCGAGTACAATAAATCACAATGATGAAAAAGATCCTGAAACACATGGAGTGACACTTTATCTCAGTGCATTTGCATAAAGATGCTTACAAATGATATCAACAATGATCAGAAAGGGAAAAAAGCTGATACAACAGATAGTACATCTGAAAACAAAAGATCTCATGTGATGAAAATGATCCTCGGATCTGGAACAACCAAGAAATCTACCATAGAGAAAAAATGCCAAAAACATGATAGAAAGAGAATGGGGTAGAATCTAAAAGAAATTATAGCATTTCTAAAAATTAGACAGAACTAGCTTTCCAAAAATATAACATTTTTAAAAAATGGAGATGGGACGCACAAGATAGGCCCTTAGGAGTGAAAAATTGAACATCTAGCTTTGACTACCAAAATAGGCAACCAAATTGCATCAAAACCAAAAAACTCCTAAACCACTATCTTTTTCTTAGAACCAGCTTTCTAGTGCTTCTTTCAGATCAAAAAAAGACCTTTGTATGCTCAAGTTATGACGAAAAAACTAACAGCACCCCTGAAAAAGCACAAAAAAAATTATTTTTAATTAAAAAATAATATTAAAAAAAAAATCTCGCATCACCGATGGAGCGGTGGCTAGGTAGCGGGTGGGTGGCAGTTGGGTAGCCATAGGGTTGAGTTGCTTGCGGGATGCCAGTGGGCGGGCCGTTGTGGAGCTACTAGGTGGACCACTACTAAGTGGTGACTGCTAGGAGTGACATCAGCGGCACCGCTAGCGGTTAGTTAATTGACGTGGTGTTAAAATACCTTTTAAATTTATTTTTTCATTTTTTTCAAAAATTTTGCCTTGAACTGCATGCCAGAGGCTATATGGGCCTGCCGGGCAAAAAAATTTTTGCCTCCTAGATCAACGTTGTCCAAATCGGATAAACTTTATATGGAAACATGAGTTTTGATGCCTTTTGGATCCATCTGTGAAGTCTATCTAGCCTCAAACTGCTTTGATAATCAGTGACCCCCTTATTTTCTTGGGAAATACCTGAAAAACACTAGATCTGATTTGCCAAACCCTTGTTCTCCCTTTTTCTCTAAATACTAAACAAGCTACAACAGATTTGGCTCTGATACCATGTAGGATTTGAGCAAATATGCAAATCAAATCCACGAAGCCCAAGAATACTTGCATGTACAAAACCTATCACAAAGAAGAAAAAGACAAGAAGAGGCAAGGGTTTGATCTAAAAAATATGCAAATTGTATTCAAATGAAGAAAAGATTATTCAACCGATTAATAATTACAAAGAAATCAATCCTTATAAAAGGAGATCAAAACCCAAAAAGGGTAACCTAAAGCCTAAAAAAGATAGGTTGCAAATTATAATTAATATAAAATATTATTTATATGCACCTAAGAGATAGCTTAAGAAATGTAATACCCCGCCAAGGGATCCAAAGAATTAATCTAAAATTTCACTAAGTTTGCTGAACAATTTATTTATTTTTTAATCATGAAAGTAAACCATTCATAACATTTGCGGAAGCAATAGCAACAATTCAAATGAAAGTAAACATAACATACATAACAGTTACATTCTTTAAAGATCCCTTAATGTTGTATCACATCTAAATTAACTATTCATCTAACATCACATTCTTAGCAATGTTACATCCAATGTTCTTAAACAATATTACAAGTGTCCTTTTTAGTAATTACATTTTAGGTCAATCATCCACTGTACATGTTACAAGGTATGAAAGGCTTAAAAGAATAAAGCATCCATGTAAATAAAGTAAATCATCATCCAATATTAATCCATGATGCAATAACATAAATGAAACCACAAATCATACATCATCACATAAGATATAAACATCCATTATAAGAGATAACCATACATCACAAACATAAATAACTAAGTGCACGGTTCCTCCCAACCGTAAATAGCATCATTAGACCATTGTGGATCTTAGCCATCCCTCTGTGCATAACATTCCAAAGCACCGAAGAGATCATCGGTATTATCATAGTAGGAATGTCACTCCTAAAACATCCTACTAACATACAAAGTAAAGCATAAGATAACATCATTTAACATATGCAAATCATCAATATAAGAAACATACTAGTAAATACATCCATCATAAGGTATATCATCTATCATAATGCTCCAAGAACATAATGAAGATAAATACCAACCAAGAATGCTCCAGCCACGGTGTCTTCGATGGATCTCAAATGATAAGAGTGGAAAAACACTACCACCCGATTGCGTGGTACCTACGTGGTCCACTCCCACTGTGCTGAGGAGATAATCTCAAGTCCCATACAGGCTATCCAAAAACACATAGTCTAAATCTCTTTAAGTCCAAGAATCCTAAAAGTATACTAACTCAAAGGTTCCATCACACAAAATTGACATCTAATTCCCAGAGGCACACAATGACATGTAGGAAACCTACTCTACAAGTGGGAAAGTGTCATCAAATTTATCACGTACAAGTTACCTTGGCAGTTAGCTAAACTCCACGGGTCCATACTGATCTCATGCGGCCACTAGTATCCTCTCATACTGATGAGGCATACTACGGAATGCAAGGTCGCAACCATGCGTTCTCTCTACTCCCATCCTAGTCTGTACAAGCACTCAAGGCATGGGCGAGAACATCAAAACAATTATCTTTTTAGGTTCATTTAATCCCCATTTAGTGTGTAAATGTTAACACTTATTAACCAAACTTACAATGAGTTACCCTGGCAGCCACTTAGGGCCCTGGCCCCCATTGCAAGCCACTTTTTGACACTACAAGTAGATAACCTACCCTAAGCTCATGGAATCATAAAATCACCCCAGTCCTATACAAGCGACTAGAAAGAAATATCAAAAGATAATCCATAAAAAGAATCATCAAATAACCATGATAAAAGCATCAAATATCCACAATAAGAATCATCAAATCTCCATGATAACAATCATCAAATCTCCATGAGCATCTGAAAAGCATCCATAGAAAATCATGACCACAACAGTTCTCTATTGGCAACTGAAGGCGTCACTGATAATCATAAGTATCAATTGGTTCTCAATAACCAAAATATATCTCAAAATAAATCACCATATCTATTGGTTCACAACAACCAAAATATATCTCAAAATGAATCACAATATCCATTGGTTCTCAACAAGCAACCAAGAATATCTCAAAATCATATTGATCGAAGACTCCAAAATGGTTGAGTCAAAACATGTCACAACATGACATCATCAAGAAATAAATCCATATTTTAGTCCCATCATGGCGACTAGAAAATAATCCAAGGATAATTGATCGATGACTCAAAAATGATTAGCTCAAGCGTCTCATACACATACATCTCAGCTTCACACATGAAGACTAAAAAGCAATAACAATCAATAAATACAAACATTTCATAGAGCATACGATCACATTACCATGGTTGGGTTTATAAAGATCGAGACCAAATAAGATCAACATGCCATCACATCTCATAACCCCCGAGCCTCTGGTAACAACCTAAGACTGGTCAACACTAGTCAACCCAAAACTCAAAACAAATAGCATAGAGAATACACAATGCAAACACATGTTTCGGTTTACTAAAATCACATAGTTGAATTAAGTGTAGAGGTTTCCAATTTTTGTTTCAAGTATACTAAGAGTAATCATTTGACCTACAAGTCAACCCGTTTGTTTCCCCGATAGCATTATCCTTCCATTAATTTAAATAATATTCTAAGAATAGCTTAAGGGTAAATACTTTACTCATTAAACTGATCATCATTGACCTTTAATTAAATTGTTCTCTTTATTTAACTATGATCCATATTCTAATTGAATAACTCTTCTTTAATGTTACTTCAACTTTTCATCATAATCAAAGGATCATTATTCGTTTACAAGAGAACCAATTATCAATCTTCAAATAAGATTATAACGTTATTAAAAAGCTCAATTAACATAGGTACATAGTCCATGACCTTCCAACATTCTATTAGTTCTCAATTATAAACTTAATTAAGTATTACTAAAGTTTGAGCCTTTTAATTTATTCGTTATCATCGTTGACAACCATATAATATCTAAATTCATTATTCAAGTCATAAGGCTTACCAACTTCGATATAGATAATTCACAATATCGCTAGAGGAATCGATATTAGCATATCAATTTGAACTCTATTACATAACTTAATTGATAACTCAATGATTACTATCAAGCAAGAAGACTTCCTTTAACCCTATAGTGTAATCCTCGTACTATTTTGAAATCAACCTTCTAAACTCCACTAAGGGTAAATGTTCGAATCATTATAATTTTATGTTCTCTCAAGAGATGATTATGATTTAATCATAATAGAATGAATTTCGTTTCCTCTATCTCGACCAATTAGTCTCATTAAAACTATTTTTAATCATTAATTATTCAATTGAACCTCATTGCATGACTTATTTATTAGTTGAATTTAATTAATTTACAATTAATTAAATTAACTAATATTTAACATGACAACTCAAAGAATATCTCTCGATTAATAAATAACCATAGTTCCATAACCTATATTTTGATGCATTTATATTCCCAATGATATAAGGATAACTATCTCTCAATATCATTAACTAATAATTATTTTAACCTTTCGTCTCATATCCCCTGAGATTGTCTAAACTAATTATTATATCTTATTGTTGTACTTCCATTATTACTAATTTCAATTTCAATTTAATTGAATTACTTAATAGCTAGTCTATACTTATCATTCATTAATAATTGCTAACCTTAACAATTATTAATAAATACTAATCCCATTAATAATGATCAATATTTAAATTAGATTCTTCATTCATTCAATCATTCAATGAATATCAAGTAAATGTTTATATCTCTAGGAAGAATTATATATAGTTTTCTCATTTTTTCATTCGTGAGAATTCCAAAACTATTTGGGCAACTTCCCTATTTCAATTGCAACATTTTTTTATTAATCTTAATTACACTAATACATTACTTAAATAAAATTCTATTAATATATATATATATATATATATATATATATATATATATATATATATATATATATATATATATATATATATATATATATATATATATATATATATATATATATACACATATACATATATACATATAATAATATTTATTAACTCTATATATATAAATATCGAATTCAAAACATAATATATAACATATGAATTTTTAACAAAACTATCATTCAAATCATATTAAAGTAATTCAAAGCAATTTAATCGCTGCATACAACACGCAAGCCATGCGGCCCGCGGGTTGTAGGTACCCTGTGTACTCGCGAGTACTCTACGACCTGTGCAGGTACACCGCCGGCAATAATTGTGGTTACGGGGGGGTGTGGTGGATGAACCCCGCCGCCCCAATGTTATATTTATTTTGCATAACATTTTTCAAATACGTTTTCATGCGATTCGGCTAACAATAAAGTTTCGAATGCGATTTAAGTATTTCATTTGGCAATATATATATATATATATATATATATATATATATATATATATATATATATATATATATATATATATATATATATATATATATATATATATATATATATATATATATATATATATATATATATATATATATATATATATATATATATATGTGCATAGTTTTATGCTACAACATTAACATATATGTGTGTGTGTGTGTGTGTGTGTGTGTGTGTGTGTGTGTGTGTGTGTGTGTGTGTGTGTTTGCAGATTTGAAAAGATAAATAAACATGTATAGAACATATACACAATTTTTAAGAGACTTCCCAACTTAAGAATATTTGTTCTCTAAATTTACCCGATATTCCATCCAATAGGTTTAACTATAAATTTTGAAATCACCATTTTTCAATTTGATTCTAATTCGAACCCAAACCCGTTTTAAATTGAAGCTAAGGTTTTTTTTGAAACCAAATAACATACATATCTAGATTCCAATTTCAAATTGTAGATTCAATCACAGAGAGTATTCAGACACATATAATAGACATGATGAAGACAGGAAGAGAAATAGTGCAAAGAGAATATGCGAATATCACGAGTGCACCTAGACACTGATGCTAATTTTCCATGCCTCAGAAGTCCATAGAAAATCCATTCCTTCTCCATCATTCGCAATTCCTCCAAGACCCAAGCCAATTGAATCCTCCAAGTGACTAGAAGTGCTAGAAGAAGCATAGAAGCATGTAGAAACATATGAGCATGGAGAAACATATGAGCATGTAGAAGCACACTAGGAGAGCCTCTATTTAAAGGCCTCTAAGATGCATCTAGAATGTGTCTAGAGACAACTAGAAGATAAGCATGACAACTAAGCATGAGTCTACTCCAACCTTCTAGATGAGTCATAAGGTTGTAGACACCATGTGCTCAAATAAAATGCTAACTCCTAAGTGTAGACAACTTGTGCATACTTATAGTGCCAACTCCTGTGTTGTCTACATGACAACTCCCAAGAATTTGCCAACTCCTATGTGAGCAAATATTAAAACAATGCACAATAATTAATATAATATTTAATTTCCTCTTTCCAATTTTATTTATTTATTTATTAAATCTCATGCACTTAACTATAATAATTCCACTTTTCAATCTTTATATATATATATATATATATATATATATATATATATATATATATATATATATATATATATATATATATATATATATATATATATATATATATATATATATATATATATATATTTAATCACATGAAATCTAGAATCTTTTAATAATTTTAATATATTTTCCACTTTTAAATTTCATTTTCAAAACTTAATTTCTAAAATATTTATTAGCTTTAATAATAATATTATGTAGTCATTTATTTAAAAATGAACTCCAAATATATTATTATTAAAATGAATATTGTCACATTCCAAATTTAAACTTATAACTTTTATCTTCAAATTTAATTATTTTATTTAATTAATTTTTCAATTAATTAAATAAAATAAATATTAAAATATCATATTAATCTTCCATTAAATTAAACCATTAATTAAATCTTTTAATTAAGCTTAATTAATAGAAAATACATCAAAGACTCACAAAGGTAAAATATGAAAATCCATCATAGCCAAAATACATACAAAATCAAACCAAGGGTTTATATCACGAATTACGTTATCCAATGTATTCGGAGGGTACTCAACTCAGATACTTGTCCTAATTTTCAATTAGGACAAATGGCTTAAAAGGTTGAGATTTGGACATGAGAATTTATCTCCCATCTCTTATCATTGAGATGATGTGATAGGGTATGCTCATCCTGGCAATTCAGAGAAGTCGATACCTGGTACCTGCAACCTACATAAAAACTATAAATGTACAAGCACAATATATACTAACTAAACAGGCAATGGCATGAAGTGGTGCATCATGTAGATCCCGACTAGCAAGTGACTATGACTCACTTCCTTAACCACATCAGACACGCCATACATAAGAACAAACACGCACACCATACACATGCAAGTATGGGGTAAGTATCCATAAGAAAACACATATGATGATAAATCATCTAACTAATCATCATCAATAATTGCAAACACTGTAATAATCATCATGCATACATGAAATGTAAAGTACCAAGTAATCTCATCACATATCAACTGAATCCATAACACATATCTAATAGTCTCAAAACAATGCTGCTAACCATCAACATAGAACTAGCCCTAAAAGAGCTCGACAATGATAACATAAATGCGACCTAGGGGCAGGCACTACAAGAAAACTAGAGTAATAGGCAACTTATTTAATTAAATCAAAGTGATTTAATTAATAAGTGTAAATAAATAATTACTCTAACAATTAGCATGAGAAACGACATGCTTTTAGAAGTGAAAATTACATGTTTTGGAGTTCAAAAAGCCCACTATATGCAAAAACATGTTTAAAAACCCCTTATAAAGAAGTAATAACGTGTTTTTGAGGAGGAAAAACACATGCTTTGACAATCACATGTGTTTTTGGATTGAAATTCCTCACCTATATACTTTTTATAACTAGTTCAAGTTAATGAACACATTAATAGACTTAAAAAATATAATACACATATTTTTGGGTTCAAATTTTCTACCTTAGGTGATTTAAATGATTAAATAACATGTTTTTGTATTTAAAAGGCCCACTAATATGCATTTAGGACTTAAATTTATTGGCAGTAGTGTTTAATAAGTGTTTAACACGTTGATATATGTTTTGAGTAATAAAAAATCCCACCTTTATGCGTTTTTAATGTCTCATGTAATTAAATTTAATAAAGTGACTATTGTTTTCAATAAAATAACATGAAAATAGACTAAAAAGGGCTAACTTTCATAAAACATTAATATATGTGGTCAAATCAACTCATAATGAGTTAAAATTTAAAAATGTATGTCAAAATCCACTTTAGATGTTAAATATAATTCTATTTTATGTTTTTGTCAATAAATTGTCTGTGTTTAGAGTTTTTTAATTATGACATGTTTTTGGCCTAATAAAACCCCATGTTTTCCTTTATAACTTAAGTTAGGTAACTCTACTTGAGGCCTCAATTAGCTCAAAACGTGTGGGATTGCGAGGGATATTAACATAAGGAAAAAAACAATACTCAAAACTATTCACAACAAGGAGAAAAAAAAAGAATAAAGGATGTGAAATTATACCAATAATCAAACACCTACAATCAGAGAAGAAAAACCTTTTTTTTGCAAACATTATGGATTAAACTTGACAAAAACTATGAGAATTCGCCTAAGACAATGAATGCAAGGCCAAGATCTATAAGATCAATACATAGAACAAGGAAGATAAAATGATGATCAAATGAGAATCTCAATAATGATCAAATGATAATGGATTTTAGATTCAAATATTCAAATAAATACATCATAGATGTGCTTGAATATACATGCAATGCATGATAACTGGGAGTAATGATAGAGATAACCTATCAACTGGACAGGGTATAATCACATGTCCACCAAAGGTGGATCATCTTCCATTGTGCAATAAAGTATGTGCAAGACTATGAGGATGATAATGTGATAAGGACACAAAGGTGGAGCTCACAAACAATGAGGTGTGAGACAATAGCTATGTGCTAGTGCAATTCTCCTACACCATTTGCTCAAATATGAAAATATCTAAAGGGTGTTGGTTCTTCTAATATATGATCATAACCTTATGGAATTGAACCCTAGAAAAAAATAGCAATGACCTATTATCATTTTTAGAGGAGTTGACTTCCCATCACAAACTGAGGGCTTGAATACTATGACTTGAAGTCAACCTAAGGTCATACTCAGGGGTTCTAACTCTTCCAAGAAAGTAATGTCCAAATAGCCAACATATGAAAAATCAAGGACCTCATCTAAACAAATATGCACCTCTACCAAGTCAAGTTATAACTTATTTGACCAATTGCAATGTGTTGGTCTAATTTTTCACAATGCAAAAATTATGGAAAATTCTAGTGAAAAATCATTTGAGTCTTAAAATCTTGCAAATTAGGGTTTTTTCCCTTGTATTTTTCAAACCCTTAGATTGCCCTAGTTTAAAAAACCCTCAAATTTTTTTATTGCTTTTATCCCAAGGAAGGGCTTGCGCAAGCATGAATTCATTATAATTTTGTCTAAACTTTACATGGTCATGCTTGGCTTGTAAATTGTTTGATCTTTCTATTAGGAAATACCTCTGATGACACAAAATCTTTATGATTGTTGATCTTGTTCAGATCAACGGGTGTTGCATTACTGCAATTTTAAGATGCAAGGTTTTTAAATAATGTGGGCATGCGAATCGGCGACATGTAGCCCTTGCCTTTTTAAAGTTCCAGTGAACCATAAAGTTTGTGGGGAGTCATAAGTTGTCAAGAACTTTTGCAGGTTTGTCAATACTTTTCGTGCACGTTTTGGATTTCCTGCAATATCATTGGTTGAGTTACTAATAGAGATATGCCTTTATCACCAAGAAGCATCAACCATTGATTTCATTTGAATCAAGGGCTAGTGCTTTCCCACAAGAAGGAGATGCTCATGAAATAAATATTGCGGGGAAGCATCAATAGGACAAGTGGCACAGTCTAACAAGATGGGCCCATCATTCTCAAGGATGATGTTGAGATGTCTTCCATGGAAAGTGTCAAACAAGTTGGGATGGTTGGAAATTTTTTATTCGTCACTTCAGCCAACATTGTGTTTAAGATACTTGATTCTATAACCGTAGATCTGTCAAAGATCAAAGGCCAACACATGCCCGCATTTTGAAGCTACACGAGAGATAAATAATGCGAGTAAGCAGTTTTTTGACATATGGCAAGGTGGGGTCGAGAATTGTCAGTGTGTGCTACAGTGTGCCAAGCTGTAAAAAAATTGCTGATATGTACTGCCAGTTATGCCAATAAAGTGTTGTGTTTGCCAGATCAATTGAAGTTTTGTTAGACTATAGATCCTTTAAAGATCAAGGTCTGGCGCACACCTGCATTATGAAGCTACTAGTCAAATAAGGAATGTGGGTATGTGCCTTTGCAATGTGTGTCATAGTGGGGCCAAATTATGGAAGAACACTAAGTCACACCATGTGGCCTACCACTTGTGCTTAGCTAGAAATACTTATGATGTGGGCATAGAAAGTTTCATAAATTAATGCAATAGTCAGATGAGTCAGAGCACGCAAATTGAAAGCAGTCATTTCATTGGCCCAAGTGGATGATGCAAGCATAAACTGTAGAATTGTTTCACACCGTTGATCTTGTCTTGATCAACGAAGGGCACTTGCTCGCATTAAGAACTTGAATGAAGTTTAAGTAAAGAAAATATGCGCCTTGCAGACACGTGTCCATGGTGACGTCTAAAATTATAACTCAGAAGCTCTGCAGGGTATAATCAGTGTCACCGTTGATCTTTCAAAAATCAATGGCTGGCGCAATCCCACAATAAGGAAATGTTCGATCAATAAGGAAAGCGGGAATGCACCAGCTTGACACGTGGAAATAATGACGTCAAGCACCTGCTCGCTTAGAAGAAGATATGGGACCCGTTGGCGTGGAAGTTGTCAGAAGGCACAAACTCATATAAAGGCTTCCTATTGGTCAGTATAGCTGACTGAATTTTGTTCAAATGTGAATTGATCTGATTGTTGATCTTGTCTTGATCAACAAGCGGTGCTTCCTCGCAATTCTAAAGTGCAAGAAATTTAAGAAATGTGGGCAAGTGGTATTGCGACATGTAGCCTTATTTTTTAAAGCCATAAAGCTTGTTGCCTTTTAAATCAAAGTCGTCCGATCTGGTGAAAATCTATGGATAGGATTCAAATTTGGTTATAATTTGGAGGTAACAATTATTGAGAGTAAATATGGTTCAGATTTCATTCGTGCGATTTCAATGTATGAAAAGAACTCATGATCTCACCATTAATGAATCACCAAAGCGCAGAAAGAACATCAGGGCATACAAAATTCTTAGAGCCAGGGCACAAAATTTTTAGCTAGCGATCCAATAAAATTGTAGAAGAAATCACACAGTGTAGAACTATGAATTCTAGCGGGTAAGTACTTTGTGACTCTTTAAAAAATTCAAGTGTTTGCTGTTATAAAATTTCTATGGTTTTATTCAAAATGCCTCCCCGAAAAGAGTTCACCGAACAAACAGATTATTTGAAGCGTTCTGTACACGATGATTTTCTTGAACAATTCCCCTTATCAATACATGAAATAACTAAGGGGAGGGAACTCATTCCAAAACACCCGAGAGTAGCTGTAGCAGAAGGTTTTTATGACAGAGCAAATTGGGTAAGAGATGCCCAGGTTTCCATGGGGGTCTGGAATTGTTTAAGAAATGTTTATTAGAGCAAAAATTGGACACTCCTATGAAAAATGTATAGGAGTTTGACATTGGTGAATTAACAGTCCCCATAGTTTTCTTTAATAGTGATTTGTTGATGGATTTGGCCAAGAATTATGATTCGATTACAAGGTGGATAAAAAACCATGCTGGAGTGAATCTCTTTAGGGTTTGCCCTGATTTAATTAGTGCGATTTTCAACCTCAATCCTAACCATGTTGTGCATGATATGACCTTCAAGCAAGGTATGATGCACAAAGGATTTACCTAAGAATAGGGCCATTGTAGGAGCGTGCTGCTAAAATTGGCACCTTGCATGTGATTACAGTCAGCACCCTAGAGCCATTGCTGAGAAGACATTTCAACCTGAGAGCTCAAGCATTATATTTTTCTCTTTGCAAGATTTTTGGGATGGATGAAGTTGATCAAATTCTAGGTTCTATTGTCCTTATCATGGCTCAAACTCTTCAATTTGGGATGAGCACTATAATGGATTTTGCTACTTTTCTTGCGAAAGAAATTCACAATGGTCTGGTGGGGATAGCACGGGGAAAAGTGGACAAACCATTCTATTGGTATTCATTGTTTATGCATGTATGCTTGTACAAGGTATTTACCTTCTTCTCCAAGGGTATTGAGCTGGAAACGACCAGGGATGGAGAGAGGAATCCAGTGCAGCTGTGGAGTGTAGATATGACTTTAGAAGCTACAGATGCCAGTTTTGTGAGATTTGATAGATACTTTGCATCAAAGCTTAGGTTGCTTTTGAAAGGGGGCAGCCCCTGAATTCTACAAGCATTGTTAGAATTGGTCAGACCCAAGGACCATGCACAAGGACTATTGGTTAGTCATAATTGGGGGGATATAGTCCCTTATAATGTTTCAACTCTAATAAGAGTATATGGTTTTTTGGGAAAGCCACATGTGTTGCCTTTTCATGTGCCCTTGAAGATAGGGATAGCCAAGCTCCTATGGCAAATAGGCACTATAGATGAGAGGGAATTGTCTAAGAAGGGTACCTTTTTTCCAATTGTTACTGTGGTACATGATTTTGTCTTTGTCAGGAAGGGGTGGAAGCACCTGAATTTGTTTTTAGATCGATATAACATGGCAGAATCTCATGCCAGATTTATTGATCCTGAAGGATTCTATGACGTCTTAAGAGAGAGGGTGAAAGCTTCTCGCATGGTACAACAAGTTTATTATCTGGAGGATATAATCAGAAATATTTTCACTTTGCAAGAACAAGAATCGAGGAAAGAAAAATGGATAGTATTCAGCAAGACCCTAGAATTTATTAATGCTTTTGACCCCTAGTATGACCCATTGAAAGAAAAAAAATTGGGGAGCCAAAATGCAAACATTAATGAATAATTTTGCTATGATCATCCAAAGTATGAATGAAAAGAAAGCCATGTATATTGAGACATATCCAGAAAAGGCTGCAGAAGTACAAAGGAAGATAAGCAACAAAAATATAGTGGCTCTTGCCAGTATACATTGCAGAGAAGGGTAGGTTATGTCATGGTTTAGAGTGTGCAAAAGGCACCCCTTCATCAGAGGCCAAGATCAGGAAGTCCATCTGCAGCCAACTCTCCAAAAAGGAAAAAATTAGAGCAGGGGTCTTCTTCTTCTCAAAAAGAGCAATACTCCCCAAGCCAGTCCCCAATCTGAATAGATGATGAAGCATCTCTAAAGGAGCAGCTTAGACAAATTGGTGGAGAAGGGGATGTAATTGTTACATCCACAGATTTGGATATTGGAGAACCACAAGAACCTCCTATGCCTTCCTTGGATTTAACTGTTATTGATTACCAAGGTAAGGAAATTGATCTGATTGTTGCCCAAGCCTCTAAAAGTTTTATTAATGATTAGAATTTTGTAAAATCTAGGGCTTTTGCTCAATTTTTGTGGAGATTAAACATGCAAATTTTGAGAAAACCTGTGAGAAGATCAAGGCTGAGCAACCAAAAAGATTTAGATATTAAGGAAGAGTTGAAATCTAAATTTTTGAATGATTTTGCTCAATTTACTCCTGAAGCTAGGACGCAGATAGTTAGATAATTAGGAGTCCTCCTTTTGCCAGAATGGGATATAGCAAATGCCATTGTTTTTTATTCAATAAGGAAAGAAAGGGATGTTCAACTAAGGACTACTGAATAAATACTACAGGCTCATAGAGGAGTCAAATTTAGTGATGACCACCAAGCTCTTGTTATATGGTCCATGAAAAAAGGGAAAATACCAGAATGCATGAGATTCCCACTACAGAGCATACTGGTGCATTGACAGTGTTCAGGGCTGGAGAGATAGGTAGTAAATAAATAATTGGGATGGCGTCAGAGATGCTAAAATTTGGTAGAATGGTGTATGGCCAAGAGGAAGATAAATTTGCCCAACTCAATGCTAGGTTTGAAGAAGTTTTGAAAGCATATGAGGAGAGGGGTATGCAAATGCAATCATTAGAAAATAAAGTAACTCAGATGGAGAAGATTCTTGGGAAAAGAAAATTAGGAGAGACTAGTAAACCCAGGATTGCATACCCCCCACGACCACCTATTGAGCCTTTTAAATCAACACTAATTATTGAGATACCTGATACTCCAGAAAGGCCTCAGTTCTATACTGCAGAGGATTTTGAAGAGGAGAAAAATAAGTTACATGCAATGCATGTAGAACTTAATAATCAATATGAAGAAAAATTGAGGCAGGGTATCACGTATTTAATAGATAGGATAGAATGGCCCACATTTTTTGATCAATTAGCAAGGATTTTAGCTATTAGGGATGGATGAATTGAAAAGAAATGAATTCGTATTTAAACCCATTGTACAAAAATGGACAGAGAGAAATGAAGATATCACTGGTATGTGTATATCTGTTATTCAGCAAACATATCATCAGATAGAAGAAATTTTTGATTTACTAAATAAGTTGCAAGGTTTTGATGATAAGCAAGATTCTTTCTATAGAAGATTAACTATTTTTTTTTCCAAGTATTTTGCAATTTTTTTTGATTTTTTCCCTTGTGCTCTAAAAATAATTGATAAAATAAAGGAAAAGGAAGAATGGAAGAGGGAGCTAGATGAAGTCTTTTGTGAAAGAATAAATAAGGTTATAAATGAAACAGGCTATTTGTTATGGGCAATGACAAATGAGGAGTTGGTAAAAGTAAAATTATTCTATAATATCATCAAAAAAGATTTTGTTGATTTAGAGGCAAATGCAAATTCTTTAGTAATTGTACAAAGAGAAGTTCTAAATTTTGACTGGCCGAAGGACACTACCTACAATAAGTGGAAGGAAGAGTTTATGTTTACAGAGTAGGTAGAAGGAGATGATGAGGTGGAGGATGATGATAAAGAAGAGGATACAAAAGTAGAAGTCACCTCTGCTACTAATGATAAAGACAAAGAGGACCCTCAGGTAGCAAGAGATGACTCATCACTATCACATTTAATGGCCACCTATCCCAAGGAACCAGAACGCTAAAGGAATTCGATCAAAGTATTTTTGCCTTTCCAAAGGAAATAATAGAAGTGGACCCACAAAGGAATGTTTGATGTATTAGCCTCTTTGTTATTTGCATTTTGTCTTTTTGTTATAGATGTATGTAAAAAATCTTTTTGAAGGACACCTGTAAATCACATCTGCCCTTTGCTTATTGCAACTCATGCCTATATAAATGAGTTTTCAAGGCAATGTGAGGGTTCGAATTCAGTATAATTTTTAGTCTTTTGAGAGAATATAGTTGGTCCAATAGTGTGTAGTTATTTTGAGTTTATTTCCAGTTGTACTTTCTGATGATATATTGAAATGATAGAATCAGCAAGGTATTTTGGGCTTTCCATTCTATTGGTCATTGTATTAGTCATCTAAAGGGCTAATACAAAAGGGTATTTACACTATATCTGTGTCATCAATTTCTATCTCCATTTTATGGGTTTATCTACTTTGAAGTCATTTAAATAAGGTTTAAATTGACTAAATACAATCTGGATGGGTTGTATACTAATTTCATTATTTCTTTTAATTCAAGGAATTATAGAAATGCTTCAGTGAATAAGTAGGGTTTATTAATTTATGAGAAGGATACTTCATAAGAATGGGAATGGGTTATTACAATTGATTAATTCATTTACAAGTTATTTTAATTAGATCTCCTGCTAATAGTCAATTTTATGCCCAATGGATAAGGCATTGGTCACATAAGTCAGAAGTGAACAAGGATGAATTCTGTTGCTGCATATCAAACCAATTATAAAATCAAAATTATTTTTTGTTCCATTTTGTTCAAAGTTATAAATGCTGGTCACTACTCGTTTATATCTATTCTTTGAGTCTTAGGTAGCTGCTATTTCTAGGAATATTTGTAAATCCTAGGAGAATTATGACCAGATCTGCTAATAAGGGATGCATATAAGTTTGAGAACATTAAAAGAAGTGAAGTGAACTGCTCATGTGTTAGTGTGTAATAGATGAGAATCAGAATGAAACTAAAAGAATCTCTACACAACAGTTTGCATTAGAATCATCCCTAGGTATACCCGCCTTGGTTTAGCAGAGCCTAAAGAGTACGAAACCATCTTTGGTTTTGTTGAAGTTGGGTCAAAGTGGTTTATTCATATAATTGCTACTAGGAATTGGCTAATCCTTAGATTGTGTGAGTAAGTTCACTGTGATATTGAGTATTTTGTTGCTCAGTAGTTTCAAACACCAACACAATGCACCCTTCCTTAGATTTCTATCCTTGAGTTTTTGGAACTCTCTCCTTTGCGTAAGGAGATCATAGAGAAAGCATTACTCATAGCAAGTGATCCTAAGAATTTTGACATTGATCGGTTCCAAACTATGGTTAATCATATCATTTCCCCCCATTAGCTTACCTTTTCTAAATAATATGATAAGTCACATATCCACCAACACAATTCAGCCTTGTACAATGAAGTCAAAATCCATAAAACTTGTGTTAGATGTATGTTGATAAATAGAGGCACAGGGTTGAATATATGTACATATAACTTAGTTAAATAGTTGGGCATGTCAACATTTATCATTAACTCTCAAAGGAAAATTACTATTAAGGCATAAGATGATGAAGAGTGATCTTCTAAGGGTCTTGTTGTACTACCTATTCAAGTGGGGTTAGTTGAGAGGGATGTTCTCTTCCAAGTTTTGGACCTACCTCTTGCTTATAACATCTTGCTAGGAAGAACTCAATTTTTTTTGTGAAGGATGTTGTCTTCACATGACTATGAGTGGGGTTATTTTTTAGTTGAGTCTACATAATTGGGGGTAGATGTCATTCACAATTTCACTCTATAGATGATGAGTCACCCGCTAGGATTGACGAGTCAAACTCACATATTTCTCTCATTGACCAAGTTGACCATGCTACAAGGAGTCCAATCAATTTAGGTGTCTTTGAAGAAGATCTTATAGGCTTTGAATTTCTTGTCACTAGAGATGATTACCGCCATATTAATATCTTGAAACATTCCACATCCCTTTCACTCACGCACCTCGACTTTATCGATTGGTCACAACAACAACATCAACAACCCAAATTTTTGACTTTACAAAATGACTATGAAATAAATTTTAGCTAAAAATTGTCAAACTTGTAGTCTCTTCCACCACCGAACCAACAAAAAAATGACTAATTCAAATATCAACTATCTTAGTTATAAAATAAAAAGAACAATGAAAAATAATAAGCACTCTGATGGTGAAAACCTCTTTGTAGTGGGGTCAAAGCCTAAAATAGTAAAAAGAAAAGATTTATCCCAAGGTTAAAACCTCCCTGAGGTGCCTAATGATGAGATACTTGGTAATCTACCTAGCTATTTTCAAGAAAGATCATTAGTTTTGATAGAGCCTACTCAATTGATCAATATTGGAACAAAAGAAATACCACATATTATTCACTTAGCACAATCTTCATCAAAATATGAAAATAAAAATTTCAAAGAATTATTCATGAAGTTAAAGATAAACTTCACTTGGACTTACTCAAAGATGCTAGGGCTTGACACTAATCTCATTATGCATCACTTTTCCATAGCTCCTGGTGTTAAATTTGTCAAACAAAAATTTAGAAAGATGCATCCACACGTATCTCCATTGGTCAAAGAAAAAATCTAAAATCTATGAAGTGTTGGATTCATACGAGCTATTGATTTTGTTGAATGGATCTTAAACATTATACCTATCTCAAAATATGATAAATCCTTTCAAGTTTTCTTTAATGTTTTAGATTTAAATGAAGCTTTGCCTAAGAATGATTTTTTTCTTCCTAATAGATATTATAGTGGACATGAAAATGAGCTACAAAATGTATTCTCTAATGGATAGATTTTCAGGTTAAAATAAAAATAAAATAGCTTCGAAGATCAAGAGACCCCACTTTTACTTGTCAATGAGGAACCTTTTGTTGGAATGTCATGCCATTTGGACTAAAAAATATTGAAGCTACATATCCATGAGCTATGACTGCCATATTTCATAATATGATGAAACATTTAATGAAATATTATGTGGGTGAAACTCTAGCTAAGTCTAAGTAAAGGAATACACATCTTGAAGATTTAAGTTTAATCCCAGAGTGCATGAAATGGTTCGAGCTTAGACCAAATTTGAAGAAGTGTGCATTTGGGGTTACCTCCCAAAAGCTACTTGGTTATATAATATCTTCTAAAGGAATTGAGGTTGACCCTAAAGATGTTCAAGACATTATGGATATGTCACTTCTTAGAAACATTAGTCAAATGTGAAGTCTTCAAGGATGTCTACAATATATATTAGGAGGCTCATTTCTCAACTTGCTGAGAGAGTACAACCATTTAATAAAACCTTGCATAAGGGTGCTAAGTGTGTATGGAATGAAGAATGTGAGAAAATATTGAGTCAAATTAAGACATACTTGGTGAATCCCCCTATCTTGATGTCTCCTATTCTAGGGAAACCTCTCATTCTATACATTTGAGCTACATCAACATCCTTGGGGGTATTACTAACACAAAAAGATGAGAAAGGAAATGAAAGATTCATCTAATACATTAGTAGGACACTTGTAGCTTATGATATCAATTAAAATAAGATTAAAAAAGTTTGTCTTGTAGTAGTGTTTGTATCTCAAACACTTAGACACTATATACTTGAACATACTATAGAGCTTGTGGCTAAGATTAATCTATTCAAATACTTATTAAGTAAAGTTACAATTATGGGTCAATTAGCTAAGTGGATGGTGATTCTTTCTAAATTTTACATTACAATGATCATAAGGCTATAAAAGGACAAGCTATTGTTGATCAATTAACGAACTTCCTTCTACAAGACAATGCACCTATGCAGAATGAATATCCCAGTTCATCCATCATGTACACGATTGGATGCACTTGAAAAATGTTCTTTGATGGGTCCTATACACAAAATGGTTAAATTTTTGGGGTACTATACACAAAATAATTCAAGTGTCAAAGTTAAACTATTCATTACACCTCAAGGATACACCATCCCTAAATCTTACAAGTTGTTATTCTCACGCACAAATAACATAGTTGAATATGAGGCTTTGATAAATGGAACTAAATTGGCTATCAAATGGGGGTTACTCAGCTGTACATCTTTGGATATTCTTGGCTTGTCATCAATCAAGAAAATAGTGAATATAAAACTAATGATTAAAAATTAATGCCTTATAAAAAGTATTAGAAAGAAAAGTCTACAAAGATAATTGAGAGGGAGGGGGGGGGGGGGATAAATAAGTTATGTAATTAAAATAACTCTCAATATCTTTATTAATTTGAAACATGTAAAAAATAGATCTAATGACCATAGAAATATAAGCATCCACAATAACACCAGATATGTTATCTAGGGAAACCCTTGATCCTATTGAAAACCCTAGTGGGAATGATGCCCACAACATGATGTACTAATATAAAATCTCCTTGTGAAAGGATGGAATCTGTTAGGAGCCAATGAAACACTATAAGTATATATGACTCCCTATAAGGAGACTTTTAATCCTTTTTAGAAGATTCCAACTATGTTAGGAGCTGTGCCAACCTCGTTGGAGTTGAAACGAGGATAACATAATCCACTGTCTAAATAGCCTTAGAGTGTCTTCACAAAAAAAATTCAAGATATCCTATCTAGAATCTAAATTGACTAAACAAAAACTTTTTTGCCTATTAAGTTCCTTTGAAGCTCACAATACATCCTTAGCATCAATCTTTGCTCTAACTTTAGCAAAATTCATATTCAAGTTTGCACAACGATCTCACTAATCAATACCACACTATACCACAAGGAAATGCCCTTTTCTTTATACCAAGTACAAAAATAGATATTGATTCAGCCTTAAGACTTTCTCAATTTACAATGATAATATAGGACATAATTACTATACTACAATAAATGTTACAATACATTTAAACTCTTTCTATAAATGATTTGATCAATATTCAACTCATAAGAACAAACACATTGAACAAAATTTATAAGTCAGCTCAAAATACAAATCTAATTTTTCCATCTAGAAATAAAATCTTGAATATGTCTCTAACCGTCCTCTAAATTCACTTAACCAAATCCCATCTTAGCCAAAAGATATAATTGATTTACTGGTATCCACTTTTTAGAAACTCTCTCTGAAAGCTACCTTTAGAAAACATCCCATAACTCTATCATATTTTTATATCTCTTTCTATGCAAAATAATTGTAGAACTTATACACATATCTAAAAATATGTCTAAGAGCACACAACCCAACTCATTGACTATTGACCATGCCAAATACCTCTGCCTTTACAACTCTAGAAATCTTTACAAAATAAGGTATATGCTGACATCAATGATGAAAAATGTCATGAATACAACACATAAGCACTAAATCATGTCTCCAACAATGCTATGATGCTCCTCCATATAAATACCATCAAAATTCATGCTAAAAAAAATATGGTTGATGATATTAATAAATACTTCACCTTTGTAACATTTCTGCATATTCCTAGAATTGAGAACAAGGCTGTCAATGTTATGGCTACATTGGCTTTTATCCTTCAATTATAAGAACATGAGTATAGTTATCAATTCTTGGTGGAAGATCTATAGTTCCTCGCACATAATTCTTCTAATAATTTCACTATCTACACCATTTTTCTCCATGATTCCTCTCACTATGCAACATCTATTCCTATCTACATGACCAAATCATCCCTAATGGCTTAATTATAATGAAAATGACAACTTAACCACAACAACTCTCATTATACCCCCATCTTTGGTGACTTATTTAGGAGGGGTCAAGATAGAGAACTTCTTAGAATTTTAGATAGAGAGGAATCTAAATGTGCATTGATTAAAGTCTATGAGGGTGTGTGTGAGTCTCACTATAATGGTCTTATACTAGTTTGAAAACTACTTTAGACTGGTTATTACTGGCCTACCATGTAGATTGATGTTATTAGATATGCTAAATCCTACAAGAAGTATTAGATGCATGACAATTTGATCCATGCTCTAGGCAAGGACCTCATCCCTTCTATTACATACTGGCCTTTTTAGTAGCAAAGCTTTGATCTAGTAGGTTAAATATATCCCAACTCATCAAGATGACACAAATTTATCATCACAGCTATTGAGTATTTCACAAAACAGGTTGAGGTTGTACCACTATTAGTTACTATAGGAAAATAAATGTCCTTATTTATCTAGAACTATATCATTTGTCGATATAGTGTGACATCCTCTATAGTTACTAATAATGGATGACAATTGAAGAAAAAATACCTAAAGCAATTATGCAAGAAGTTTAAGATCAAACAAAATTGGTCATCCATACACTATCCTTAGGGAAATGGGAAATTTGAAGCTTCAAATAAAAATCTCCTCAAGATCTTGAAAAAAATAGTTGTTAAGTCTAGTAGGGATTGACATCTCCAAATCAATCTTACTTTATGGGCTTGTAAAACTAGAATATGCACATCGATGGGAGCTACTCCTTTTTATCTAGTCTATGGGGCTAAAGTTGTCTTACCTATTGAGGTTGAGATACCATCACTTGCAGTATCCTCAAAAGGGCTTGTGATATATGAGGACTAGAATAACACACTAGACAAATGCAGACAATATGTGTTTGATCACATGAGAGTATACCAAAAAAGGATGTGAAAGAGCTACAATAAGAAGGTACATTATAGAGATTTGAGGTTGATGACCTAGTTTTGAGACAAAAGCATAAGAATAGATAACAAAAAGGAAATTTTAAACCTAATTTTTTGGATCCTTATATCATTACAATGACTTTAGATCTCTCAGGAACAACTCCCAAGCCAATCAATACTCTCCACTTGAAGAAGTTCTATGCTTGACACTCTTTCATTCATAGATCTTGTACATAGCTTATTATCCTAAAATAATAATAAAATATAAATAAAAATAATCCTTAAATAATCATAAAAACCATCAAATTTCTTGAAAAAATGTTCATCTTAGTAAAAACTTGACAAATAGGCACTTTGATATATCACCAAAAAAATATATTAAAAAATTAATATATGATCTTGAAAAATCCTAAAATGTCTTGAAAAAAATGATCAACTTAGTTAAAACCTAGAAAATATGCACTTTTATGTATCAACAAAAAAAATAGAAAACTCACAAAAACAAAAATCTTCCAAGTGGTGAAAACCTTGAAGTAGGCACTATATGTACCTTTGCAATTTCATCTATCAACTTGCGACTTTGGCCATGAACCACTTGACTTCCATCACATGTATGTCTCCTTGGTTTGGAATTAGTCTTGTCTAGCTCTAGGGAGAATGTACCATGTTATCTTTGTTTCTAGGACATAACAATGTTTATCAACACTTCCCATCTTACATCAAGGTTTTCTTCACACTTATCATATAGTCTATCTTGAACCAAGATTCTATTAGTAGTCTAGGATTATGTGACATCTCTCATTTGTAGGCATAAGTCCTTGAGGGTTAGGGATTATTTTCTTTTTCATGTTGCACTTAAACTAAATTCATTGAGGCATGATTTATGATTTTCTTTATGTGCTTGTTACTATTTATTTTTGTTGATGTTCAATCCTTGGTTTCCCTAAGATGTCACTTGACTAGAGGAATGAGGCCTTGGGGAATATTTTATTTGTCTTTTGCCTATAGGTGCAATTTTGATGATCTTATGCATTCTAGTGCATCAGGTGTCTATGACAAGTATCCCATCTTGGTTGGAACATTGCATATACCTTGACTTGATTCATTTGGAAACTTAGTTGAATTGGAATTATGTCCTTGACTTTAATATTGTTTTTTTTCTGCAAGATCATGCTTATGGCCATCTCCACACTTATGTCTTGATGTGAACATAATCTTACCCCATTAGTTAGAAATCTAATCACGAGTCGTCTTGACCTCTACATCTTTGATGCTTATTGTATTTTTCTACATCCTATCTAACATAGATTATATTCATATCTTCATATTTACACTTGCACTAATGATAGTTGTATGATATTGCAACGTCCCTTGGTAAGGCTCGATAATAAAAATAAGGACCTACTCAAAATAACCCTTGTACCATGCACTTTTCATATTTCATGTTAGGGTTTCATCTTAGTTTTTTCATCTTGCATCGAGCGAGGTGGGAGCTTTCATCAGCCGAGTATTATTGTCATGTCTTTATTACCTCTTAGTATTCTTCTATCCTACAATTAAAGGGCTTAATCACATCATCCCATTCGATCTTATCCAAAATGCTAAGTTTTCAAATTACAAAGTTCTTAACACACATGAGAGAATTATATCTATGAGAGCATAATATCTAAATTGTGATACTAAAATGATAGAGATAATATATGTATATCAACATCACATGAACATGAAGGAAAGTAATGAAAGTAAATAACATTCACACACATGAGAATGAGACAAGTAAACAATAGAAAATTTCCAAATATAGTATCACATATATATCATGATGAATCAAGTTGAAGTATAGTGAGATCAAAATCTAGAATAATCTCAAAGTCTAAATCTCTTAAAAATAATCCTAAGTACAAACTATGATAGAGAGCTCTCGATTGACTCCCTCCCACCTAATCTAGAGGAGGAGGTGGGTGAGCCTATGTCTTTTCTGGGGGTTATACTGCTTCCTTTGACTATCATGTGTGTTGAGAGTAGTATGGTACTCTCCTATTTGATAACATTGCACCTATATCTGCATCAAAAAAATCAGTCTCCTAAGATCCATGCCTCTTTGCATCTTAGCATTCTTAGTCCCTCTCTTGTATTAGGACCTACCCACGTACTCTCTCATCTATCAACTATGTTATCTCTAGCTACTAGTTCAATAAGTAGCTATTATATCTGATGAAGGGTGCTCCCCTTGATATCATAAACACATAAAAAAAAAGGAAATAACAACAATTTGTGACAATAAAATATGGTCTTCTTATTATTGTCGCAAATGCAAAATTACAAAATTTTGAAATATAATATGCAAACACACATGGGCACCTTCTTTACAATAATTTGCAAGACAAAGCTGTGAACTATCACCAGACACTTCCTAGACACCACTACGAGCCTTCCTTAAATAGGCAAATTTTTACTACCTTGGAAAGTTTTAGATACTAACCCTAGCCCTTGAAGCTAAAAAAATCCCAATTAAAAATTATTTTCTAATTTATTACATAGGGTTATCCATAACTATGCTTTTAGGTACCCCAACTTTCAAAGGCCATAATTTTTGCATATGAGCTTTGATTTTCAACTATAATTACTTTTCAGAATCGTCAGCTCCTAGCCTACAATCCCTAACACACACAAGAACTAGTCAACCCAAACACAACCTCATTTTAGAGACTCCAAGGCCTTCAAATCTAAGCTCAAAGGTTTCGTACCTAGAAACCTCAATAATTTCTACAATACATGGTAAGATGATACATTTCTACTAGCAGGCTATTATGACTAAGATAAACCTCCACTTGTGAAATCAAAACATTTTGAGATTGCATGAACCACTTACTAAAAATAGTATGTTTTTACAAATAGTAACTTTGTTTTGAAATAGCCCTTATTGAAAAATGAAAAAATAAAATATTTTTGGGTGATGCAAGATTACCCTTACACCTAGGATGCTCCTACATTAGATAACTGGGGTAATTTGAGAAGTGACCTTGTCACGTCTCAGGCAGTCAGAGGAA
Source organism: Cupressus sempervirens (assembly GCA_028749045.1). Classification (NCBI taxonomy): domain Eukaryota; kingdom Viridiplantae; phylum Streptophyta; class Pinopsida; order Cupressales; family Cupressaceae; genus Cupressus; species Cupressus sempervirens. The sequence continues at coordinate 56,566,674 of CM053787.1, forward strand.
AATGAAGATGGTCAACCTCCTCCCTTCTTAGACACAATGAATTCTCCATTGACCTCCCTTTCTATTTGACTGGATACTCTTCATATGTTATGTTCCATGTGCTTCTTCCAACATGATTGTTCAATATCTCCTCAATCTCCTTTGTAGTTGAAATAGTTGCTAGAATACTCCACTATGCTTCTAAAACTTGTCTCCATCACCTCCTTCATAATATTCTATCAAAACTAAAATTTTGAATATTGGCAAAATATTTAGTTCAACAGGAAACTCTACTTCATAGGCATTTTCAGAATCATGCATTTTCAGTATCATGCATGGTCCAAAATTCTTCATTTCAACTAATTATATGTGCCTACTAGAAAACTCTCCTTCCTCAAATGAACAATGACTTCATCTCCAACTTGAAGTTCTTTACATCTCCTTTTCACATCTTCTTTAGCCTTATATTGTTTATTCATTTTTGTGATGTGCTTCCTCACCTTCTAATGGACATTCTTTAAATGTTCAACAAAATCCTCAACTTCAACACTAATCTCTCATTTATCTAACTTCCTTAATTTAGAAACATTCCTAGGACTAGTCCCATATACAATCCAGAATGGTGATTTACCAATGCTCTTGTTGACATAATTATTCTATGTAAATCCTACCTGTGGTAAAATCAGATCCCAACCTTTTGGATTATCTCCAACCAAACGCCTCAACAAGTTCCCCAAACACTAATTCACCACCTTTGTCTATCCATCAGTCTGTGGGTGATGTGATGAGATAAAATTCAAATATGTTTTCAAGTTCTTCCATAATGTATGTTAGAAATGCCAAGAACCTTGGAATTTTGATTAGAAACTATACTATTTGGCATACTATATTCTCTCACCACTTCTGTAAAAACAACTTTGTCACATGAACAATATCACTAGTTTCTTGCAGAGAATGAAATGTATAATCTTTGAAAATCTATCAAACCCTACAATTTTTTATCATGTCCTCATTAAGTCCTTCATAAACCAAGAATGAAATCCATGTTGATATCCTCCCACAACTTCTCTGGTACATGACTCATATTGTGCTTCACTCCTTTTTCCATCTAACATTCTCTGTAATTCTGTACAAGCTTCTCAACATCTTGTTGCAATTATGACTAGTAATAATTCTCAACAACCAAAGCAATAGTTTTATCTCTACTAAAATGTCAAGCCAATCCTCCACTATGCTTCTCCTTCATGGGATTCTCTCCATAGAACTTCTAAGAATATATAACTAACTTCCTTTGAATAATATTCTAGCCTAGATTATGAAATCCAACCACTTCATTATGTCAAGTGTAATAGGTTATGTATAATATTTTTACAATTCATGAAAATCTAGATCCTTTGAATACAAATTCTTGAGTTCCTTGAACCCAACCACCTAAATTTGCATCTATAACTCTACCAAACTTTAACCCTTTTAAAATGCCTTTGGTTCAATTTTCCTTGACTATCAAAAATTGCAAAGCTTGATGATTAGTATACAAAACAAACTCCTTAGGAAGAAGATAATGTCTCCACTTCTTCAATATTTTAACTATAGCATAAAATTCATAATCATAAAAAAAGTATTTTATTTTGGCATAATTCAAATTTTCACTGAAATAGGCAATAAGTCCACCTTCTCGGATCAAAACAACTTCCATTTCATTACCACTTGCATCACGGTATACTTGAAACACCTTATTAAAATCTATAAGTTCTAAAATAGATTGTTTTATAACTTCTTGTTTCAACAAATTGAAAACTCAATTTTCTCCTATAGTCCACTTAAACTCTTTCCTATCCCCTCTCATTGTTTCATTCAAGGGTTCAAAAATACTACTAAAACCTTTGATAAACTTCCTATAAAAACTAGCTAGTCCATGAAAAGACTTTACTCCAATTACACTCCTTAGACTAGGCCATTCAAGAATAGCTTTCACTTTCTTAGGGTCTATTTTTAGACCTTCTACCGAAACTACAAATCCTAGGTACACCAACTCCCTCTTCAAAAAATTATACTTCTTCGAATTTTATCAACAACTTTTTTTTCTTCAACTTCTCAAACACCTTACAAATATGCATCATATGCTCCTCTAATGTCTGAATAAATATCTAAATATCATCCAAGAAAATGTTGACAAACTTTCCTAGAAATTATTGTTGTGCTTCATTCATGAGCCGCATGAAAGTGCTTAGTACATTGGTTATCCCAAAAGGCATGAATAACCACTCATACAATCCTTCCCTTGTCTTGAAGGTTATCTTCCACTCATCTCCTTCTCAAATCTAAATCTAATCATACTTACTCTTTAGCTCTATCTTTGCAAAATACATTTCTTTGCTCAAATAGTCCATGATATCATCCATCTGTAGCAATGAAAATATGTACTTGATTTTGATCTTGTTGATGGCTCAAGAATCTATACACATCCTTCATTCTCAATTCTATTTTGGTGCCAATACTACTGGTACAACACATGGACTTAGACTCTCTCAAATCAACCACTTCTGCAACAACTCATGCACTTTTTTATTTAACTCCCCACTTACTTCTAGTGTCATGCTATGTGCTGCCTTCTTTGGAAAATTGGCTCTTAGAATCAAGCCCATTTGGTGATTGATCTTCCTTACTAGTGGTAGCCCATCTAGTACATTATCAAATATATTATCTAGAAACTCTTCCAATAAATCTTCAACTTCTATAGGTACCTCATCTACTTCTTTACCATCTTTTGGAATTAAAGAAAAAAACATATGCTCACACCTCATACCCTCTAGGAACTTATTTCCATCAACAAAACATACTCTAGCAACACTACATACATTTTCATTTGTATCCTTCAATGGCTTCAACTTATATTTTACTCTATCCTTTGTTAAAGTATATGTGTTTTTACACCCATCATGTACATCATGCATATCAAACTTTCACAACCTACATAATAACATATGATATATGACATATGTCCATAGGCATGATATCACAAAGAACCTCATCCTGGTAACTTCCAATCTTGAACTTCACTAGGCATTTTTCATTGACCATAACCTTGTGGTCATCCTACACCCAAGCAATTCAGTATGGATACGAGTGTTTCTATTTCTTGAGTTTTAACTTCATGATCATATTTTATGAAACCAGATTATTAGTACTTCTACCATCAGTAATCACATCATAACACTTATCTTCACATTTGCAACTTTTACGAAAAAACTCCTCCTTTAATCAGGTTCATTCTCACCACTCAACAAAAATCTTTTGTAAACTAGGACGTTTCCTCTTTTAGCATCTTAATAATGAGATGATTTGGCATATTCATCAACATGCATAGCTTTGGCTTGACCTTTGGGTCTCATATCTATCATATCCTAGCACTAAGGTCACTTAAATGCCATATTCTCTTCTTCTCACAGTTAAAATAGGTTCCACAAAACCTCCTCTACTAGATCCTTGCCCTCTTACTCTTGCTCTTTAATGTTTGTTATTCTAATCATGGAAACTATTGGAATCATTTTCCCTTTGGTTTTGAATGTTACTATTGGCCTCATCCTTCTTTTAGTGATGTTCATTTCATCCTCCATAAGACCACCTACCAAATCTTTCATCATGACCTCTACCACTATTCTTGTTATCAAACTTCTTCTTCATCTTTTCCTTAAATCTTAGGGCAGATTGGTATGCCTCTTCAATATTGTTCATTCAGGCCAGACTCAATTCCTCTTGAATGCTTGGCCTCAACTATGAAATGTCCTCTTTCTAATTTTATATGATATTTAAAGCCTCTAATTAGATTTTTAAAATCAAACAACCAATATTTCAAAGATCCACCAATTTCTCAATAAAACCCAAATCGGGTATGCCCGAAATAGTGCTAAAAATTTCACAGCTTCACATATTATTAATAAATTTTAAAATGGTCAATTTTTATATAAATTTCACCAGAATAATGGCCTAAAAAATGACATTTCTAGATCTATATAGAGTTTACACAATAGCTTCCAAATGGAGGACAAAAACAACACTCATCGGGCTCCCAAATATAACACAAAATAGCCCAGAAACACCCCAAAAACACTAATAATCTATCACATAAGTATAACCATGACCCAATACATATATTCAGATCTATTTTAACATCTAAATGTTTGAAATACAGTAGCAACCCAAACTGATATGAAATACTCAATCGTAAACACCAAACTCTTACAAAAAACACACTCGAAAATCCACAAATTTGCACTATTCAGCACAAGGAAAAAATCTGCTTGAGCTTGCACATGGAATGGCTTCAAAATCCCATACTTATCCTTCCTAGAAACTTGCAAACTCCCATCCTTGGGTCTCCTTCTCCACAGGTTTGGCAGCCTCTGAAGAACAACAAAGCAATGAGCAAAAATCAAATTCTAGAATGAACCCAAAATGCCTCCAAATCCCTTTATAAGAGGGCATAACCCTAACTCATGACCAAGAGGGGTTAATAAAACATATTTTAATAATAATTTTCATTTATTAGTCCATTGGTTTTCAAAGATTAGCCCCTTTTGCCGAAACTTCACCTTTTTGAGCCTACCTGCCTTAGCAAAGATTATTATTTTTAATTATTTGAAAAGGGGACATGACAAGTCCTCCCCTCCCAAATATTTCTTGTCCTCAAGAAATGAAGGTTGTAATGCTCAAGAATATGTGCTCCTTTCCAAGTTGCATCCTCTAATGGTAATCCTTTCCATTTGACCAAATGCTCTATGATATTCCTATTTCTTAATCTTTTCTCTCTTATATCCAAAATCTCTTCTAGTATCAAAACTAATTTCCCTTCATCATCAAGAGGTGGTAATTTTGTAGATACTATGGTTTGCTGGCCTAGAACCTTCTTTAGAAAAGATACATGGAAAACATTATGTATTTTTTTGTTTGGTGGGAGCTCCAATTCATAAGCTACCTCTCCTACCTTCTTGATGATCTTATAAGGCCCATAGAACCTTGGCTTGAGCTTCTCTACCCCACTCCTCTTCAAGGTGCTTTTCTTATATCGCTGCAACCTGAAAAATACCAAATCTCCCACCTCAAAAGATCTTTTAGTCCTTTTCCTATCAAAGTACAACTTCTGTTGGTTCTGTACATGTTGTAGATTATCCTTGAGGGACCTTATTATGTCTTGGCTTTGCTTGACAAAATCACTTGCTATAGGTACTTTGCTATCTGAAAGTACTAGATCAACAAAGGAAAGGGCATCATAGCCATAAAGAGCACAAAAAGGAGGCATACCAATAGACATGTGATGAGATTTATTGTAACAATACTCCCCTAGGTGCAACCATTTCACCCAAGCATGTTGTTGATTTGAAACATAGTTCCTGAAATATCCCTCTATCCATTTACTAACTATCTTTATTTGTCCATCTATTTGAGGGTGATAGCTAGTACTGGGAGTGAGTTCAGTTCCTGCCAAATGAAAGAGCTCCTTCCAAAAAGAGATGAGGAATCTACTGTCTCGGTCACTGACAATGTTTCTAGGCAAGCCATGTAATCTAAAAATTTTCTTGAAGAACAATTTGACCACTTCTGATGCCTTGAAATCAGATGTGATAGGAAAGAAATGTGCATACTTAGTTAGTCTATCTACCACCACATATATGCAATCCTTACCTTGAACCTTGGGCAAACTAGGTGGTGAAGTCCATGGAAATACTTTCCCATTTTTGTTCAGGAATAGGAAGTGGCTGCAATAACCCTGCAAGAAAATTTTTCTCACTCTTGCTTTGTTGGCATACCATACATTCCTTAATGTGTTTAAGGACATCCTCCTTCATACCCTTCCATGAAAACTTCTTTTGAATTTTCCTGTATGTCTTGAAGTATCCTTGATGACCAGCCAAAGGTGTGTCATGAAAGGCCCTCAATATCCTCTCCTTAGTTTTTGATCCTGGCACTAAGAAGATCCCGTTCTTATAATAAATCAATTCATCAACAACATTGTACCTATTATCATCCACTAACTTATCCAAAATCTTGGTGGCAAAGGAATCTTTAGCATACTCTAAAATTATGGAGACTTTTCAATCAATAGAGATAGATTTTAAGGAACACAAAGTGGACTTTCTTGAGAGAGCATCAACAACCACATTATTCTTTCCTTTCATGTATTCAATATCAAAATCATAAGCTTGCAATTTGCTTACCCATTTTTGTTGAAGATCATTCAAATCCCTTTGGTTCAAGAAGAACCTAAGGCTATTATGGTCTGTCTTTGCAATGAATCTCCCACATACCAAATATTGTCTAAACTTATGAAGTGCATGCATGATTTCCAACATTTCCTTATCATAGATGGAGTAACCTTTCTTTGATTGATTTAATTTTCTACTCTCAAATGCTATTGGATGTCCCCTTTGAGTTAGGATAGCCCCTATACCTTCTCCAGAAGCATCACATTCAACAACAAAAGGTAAAGAGAAATCTGGAATTGCAAGCATAGGGCATGAATTCATTACTTCCTTAAGCTTATCAAATGTTTTTTGTGCCTCTTCTATCCAAAAAAAAGATTCTTTCTTTGTCAAATCAGTCAAGGGGGCAGAAAGCTAAGAAAATCCCTTGGAAAATCTCCTATAGTAGCTACACAACTCGAAGAAACCTCTCAACTGTGTAAGATTAGTGGGTGGAGGCCAATCCAAAATTGCCTGGATTTTTTGTTGATCAACCTATACTCCTTTAGAACTTATAATATGTCCCAAATATAGGATCTCTGTCAAACCAAACTCATATTTAGATAGCTTAGCATAGAAGATTGCTACTCCAAGATTCCCAAAACAGTGTCTATGTGCTTTATATGCTCTTCCCATGTTTTACTATAAATCAAGATATCATCAAAAAATACCAAAACAAATTTTTGAAGATGCTGGCTGAATACCTTATTCATACAAGATTGGAATGTTGTGGGTGCATTAGTGAGGCCAAATGGCATAACAAGAAATTCAAAGTGTCCATAGTGACATCTGAAAGCAGTCTTTTCCACATCTTCACTCCTCATTCAGATTTGATGGTACCCTGATCTTAAGTCAATTTTTGAAAAGTATACAACACCATGTAACTCATCAATGAGTTCATCTATGCATGGTATGGGATACCTATTTTTTATGGGCTTCTTATTTAGAGCCCTGTAGTCTATACACATTCTCATTGTACCATCTTTTTTCTTGATAAGTACCATAGATGATGCAAATGGACTAGAGCTAGGCCTTATGAATCCCATGTCCAGGAGTTCCTTAATAGTTTTTTTACTTTCTTCCTTATAACCTCTTGGATGACAGTATGGGGTTGTTAGAACTAGTTTGGCACCCTATTCTAACTCTATAACATGCTCAAAACCTCTATCTGGTGGTAATCCTAGAGACAAGTCATTGAAAACTATACTATGCTTATCAAGAATATTTTGAATTTCAAAATGGAAATTACCTTGATTCTTTAGAGAGCTTGTTGGATGGATTATGACTCCTACTGCCCATGCTACTTGTCCTCTTCGAAAAGTCTTCTCCATCCTCTTTGCAGAGACCACCTTAGGTGCTCCATTCGATAAGCCTCTCAATAAGACTTCTTTCCCATTAGAATGAAATTTAAACTCCATAGTTTGATGGTTCATGTAATAGCCTCCAATAGAGTGCAACCATTGAACACCCAATGCAAGATTTGTCTCCCTAATGCCAACAACATAGAAGTCATCACATAACTCATAATCTCCTAAGTTCATCTTGAGTTGTTTCACCACCCGTGTGCAAGGCATAGTGAATTCATTAGCTACAGTAACATTAAATTCCTCAAAATCTTTTGCTTTAAGCCCTCTTTTCATGACAAATCCTTCATCAATAAAATTGTGAGTTGCCCCACTATCAACAAGAATTGTCAACCTTTTCCATGCTAGTACCCCTCGAATTCGAAAGGGATGGTATCTTGGGACTCTTGATAATGTTGCTAAAGTTCCATCCTTGCTGATTTCTTTTTCGCTCTCTTCTTCTTCCTCCTCCTTAGTATCATGAAATTCCTTATGCTCATCTGAATCAGATTATGAAGCAACTTCAATATAGTGCACTTGACCTTTCCCCAAACATCTGTGTCCTAGAACCCATGGTTCTTTACAAGTGAAACAAAGCTTTTTCCTTCGTAAGTCACTCCTAGTCTCTTCATCTACCTTCTTTTTTGCCACATTTATCACATCTTTTGGTGGTAGTGTTGGAAAAGTCTTTTTCTAAAAATTCTCCTTGTGTTGCCAAAGATTTGGGGGTTTTTGATTAGTGACTGGTTTCATAGGCACACAAGTTTCAAGTTGCAAGCTTCTTTTGATAGCTTCCTATAAGGTTGAGAGTGAGAAAACCTTAACCAAACCCTTAACATAATCTTCCAAACCATCAAGAAAAAGATAAACAATCCTCTTTTCACTCATATCAGGTACCATAATAGCCACTTTTTGAAACTCTTCTACATACTCATTAACTAATTTGGTTTGCTTCAACTTTGACAATTCTTTAAAATACTCTTCATCATCCTTGAGGTCAAATCTATCTATCACTCTTTGACTGAAATCATCAAATGTAGTTACCTGATCATGACCTTGAGTAGTCATTCCATGATACCACCAATCATAGGCTACATCTTCCAAGTGTGGACTTGCAAATTGAACAACATCACTCTCCTTCATGGGGTTAAGTGTGAAGAAGGTATGTAATTTTTGTAGCCATGCTCTAGCTGAAATTTTATGTGTTCCATCAAAAGTAGGTGTTGTAAACTTGTCTATTTTATTTTTGAGCTCTCTTCCACTCATGTCATGCTCCCTCTTGTACTCTTTCTTGGGCATCAAAGTGTTCATCATATCCACATATTCTCTAAAAGGAATCGAATTGCAAAAGTCATCATCTAAGCCATTGTAAGTAGCTCTTAATGCAATCAAGTTACTTTTAACCTCTTCCATGGGATTAAGGGCTAGATTTGGTACTAGTGGCTCATCTATAGGAAGGAAAATAGTTTTGGTTTATTTAAAGGGTGTGGGTTTCAGATTTCTTGGCTCCTCTGAAGTGCTCCCTTTCTCATTAGTAGATGCACCTCGTTGCAGTTTTTCTATCAATATTCGCAAAGCCTCTCTAGTTTTTGCCAAACTATCCATTGTTTGCTTTTGAGTATTTTGGATGTCTTGGAAGAATTTCTTTGCCATCTCATCTGGGTCAGCCATACTTTTTCCTTCCTTGGATTTTGTACTTTTACTTTTAACTAGAGGTTTGATCAAAATTTCTTTATTCTTTTCTCGTTGCAAATATCTCTTTTCTCTTTTACTTAGTTGCATGCAAACTTCTACAAACCCTCAGGATGGCAAGATCATGGTGTTCCATGTTCACTAAGAGTCATGGCTTTTGGTGCAACGACAAATGGGCCCAACACATAGCTCTGATACTGCTGAAATGTCCCCTTTATGATTTTATATGATATTTAAAGCCTCTAATTAGATTTTTAAAATCAAACAACCAATATTTTAAAGATCCACCAATTTCTCAATAAAACCCAAATCGAGTATGCTTGAAATAGTGCCAAAAACTTCACAGCTTCACATATTATTCATAAATCTGAAAGTGGACAATTTTTATAGAAATTTCACCAGCATAATGGCCTACAAAATGACATTTCTAGATCTGTATAGAGTTTACACAATAGCTCCCAAACAAAGGACAAAAACAATGCTCATTGGGCTCCCAAAAATAACACAAAATAGCCCAGAAACACCACTAAAACACTAATAATCTATCACATAAGTATAACCATGACCCAATACATATATTCAGCTCTATTTTAACATCTAAATGTTTGAAATACAGTAGCAACCCAAACTGATATGAAATACTCAACTGAAAACACCAAACTCTTACAAAAAACACACTCGAAAACTCACAAATTTGCACTGTTCAACACAGGGGAAAACTCTGCATGATTTTGCACATGGAATGGCTTTAAACTCCCATCCTTGGGTCTCCTTCTCCATAGGTTTGACAACATCTGAAGAACAATAAAGCAATGAGAAAAAATCAAGTTCTGGAATGAACCCAAAATGCCTCCAAATTCCTTTAAAAAAGGGCATAACCCTAACTCACGACCAAGAGGGGTTAATAAAACATATTTTAATAATAATTTTCATTTATTAGTCCATTGGTTTCCAAAGATTACCTCCTTTTGCTGAAACTTCACCTTTTTGAGCCTGCTTTCCTTAGCAAAGATTATTATTTTTAGTTATTTGAAAAGGGGACATGACAAATTGATTAAGATAATGCAACCTTCTCCTTGTCAACTTTTGCATGAAATTTTATGATAAGAACTCGGTAGAACTTTGTTGTATATTCTGGAACAAATTTCCTACTTGCTTGAACCCTTGTATTTTCTTCACCATATCAAGCTCATAATTGATAAAAATGAATGTTCCTTCATTTTGGCTATCATTTGTTCCCATCTTGTGATTTTATCCTTCCTTCTTCTATTCTTCTATAGTTGAATCTCCTGCCACTACATCTTCGCATGACCCTTTAGTTTATTCTTTGTAAACTTGACCCTATTAGGAACCTCAATATCTTCATACTCAAAATGTTCTTCTAATTCATTGATCCAATCAATCAATTCCTCTAGGTGAAGATTTATCAAAAAAGTGGGAACCTAAAACCTAGATCTTTTTCAAATCTTGGAAGTGATCCTAAAAAGCTTCTCTTCTTCTGGGTTTAGAATTTGCCCCTTCTTCAACATTTTCTTCTTCTTCTCCTTCTTGTTCACTTTCATCTCTTACAAAAAGATTTATTCCTTTATGCATGTGTTCTTCCAATGCTTGTTTTTGTCTTTGGAGGGCTCTAAAGCCCTCAAGTGTAATACCCGTGGCTCTTCCACCACATTATCTTCTTGGAGGCATTTTCACAATTTCACTAAAATCCTAGTGTAAAAAACCTTATAATCAGTGATCTGTCTACACATGCAACCCAAATCATGATCCTCATGCAAATTTACTCATAGTCAATTATATACTACACACTCAGAAACTCTCACTTTGATACCATTTAATGAAGGGTGCTCTCTTTAATACCATAAACACATAACAAAAATAAAGAAATAACAACAATTTGTGAGAACAAAATATGGGCATCTTATTCTCATTGCAAATAAAGAATTACATAATTTTAAATACAATATGCAAACCCATATGGACACCTTATTTACAATAATCTAAAAGATAGAGCTGTAAACTATAACCTAGCACTGCCCAGACATCACTATGAGCCTTCCTTAAATAGGTAATTTTTCACGGCCTATGAAGTTTCTAGACACTAATCCTAGCCCTTAAGGTCAAAAAAACCCCCAATTAAAATTATTTTCTAATTTATTACATAGGGTCAACCATAACTATGTTTTTAGGTACCTGAACTTTGAGAGGTCATAACTTTTGCATACAAGCTCCAGTTCTCAACTATAAGTACTTTTTGGAATCATTACTTCTAAAACATAGTGCTTGAAATGTGCAAGTGCAAATCAACCTAGGCATGATCAAGTTTTGGAGCCTTTAAGGCCTTCAAATCTAAGCTCAAAGGTTTCATACCCAAAAACCTCAATAACTTTTTCAATACATATGGTATGATGATGCAACTCCATTGGCAGGCTGATCCACTAAGATGAACCTCCACCTATGAAATTAGAACATTCTAAGATTGTATGAACCACTTACTAAAAATAGTAAATTTCCACAAATAGTAACTCTATACTAAAATAGAATTTATTGAAAAATGCCAAAAATATATATTTTTGGGTGAAGAAAGATTGCCCTTACACCTAAGATGCTCCTACATCAGTAACTCGACCTCTAGCACCCTGATCGACTTAGTGGACGCACTATCCTTCGCTTGCTACTCCTATTGTTGTAGAAGCTTCCTCTGCAATGAGCCTCTATTGACCTATTGGCTCCTCACCAGTCATTTCTCCATTTGGCTAACCCTCCTCCATTGCCATAAAAATTCTCATAGAGCTTAGAGTGTGTCTCTCTTCCCTACTCCAGGTATGTGGACTTGGTCAGCTATTGGAAGGGTCACTGACCCTAGACCTACCACTAGTGTTTTTGCCTCCACCTCCTCTCCCTCCACCATGTTGTCTATCTTCCCCATCACCTCCATGATCTACATCATCTGACTGAGGGACATACTTCATAGGATTAATGAACCGAGGAAGAAGATGCACATGAAATCAATGGTGATACTCGAGAGTAGCATCTACATCCATTAGTTGGGATAAAAGGTCCCATGTAGTAATTTGATGCTCTCATACCTCTTTTTAACATAAGTTGAAGCTTGCTATAGGCTCCCAACCTAGTGCCTTCTATGGGGGATAACATGCATAATTGATTAACTCAGTGTTAATACCATGTTGCCTCCACTTGACTGATAGCAAACCTATCTACTATCCCTAATTGTATACCCATTAGAGCCTTGCTGAATAGCATAAATGATAAATCCTCATCATCTCCCTCCCATAGCTCACATTGAACATATGGTCTTCAAACTAATGAGGTAATACCATCCAATGTCTATCACTAGTAGGGTATTTTTCCCAACTAGGTTTGATGAAGTTGTATGATATATCAATATGTAGGTATGCCCCCTATACCATAGTGTTACAATGGGTCAAGTGATCACTATGTGCTCCCATACCCACATTTGAGAAATCATAACCCCAACATACCAACTATTCCCATCTCTATATACTATATCATGTAGCTCTCTAACAAAATGTTGGGTCCCGATGGCATATGTCGAGGATAAGATATCAGATCCATACCCAACCTATTCCAATCACATTGGAAGCCCTATTGACATTTATCTTCTCCAAGGATATGACCAATCAGTGAATAAAGTATATAGGCAATAGGATAGTCATTACTATAAAAGCGCATCATTTGATCCCACAGAATATGCCTGTCAAGAATGGTCTCATCATCAAAAACTTTGTGCATTGTGGCTATGTTATTTCTCAAACTCTGATCAAAGTACACATGTAATAAGCCATAGATTTATATTAATGTTTTTCAAACATGAGTAAACCATACAAAAAAAAAATGCAACATTGAAAATACTTACCGAGTCTCCTTAACATGGAATGCAAAGAATGCAATATATATCCTCCAAAGTAATAGTGGTCTCTCTGGTAGGCAATTTGAATGTGTTATGCATTGAATAGAACCCCTCAGCAAGAGCTATCTATAGGTCACAATTTTCTCAGATATGGGGAAAATGTAGTAAGGAACATAGTCTCATGACATGTAATATTGTTGTCTCATCATTGGTCAGTCATCTCACTAAACACAAGCCCATGGGATAGGGGCATGAGATATACAAATTTGAGAACTTCTATTGCATTGCAAAGAAGAAAATACATGCCACAACATATAAATGATATATTTAAATGCATCTAAAAGAGCCAAGGAATCACAACATCAACTAAAATGAAAAATTGGTTAGTTCAAAAATTAATTAAATGGTCACATTTATATGGGCGATAAAATAAATGTTTGATAATTATCATACAATAATTCACCATTTTCCATGCGATAGATCACATGAAGTCGTATGACATTTAGGTACCAAATCTATGATAATATGGAACCAAGGCATGTGATAAAATAACATTGAATGAAAAATTGTTCCATTTTTTCCCCTAAAAGCATATGATAAAACTACCCTATTATGTGATACAAAAAATCACTAAACCAAAAACTTGAAATTTTTTAGAAACAAAAGTAGAATTGAGTTTGGTTTTTTATTACTTACCGATGCACCATAGTATCGAGGCCTATTATGCCTCCTACTTAGCTTAAATCGATGCTCTCATACATAAATTGACATTTTTACTCTTTAAAAAGCTCTGAGATCATTCAAAGACAAAAGAACAAATGATTTTAAAATGACCCTTTTTGACCCCTTATATAGCATTTTGACATAATTATGTAATATTTTGGATTTTTTCAAAAATTTACCCTAACCTAATTTTGACATCTTGGGTTATTTTTTAGATCAAAATTGAAATCCAACTCCATATGGCTTGTCAAAATCATGATTTTTAATTTCTTTCTTATGTACGATGTTGACTGAACCTTTTGAAGCAAATCTTTCGTATCATTTGAGGCAAACTTTATTCATATTTACTTATCATTCCAACCTATCCGTCATCATCATTTTTATCTCATTTCTTCTTTATTGACTTAATTCATATATATGTCTAGTACATTTGGGACAAATTCTTATTGCTAGGTGGTCAAACTTGGTTCTATACTTTTTGAATCACTCATCATTCATCTTGACCTTATATTATCTTGATTTGATAAACTCTATCTCATTTTTTCATCTTCTCTACATCATTTTGATTTCAAACCTGAAGGGGAAGGAATACTTTATCATCAATCTTTCAAAGCTACAAATTGAATATGCCACACTATTATCGTTAGGAGCATCTCACCTTCATTGCTTTACATCAAGTTGAGATCCTTCAAATATTTCTTCTTGAGAAAGATGTTTTGTCCAATGTATTCAACCTTGGACATATTAGTTCTCATCACATCACATCAGTTTTGGTAATGTCTTATCAACCATGTCTTAATATTTAGTTTCTTTACTTCACATCAAATTGCATTTTCAAGATTATTAAACTTGCTAATATTTGTTTGATCAAATTTGGAGTTAGTTATCTTACTACACATTGTTCGATCAGGTTTGAAGTCAAATCTCTTATCAGTTATTTTACATTTTAAATTTTTGACTCAATGTGCTCACTCATAGGCTAAATCAAAGAGGGGAAAATGCAATCATCCAATTTTGGTATAGTAAATTTTAAGCACCCCTTTTCAGTATTTTGGAATCCATGTGCTAGACCACATTATGCACTTAATCAATTCTACATAATTTATCAATCTATAATCCTTGATCAAAGCATTTATTTGATTATGACAACTTTATCCTAGGTTTATTGAATTAAAAGAACATGTCCCCTTTTACTTAAATAAAAATCCACTTTATTCTATGTCCATATGAAAATATATTTTTATAATTTATAAATAAAAATCAAAACAAATTATCTACAACTTAATGCATGCTTTACAAGGTGAGTGGAGTCTTTTGACCTTTCAATTTAAAAAAAAAAAACTCTACCACTCATTATTTTTCCTATTAATCTCATGCAATCCTTTTACCTCTTGAGAATCTTGTGCAAATGGATCAACTAAATGTACAAATCCTCATCATTGACTTTGTCCCTTAATATTGACTGTCCAAATTTCTTTAAAAGGAGGCTCTCTCTCCTCACTCTGTCATACATCTAGAGTTCATGTTAATGTTTTGTTGTCATTTTTTATTCTTAAGCACTTTGCACTCTTGCATTTTCATGCTTGCAGTCTAGCTTAATATTTCATTTCATTGCAATTAGATTAGCATATCTAGCTTAATTGGGAGGAAGTAATATTGCATCTCATTTTAGTTTAGTTTTGCATTGCATATTGATGAAGGGTTCTCCCCTTAATACCATAAACACATACATAAACAAAGAAATAATAATAATTTGCGAGAACAAAATATGGGCTTCTTATTTTAGCCACAAATGTAGAATTATAGAATTTATAATTACAATATGCGAACCCACATGGGTGCCTTCATTACAGTAATCTGGGAGACAGATGTGCAAACTATGACCCAAAGTTTTCATAGATAATGTATGAACATTTCTTAAATAAGAAACTTTATGTTACTCGAGAAGGTTCTAAACACTCAAACTTAATACCTAGGGTTGACAAACCCCAACAATAGATATAGTATAGGCCAAATATGCTTTTGACATTTATTTTGGAAGTTTTGGTTAGCCCAACTTTGGAAGGCCATAACTCTCAAATCATTGCTCCGATTGGCTATTATAACCACTTTTTCAAAATCTTAAGCTTTTGACATATAGGCTCAGAATGACACATGTGCCCATCCTTTGAGTTTTTATACCTCATCCAAGCACATTCAGGCCTTCAAAATTGAGCCCAAATCTTTTGTGCCCAAACTTTATACCAAAAATGAGCAATAAATCCACTAATACTTATATATGGCACCAAGCTGCATCTGGCAGGCTGATATGACTGAGATAAATCTACACCTGTAATATAATTAGGACATTCTGAGCTTGTATGAATGACTTACTGAGTAGTAAGCCTCTATAGACAACAACTCTACATTAAGACAAGTCTTATTCAAACAACTGAAATAAAATATTTTTGGTTGATGCAAGATTGCTTTTACACCCTAGATGCTCCCACATCAGACACTCTGGATAATTTGAGAAGTGACCCTATCACATGTCAAGTGTTCAGAGGAAAAAAAGAAGGTTAACTTCCTCCCTTGCTATCCATGATGAATCATTTACTATCCTCCCTTTCCCTTTGATCAAACATTATTCATAAGTTTTGTTCCTTATACTTTTTCCAACACAACTATCCAGTATCTCATCAATTTCCTTTGTAGCTCAAATAGTTGCTAGAGTACTCCACTACACTTCTACAATTTCATCTTCATCACCTCCTTAATGATACTTTTTCAAATCTAAAATGTTAAATAGTGGTGAAATATTTAGTTCAACAGGAAACTCCACTTCATAGGCAATTCCAAAATCATGCCTTTTCACAATCTTGCACGCAAGGATAACTTTAAGAAACCCATCTTTGGAAAAAAGTATAAAATTTTGGTGAATCAAACTAGTTAAGGGGAAAAAAATTAATTTCTATTAGCAAATTCCTATTTTCAGGTAAGATTTAAAAAATAAAATTTACTGGCGAATTATTTTCAACCATATGAAAATTCTATAAAATCCATGCGAATCTTTTGTTATTGATGAAAATCATGAACAAAAGTACACATATCTAGAAACTAATTATTATTATTATTATTATATAGAACCTAATTAATTATCAAACTTTAAGGTTAAATTCAGCCCATTTTATCATTATAGTTTCCCTCCCAACTATTGAATGTTAGTTTGGGGGTAGTTATTGGAAATATAAGATAGGCTAGGTTATTGAGAGGGGAGGGGTGAATTAATAACCAATAAAACTTAATCTTAATTCACCAATTAATCCTTCATATGCATTCTAATCTAATTGCATGCATTAAAAATTGAAAGCATTAAAACATTCATAACACTTTGACACAATATGGTAACCCAAAAACCTTCCAAATAGAAAGTAAAACTGGGGTGGGGATGATACCCATAAGCTTTAGTACTGCAGTATAAAGTTGACCTATTAAGGCTTACAATGATCGCTTTTGATGATCTACCCTATTAGGAGCAATAAGAACTACTAGATCCACCTTGCAAAAGTATTTACAAACATTCAATGAAGTATGCACTCGGTAAAGAGATTTACAAAAGACTGTTAAGTCTACCTTGTGAAATGATTTAACTGTTCCACCTATTAGGATGAACCAGTGGCTAATCTCTGATCTGCAACTTTGATTTTTTGAATGAGATTCCTTTGGAGTGTAATGATCACCTTGCTATGACAGATAAATTTTTGCTGCTCCTTATACTACTTGTACCCTCCTTACTTCCCACTTCTACTCTTATAAATATATTTTTGTATTCATTCTTATTTATTTCTTTTTTTGGATTTGATACAATACATTACATATATACCAATCCAATTTACAATTCATCAAAGTCAGCTGTAATATAGGTTTCATCAAAATACACAAAGTTGGCCCAATTGTAGGTACACGGGTTCTAAAGAAAAACTTAGTGAGATTTTGACACTCAAAAACCATTTTCAATGCTCAGTATTGTCATGCACTCGGTAGATGTAGAAGCTCAACTCATACTAATCACTTTCAAGTATTCTGAACTCAGTCTGTACTGGTGACTCCAAAACTTGGCATATAAACTGAATCACTTGGTTGACACTGCATAGCTTGGTCAACACCATCACTATGAGCTTAGTATAAATTGAATAGCTTGGTTGATACTACATAGCTTGGTTAGCACTAGATTCACATTACTAAAGCTGTGAACTTAGTAAGCACTAGAAAACTTAGTTTGCACTAAGAAACTCGGTAAACACTATGAAACTCGACTTACACTGATAATCACCAACTTAGTAGATACTACTTGGTGTGAACTGAATATTATTTTTGGAACTCGATAGCAATCGTAGAACTCAGTATAACCTGAATTACTTGGTTAACACTATAGACTACAAGATAAGCTCAATAGTTGCTAACTATCTGATTAAATGTGTGTGTCACTAATAAACAAACTTGACTGTAATATCAATATCAACAACCCTATTTAATATAACCATTGGGTGATCCTAAATTAATGTCCTAAATCCTATTTTAGGTGAAACTTATAAAAACATGTGTCCCTAAGCAAATCTATTATGGGCCAAAGTAAGAAATGATCTAAAGTTTCATTAAAAGTCTTTGAAATAGAGAGACATGTTATATGTGTATAATTAATCTATAACTTAACTTAAATTTTTACCAAATATTGGTGAATATGAAAATCGAGTAAGAAAAGCCTTCAAAATTATAGAAGAAAATATGTAATTTATCACATACGAAAATTAGATTCCATTCACAAAGTCATCGCTAAAATCTAAATACTTTTGTATTATTATTGGTGATTAGCTTAAGTATGGGACCCAATTTTGGTAAAGTGTAGGCAACATTGACACCCCAAATGTGCAAAAATATTAGCCAAATTTGGGGTCCCCAGTGAGTGAGATTATCCAATTGGTGAATATTAGCCACTAAAGTCATCCTTGCTTGCATAGTCCAAACTTATTCATTTTCAACTTATTATATGTACCCATTGGAAAATGATCCTTTCTCAAATGAACCATGACTTCATCTCCAATATAAAATTCTTTATACCTTTTTTCACATATTCCTTAAACTTTTGCAGCATATTCATCTTTGTGATGTGTTTTCTCACTTCCTCATGGACATTCTTCAAATATTCAACAAACTCTTCTACTTGAACACTACGTATTTGTCCTTTGTCGAACTAACTCAATTTAGAAGCATTTCTGGGATTGCTCCCATCTATAATCTAGAATGGTGATTTACCAATACTCTTGTTGACATAATTATTATATGGAAATTCTACCTATGGTAAAATTAGATCCTATCCCTTTAGTTTATCTCCAACTAAGCATCTCAACAAATTTCCCAAAGTGTGATTCACAACTTTTGTCTATCCATTAGTCTATGGATGATGTGATGAACTAAAAATCAAATTTATCTTCAATTTATTCTATAATGTACAACACAAATACCCAAAAAATTTGGTATCTCGATCTGAAACTATGCTCTTTGGCAGAACAAGTAGTCTCACCACTTCTATAAAAAACAACTATGTCATATGAATGACATCACTAGTCTTCTTGCAGGGAATGAAATGTGCCATCTTTGAAACCCTGTCAACCACCTTTAAAATAGAATCATGGTCTTGTTGAGTCCTTGGAAATCCAAGAATGAAATCCATTTGACATCCTTTCATGACTTCTCTAGTACAAGTAATAGATGATACAACCTTTTATTCTTCTTTATTCCTTTTTCCATTTTGACATACTATACAACTCTATGCAAACTTCTTGACATCTTGATGTAACTATGGTCAATAATAGTTCTCAACAACCAAAGCAATAGTTTTATCTCTACCAAAGTGTCCAACCAATCCTCCACTATGCTTCTCCTTGACAAGATTCTCTCTCATCGAACTTCTTGGAATGCACAACTGACTTGCTTTGAACAATATACCATATTGGATTATGAAATCCAACCACTTTGTCCTAAAAAGTGTAATAGGTTCTGTACAACCCTTCCACACTTCAATAAAATCAAAATCCTTTGGATACAAATTACTGAGTTCCTTGAACCCGACCACCTTAATTTGTTTTTTTGTTAGCAAAAGTTGCTTTCTACTAAGAGAATCTACAACTCTTTTAGATTTCCCACTCTTGTGTTTCAAAAAAAAAATGTATAACTTTGCATAAACTCAACTCACTTCAAATGCCTTTGGTTTAATTTTCCCAGACTATTCAAATATTACAAAGCCTGATGATCAATATACAAAACAAACTCTTTAGGAAGAAGATAGTGTATCCACTTCTTCAATGCTTGAACTATAGCATAAAATTCCTAATCATAAACATAATATTTTCTTTTGGCATTGTTCAATTTTTCACTAAAATAAGTAACAGGCCTACCTTGTTAGCTCAAAACAACTTCCATTGCAGTACCACTAGCATCACAATTTACTTGAAACACCTTATTAAAATCTGGAAGTGCTTATACAAGCTTCTCTATAACTTTATGTTTCAATAGATTAAAACTCTTATCTTTTCCTACAATCCACTTAAATTCTTTCATATTCTCTCACATTATTTTAGTCAAGGGTCCACAAATACTGCTAAAACCTCATATGAGCTTTCTGTAAAAACTAGTCAGTTCATGAAAAAATCTTACCTTTGTAGCACTCTTTGGAGAAGGCCATTAAGGGAAAGCCTTTAATTTCTTTAGGTCCATTTTTAGACCTTCTATTGAAACTACAAATCCTAGGTACATCAACTCCTTCTTCACAAAAATGCACTTCTTCAGGTTTATCAACAACTTTTCTTCCCTCAAATTATCAAACATCTTTTTGATATGCATCAAATGCTCCTCTAGCATCTTGCTAAAGATCAATATATCATCTAGGTAAACAATGGCAAACTTACCTACAAATTCCTTCAGTACCTCATTCATAAACCTCATAAAAGTGCTTGGTACATTAGTTAGCCTAAAAGGCATGAATAACTACTCATACAATCCTTCCCTTTTCTTGAAGGTAGTCTTCCACTCTAATCCTTTTCTAATACAAATTTGATGGTACCTGCTCTTTAGATCTATCTTTATGAAATAGACAACTCCACTCAAACAATCCATAATATCATCCATCCTTGGCAATGAAAATCTATACTTTATTGTCATCTTGTTGATAGCTCAAGAATTTGTATACATCTTTCATTTGCCATTCTTCTTTGCTACTAATATTGCTGGTACAAGCCATGGACTCAAACTCTCTCAAATCAACCCCTTCTAGAAAAACTCATGCACTTGTATTTTTAACTCAGTTTTTATTGTTGTCATTCTATGCACTAGATTTTTGGAAAAATGGCTCCTATAATAAAATCCATCTAATGACTAATCTTCCTTATTGGGGGTAATCTACCAAGTACATTATCTAACACAATATTAGGAAACTCTCCCAACAAATCTACAACTTTTACAAGTACCTCCTATACTTCTTCTTTACCATCTTTTGGGATTATAATAAAACACATATGTTCATGCTTCATACCTTGGAGAAACTCCTTTCCATCAACAACATATATTCTTGTAGCACTACATACCTTTTCTTTTTTCTCCTTTAATGGTTGCAACTTATGTTTCACTCCATCCTTTGTTAGAGTGTAGTTATTTAATCACCCCTCATGTACAACATGCTTGTCAAACTTCCATGACCTACCCAACAACATATGACATATATCCATAGGTATGATATCACACAACACCTTATCCTAGTAGCTTCCAATCTTGAACTTCATTGTGTATTTCTCATTGACCATGACCTTGTGGTCATCTTGCACCCAGACAATACAATACAAATGCAGGTGTTTCTTCCTCTTCAGCTTCAACTTTGTAACCATATTTTCTGATACCATATTGTTAGTACTTCTACTATTAATGATAACATCATAGCACTTATCTTCACATTTGAACTAGTTGTGAAATAAACTCCTCCTTTGATTAGGTTCATTCTCTCCACTCAACACGACTCTCCTATTAACTATGAATTCTCCTCTTTCAACATCTTTATAATGAGATGATTTGGAATCTTCATCAACATGCACAACTCTTGCATGACCTTCTTTTATTTGATCTGTCCTTCCTTGGTGCTAGGAAAATTCACATGCTATGTGCCCTTCCTCTCCAAAGTGAAAGTATTTTCTTAGAAAATCTCCTCTTTTAGAACCTTGTCTTGTTCCTCTTCCTCTTGAATTTCTATTGTCTTGATCATGGAAACAATTGGAATTATTTCCCCTCTGATCCCAATTGCTACTACTTGCCTCATCCTTGTTCTTTTGATCATCTTTTTGACCTCCATAAGAATATCCACTAGATCTTCCACTACAACCTCTTCCACTATTCTTGTTATCAAACTTTGTGCTTACCTTTTCTTCAACTCTTAAGGAAAAATGATACACCTCCTCAATACTAGTCATTCAAACTAGACATAGCTCCTCCTAAATTCTTGAAATTAACCCACTAAGATAACAACTAGCTTTCTCTTTATCAACTTCTACATGCTCGGTTCTAATGAGAATTTGGTAGAACTCTTTGGTATAGTCTTGAAAAAATCTCCCTGCTTGCTTCAACCCTTGCATTTTCTTTAACAAATCAAGCTCATAATCCACAAGAATGAATTGTTGTTTCATTTTAGCTATCATTTGATCCCATCAAGTGATTTTGTCCTTCCCTCTTCTATTTCATTTCAATTGGATCTCTTGCCACCAAATCTTTGCATGACCCTTTAATTTGGCCTTTGCAAACTTCACCCTACCTAGATCTTTAATATCTTCATATTCAAAAATCTCTTCTAATTCATTGATCCAATCGATCAATTCCTCTCAATTAATATTTCTCAAAAATGTGGGAACTTCAAACTTAGGGCTTTTTCCAATCTTAGAAATAGCCTTAAAATAATTTCCCCCCTAGGTTCAAAGCTTCATCTTGTACTGCTTGATCAACATTTCCTTCTTCTTCCCTTTCATCCTTCCTTTCATCATCTTCTATGGTAAGATTAATTCCTCTATACATTTGTTCTTGTAATGCTTGCATTTTAGTCTTGAGGGCTCTAAAAACCTCAGGTGTAACACCTATAACTCTCCTAGTGCACTTTCTTTATGGAGGCATCTTTGCAATTCCGCTGAAACCCTAGTGTAAATTGCCTCACAATTGGTGATTTGTCTACACAGTCAACCCAAACCATAGTCCTTGTATGAACTACCTCATATTTGATAATCTGTCAACACACTTAGGAACTTCATCTTTGTTACCACTTGATGAAGGGTGTTCCCCTAAATACCATAAACACATAACAAAAACAAAGAAATAACAACAATTTGTGAGAACAAAATATGGGCTTCTTATTATCACTATAAATGCAAAATTACAGAATTCAGAATTACAATATGCTAACCCACATGGGTGCCATTATTATAGCAATTTGCAAGAAAAATCTATGAACAATCACCTAGAGCTGTCCTAGACAATGTACACACATTTCTTAAATTGGCAATTTTATGCCACTTAGGAAGCTTCTAGACACTTAAACTTAATACCTAAGTCTAATAGACTCTAACAATACATATATAGTCTATCATATACACTCTTGACATTTATTTTGGAAGTTTTGGTTGGCCCAACTTTGGAAAACCATAACTTTCAAACTGTTGCTCTGATTACTTTTTGGAATCCTCAACTTTTGATATATAAGCTTGGATTGGTGCAAGTGCCCATCCATCAATTTTTTGAGCCTCATCTGGGTACATTTTTCCTTCAAAATTAATCGCAAAGGTTTTGTACCAAACATTTATACAAAAAATCCATAATAACTCCACTGATACTTATGATATGGTACTAAGCCTCAACTGGCAGGCTGATATGAGCCCCCACCTCTGAAATTAGAACATTCTAAGCTCATATGACTCACTTACTGAGTAACAATCCTCCATAGACAACAACTCTACATTAAGACAAAACTTATTCAAATAATTGGAATACAAAATTTTTGGTTGATGCAAGATTTCTCTTACACCCTAGATGCTCTTGCATCACATATTCACTTGATATCTTGGATACTAGCATCTCTCTATTTCTTATACTCTTTGAATCTCTTATTATATGGTGCACTTTGCAAGGGTCTGCAATCTTTTGGTTTATTTGAGAGTCATTATCAGATTATACATCATTTGATTCCTTTCATAACATGGATAATTATTTATAAGCCACCTTCTAAGCCTTCTAGTCATTGAGATCCCTTGGATATAATGGTTTATAGAAGTATGCCTACTTTTTCACACAAAAATTTAAGGTAATTGTATCTAATAATTTTCCTAATGGGATGCCACCTATAAGGAAGATAATTTGTTAGATGGATTTGATTCCAAGAGCTAATTTTGCAAATAAGATAGCTCATTGAATGATTCCAACAAAAGGTGAAGAATTAAATAAATAAGTATAAACATTATTAGAGGAGTTGATTCATGAGAGTTTGAGTCCATGTGTTGTACCATCAATATTAGAACAAAATAAAATATGACAATGGAAGATTTGTATATATTCTTGAACCATTAACAAGATCACTATCAATTATAGATTTTCCTTGCTAAGGATGGATGATATTATGGATTATTTGAGTGAATTTTTATAATTGACAAATATATATTTGAAGAGAGGATATCACCAAATATGGATCAGATAAGGAGATGAATGAACGACAACCTTCAAGATAAAGGAGGGATTGTATGAGTGGTTGGACATGCCTTTTGGGATAACTAGTACACTGTGCACATTTATGCGGCTCATAAATGATGTATTGAAAGAATTTTTAGGTAATTTTTTCATCGTTTACCTAGATGATATTTTGATCTTTAGTATGACTTTGGAGGAGCATATAATGCATATCATAGGGTCTTTGAGAGGCTAAGAGAAGATAAATTATCGATTAACCTAAAGAAATACAATTTTGTAAAGGAGTTAGTATATCTTAGATTTGTAATCTTAGCAGAAGGTCTAAAAATGGACCCAGAGAAGATGAGGAATTTTGGGCCAAGGAGTTCATTTTGCATAATATTGTAAGAGAATTCATGAAGCGGCGGGGAATAACATTACCAAAATTAATACATAATAGAAGGAGAAGGCAAATGAGAAAAGGAGACATAAGGAATTTCATACTAGAGATCAAGTCATGGTTCATTTAGGGAAGGATATATTTTTAGTTATAACATATAATAAGTTGAAGATGAAGAATTTTGGACCATGCAAGATACTAAAGAAGCATGATTCAAGAAATGCCTATGAAGTAGAGTTGTCTAATGAGATAAATGTTTCACTAATGTGTAACATTTCAAACATAATATTATGAAGGAGGTGTTGAAGACAAGGTCACTGAAGATCAATGGAGTATTCCATCAACTACTTTAGCTACAAAGGAGATTGAAGGAATTTTAGACAATTGTATTGGTAGAAGCACACAAAATATGACATATGAAGAATATCTAATCAAATGGAAATAATGACTTATTGAAGATTCATCATGGCTAGAAAGGGAGGAGGTTAACCATCTTGGTTTTCCTCTGAACACCTAAGTTGTGCTAAGGTCACTTCTCAAATTATCCTTGGTGTTTGACGTAGGACCATCCTTAACATAAGGGAAATCTTGCATTACCCAAAAATATTTACATTTTATTTTTCATCAAGTGTTATCTTAGTGTAGAGTTACTATTTGTGGAGGCTTACTATTTTTTTTAAGTTGGCCATTTGAGATCAAAATGTTATTATTTCATCCTTGGAGCTTAATTTCACATACATCAGCCTGCATATAATGTTTTGTTGCAATGTCAAGTCTATTTGTGAAGTTATTATATTGGTAGCAGGGTATTAAAAATTGATATTGGTAGTAGGGTATAAAAATTTGATATTGGTAGTAGGGTATACAAAATTAAACTTAGTTTTGAAGGATTTAGAAGCTCTAAAAGGGGTCAAACCTCAAATGACTAGAGCTTGCACAATTCAACCATTCTAGATTAGGTTCCATAATTTCTAAAATAGGGTCATAATAGTCAAGCAGAGCAATTGGAAATAAGTTATGGTCTTTGGAAGTCGCACCGCCTAAAAAGGGAAAAAATTAAAATTATCCAAAACTTCTTTTGAGTTCTTTGTTGGGGCCTACTCTAATGTAATAAAATATGAATAATAATAATAATTTAAGGTTTTTTGGCCTTGGGGTCTAGGGTTAAATTTATAGAACCTTTTTAGGTGGTGGAAAATTGTCTATATAAATAAGGCTCGTAGGGTTTTCTAGGACAGTTCTTAGATGCTAGTGGTAGCTCTAGATTATAGAATATTGTAAGAAAAATATCCATGTGGACTTGGATGTTTTATTTCTAAAATTTGTAATCCATACTTTAAGAGATAATAAGAAGCCAATTCTTTGTTTCTGCAACTCATTGTTATTTATTTATTTTTGCTATGTGTTTGTGTTATTAAAGGGAGTACCCTTCATCACAAGGTGTACAATATAACTCATAATCCTCTTTTTTAGGAGGATGGTCTTTTATTATAGACTATTGATTTGTGATGTGTGCCTAATCGACTCTTGTAGATCCTTATCTCTGGCTATTGTGATGTTCATTGATAGCTTGATATTTTGGCTCATAATAACAATGGTGATTCATGCAAGTGGTATCCAAGCAGGGTTCAACCTTCTTTGGTCATGCTGAGGGGGGATTCTTAAGAGGTTGGTGTCTCTATCCCCTTTAAGTGAAGGTACCATTCAACATAGATTGATGGATTTCTAACATTTCCTTAAGAACTTTCGGTGGACCCTTATCTCTGGTTATTGTGATATTCATTGTTAGCTTGAGATTTTGGTGTAATAGAACTTATGATTCCAACACTCTTTTTATTCCATCAATTTGATCATTAAATTTCATTCATAATAACTTGCCAAAAGATGATAAAAACTAGTAAACTAATGAATATTTTATGAATATCATACATAGTAAACTAGAAAACTAATGAATCTTCCATGTATAAATAACGTGCATAGTAAAAAAACATATATTCTAGCCTCAAGGAACCACCAATATAGTGCTCCACCTATAGATCCTTGGAACAAGTATCCATAAAAGAAAATACATTTTTTAAAAAAAAGTAACATGCATGGATTCAAAAAACATCAACAAGCAACCGATTGAAAGATTGTAACAAAAGACTTAAGCAAACAATCCAAGCAACCAATGATCTCCAAGTGTCACTACTTACCAATGTGTCAATAACCTGCTATGAGAGTTTGAACAAACAAGAAACCCTTAATCTCTGATCTATCAAGACCTAGGAAAGTGTGCAATCCAAAATGGTGTCCAAGACACCCAAATATGCTTCCCAAA
The DNA here is from genome assembly GCA_028749045.1 of Cupressus sempervirens. NCBI lineage: Eukaryota > Viridiplantae > Streptophyta > Pinopsida > Cupressales > Cupressaceae > Cupressus > Cupressus sempervirens. The sequence goes on from CM053787.1 coordinate 56,593,984, forward strand.
GATGCACAAACAAGCTCCTTGTCTTCCGCATGAAGAAGTTCAAAAATCTAGACTCGCACAAGTGAACACATGCTTGCATGAGCAAGTATCATGCCTCATGTAAGGAAACTCACCCCTGTGTGAGGAAACTCTCCTTCATGTGAGGAACCACTCCTTTGCATGAGGAAACACTCCTTCGCACAGGTAGACATTCAACTACACAAGAGACTACTTGGTCATGCAAGTCAATACTTTCTCATGCGAGTAAACACTAGTCTATGCATGAGAACACATACTCTGACATGAGCATCTACCAAGGCCCATGTGAGAGATGCTCTCCTCATGTGAGGAAACACATATCTGATGCAAAAAAGGATGAAAAAAAACATTAAATGCGTAAATGAAAATATGGTAAGAATAATTCCTCCACACTGGGGAGTACCAAAAACACACAAATCAAGGCTTAGACACTCAAAAATATGGAAATGAAATGACGTGTAAATAAAGGAGATTTAAACATCTAACCATCTAATCCATAGCATCAAGTGTAATCTTGCAAAAAAGTAACATTGTACTAAACATACATGTGCATAAATCAACTATCTTAATTAACTGAAATAACATAAACCACATGGAAAGCATACTCTAGAAGATATGGAGAACCATGTGAGCATCTAGCTCTAGACTTGATGATGGAGGAAGGCCAATATTATTTGCCAGTCCCTAGCAATGGTATAGGTAGCTATGCCTCCCAACCATGTGGAACCCATATGCCCACTCCTGCCGTGCTGATAGAGATAGTGATCCAACCTCAAACACACACAATACACTCATCCATGGCTAATACTCATGCCAAATAGTACATAGGATTGAAACCAAGATTATGAGACAATGCAATACAATAGGTCATAGTCAAATGCTTTATGGGTTTACTTTGTAGGGATTCTAGTGGAAAGTAGATCTCTTGGGACTCCCAAGATAAGAATTGTACAAAAACTCTCCCTCGAGAGGTCATTGCATTGTGTCACTAGATGAACCATGCAGACACTTGGCCCTCAAATGAATTGAATGGGTACATACCTTTTGATGAGCTGTACATGTATGTCACATTTTCTTATCTTAGTTTTATTACCCATGAATTAATTTAGTTATTACTTATTAGAAACTTAATCATGTCAACCTTGTCAGGAACATGACCTAAGGTTATGAGAGAAGCCCCTCCACTAGTCTACCCTACATGCCCATGTTCATCACATGATGAGTTCCCATAGGAAATGTAGTTTCCCGACCCAACCCCAATGAACATAACTCAAGAAAAAGCAACTAGGAGATTAGGTCTCGGAAGAACCTAACAAGTGCACACTCACATGCTAATGTGTGGGTACACTAACTACACAAAGATCATAAACAACAAGGGCTGGATGAGAACCAATAATAAAATACTAAGTATCAAATCACTCAACTAAGCACATAGTCAGGAGTCCAGATTTGACATGAATCCTAATAAAAGAAGAAACATTTATGGTTGGATTGGATTCCTCATGAATAATCTGAGTCCATGACCAACATTAGTGCCATGAAACACCCAAGAAAACTAGGCTGCATGAAAATCGAGGGGAAGTAAAAAATGCCCAAAAACCAATGTTGATGAAAATCAACGAAACTAGAACTCTTTTCACAAATGAGTATAAAACCCCCAAATATCCAATAAAATTTGGGTTTGGAGTCCGTATGCAAAAAATAATAGCATAATAGTCCAAAAACCCAAAACCTCACACCAAGAAGCAACAAATGCTCACACCTACCCAACTGGGTAGAGCCTACATACAGAAACAAAGGGGAACACTAGTTCTCTGACTCCTAACATATTAGTACCAGAAATAGACTTAGAGACAGAGTTAAAAACTCAAAAATGGAAGATCCCTACATAGTAGCCAAAAAGGCAAAAATCACTTGTGATAAAATAATCGCTCTATGAAAGCCACAAAAAAACTCAACAAACCAAGGTCTCCCCGAGCCAGGTCCAAGAAGATCAATCTCACAATGATCCCCATGCCCACAACTCCTACAATGAGTAAAAAAACAATACCTCTTGAAGAAGATTTGAGATTTCGCTCTCAAATTTCTAATTCAAAAGTGATAAGTGAGGAATAATACCCTTTTTGGGATATATATTCACTCTAAAAGTGAAATATTAAAATAGGAAAATAATCGGCTCACTAAAATAAATCCCTTTTTAACCCAAAAAAAATCAAGTAATTCCAATAAAATGGAATTCAACTATGAAAAAGCTGCCAGTAATTAAAATAATGAAATCAGAAACCCAAAATATCCTAGAATATTAAATCACAATTTTCCTTAATAATAATATTTGTGACCAAATGCGGATATCTAAATGCACAAACATAATATGGGTCTCGACACAAATGTAAATGAATCCAAATTTCTATTAAATCATTGGAAGGTTTAATTAAAAATTAAACAAGACACGCCACCCATACGAAGATGACATTTGCTAGGTATAAATAGCTGAATCACTAACTTCATGTGCCAATACTAAGGATATAAATCTTGCACACTAAACAATGCTATCAAGTGCAATTGCATATAATCATATAGCCAAAGTGATATATGCATTAAATCACATAATTAAACATTTTAAAAATTATATTAAATAATCTATTTAGGTCACTCACTACATCATAAAACATTTCAAAACAAGAATGAAGTAAATATACATAACATCAAATCATTATATCCATAATCCAATAAGTCCATAATATAATCATAAAAGGAGTATATGTTCGAAAAAAAATTAACTAGATATCATCATAAAGCATCATGTCACATCAATAAGCACCATCATGCATATATGATCAAATTGAACAACATAGTATCTAACATCTATAATACTAGCAATCAAAATATAGTATCTGGCCATCATGTCATCTCAAATACCATCCAACATGAGTATCAAAATATCCCTCAAATCAAAAAATCTAACAAGGTACAAAATACAAATTCAAGTGGAACTCCATCCTCCCCCACTAGGCATAGACTTACTCCTAGAAGCGTGCAAAAAGATAAGGTACAAATCTCTCAATCATGTAACATCCTCCCAAGTAGCAGAAGTCTCATCATTCGAGTCCCGTTGGGCCCTTACCTACTCTAGATCCTGACCTCTGATGCTCAAGGATACAAATGGGCTCCAAAGAAAGCTACCCATCCTCCACCTACAAAGCATCCTAGTCAAGTACATGGGTCACATCAAGAATATACTACATCATATCGAAAACATGGAAAACTTGATGGATACGTGATAGGCAAGGTGGAAATGCTAGTTGATAAAAAAAAAGAATGATCCTTTCAAGGATCTCAAATGGTCCAAAAAAAATGTGGTGCCAACTTAGAGCCTTCCCATAATGGATGGGGTTCTTCAGTGAACACACTCTTAAAAACACTTGGTCACCAACTAAAAAGTGATGATCCAACCTATGGGTATATGCATATTTCTTCTACCTGTCATGAGCAATAACCAAATTATCTCTTATATGTACAACCTATTGCTCCATATCCTGAAGCATCTCTAGACCTAAAATTACTAAGTCCTCCAAACAATCCCAACTCAAAGGGGTATGACATGATCTACCATACAGATGGGGCTCTTCGGTGGACACACTCTTAAAAATACTCAGTCACCAACTAAAAAGTGATGTTCCAACCTATGGGTATATGCATATTTCTTCTACCTATCATGAGCAATAATCAAATTCTCTCTAATATGTACAACCTACTAGTCCATATCCTAAAGCATCTCTAGACCTAAAATTACTGGGTCCTCCAAACGATCCCAACTCAAAGGGGTATGACATGGTCTACTGTACAAGGCTTGGAAAGGTGACATGCTAAGAGAATTGTGATACCCATTGTTATAAGAAAAATCAATAAGGTATAAGTAGTCTTCCCACTTCAACTACTTGTCCATCACAGACATATGGCAAACTAAAATTGAGCTACGTGCCCAAAGCATGCTGGAGAGATGTCCACAATGATGAAGTAAATAATAAATATCTATCTTATATAATTTGATAAGGGATTCCATGCAATCGAATAATGTTCTCCAACAAAATATGCGCTACAAGAGAAGCTATGTAGGATGCTCTCATTAGCAAAAAATGTGCTACCTTGGACAACTTGTCCATTGTTACCATGATATAATCATGTCATCATGATGAAATAGGAAAACATGTGATAAAATCAATAGATATAGTATCCCACTTCCACTCTGGAATGGTATATAGTTACAAAAGGCTTGCCAGATGTTGATGCTTTGCCTTTACTCTCTGACACTCAAGACATCAAGCAATAAAATCAACAACATCATGCCTCATCCCTACCCAAAAGTACAACTATCTAAGGTCAACATGCATCTTCTTGATGTTGGGATGTGTGGAATATGGTGCACAATATACTTTTGACAAAATCAAGGTACGAAGATCAACAAGCACCAAAACATAAGTATGCCCAAAGTACCACAATAGCCCATCAGACTCTAACAAATAACTTGAAAACATCCCATTAAGGATAAATATATACTCAATATCCAACCTCACCTCATGATACCATGTGTCACTAGGCAAGACCTCCAAGATACGACTCCTTAAATCCACTTTCAATGACAAAAGTGATATCTAATGTCATCTCCTACTCTAGGCATCTATAATGACATTCTCTTTCCCTTTGATGTAGTAAACATCAAAATAATATTCACACAAAAATTCCATCCAGTGACATTGTACATTTAGGTTTCGATGAGTAAAGAGATGCTACAAGCTATGATGATCTCTATGCAAATCAAACTTATGTCCCAAAAGGAAATGTATCCAATGCACAAGTGCATGTGCAACTACTGCAAGTTCCAAATCATGAGTTCAATAGTTAAGCTCATGGTTCTTGAGTTTTCTAAACTCATATACAATCACACGACCATCCTGCATCAACACTGCACCCAAAACCTCCAAGGATGTATCTGTACAAACCATAAAGTTATCTATAGGATTAGGCACAACAAGGACTGGCACATTGGTCACTCGCTCCTTTAGAGCCTAAAACCCTAACTCACATTGGTCTAACCAAACATACTTCTTCCCTTTCTATTGAAGAGAAGTGATATGATGAGCCACTTGTGACAAATTCTTCATGAATAGACAATAGTAACCTACCAATCCCATGAAACTATGGACCTTTGAAACATTAGTGGGTGCCAACCAATCCATAATAGCTCAAATTTTCTTTGGATCCACTGCAATGCCATCATCAATGATGATATGCCCCAAATACTTCACCTCAAACTAGAAGAATCCACATTTACCCAAGTTTGCATACAACAAATGGTCTCATAAGTACTACAACACTTGGTGATAATGGACCTCATGGTCTTCAACAATCTTAGAATAGAGCAATATGTCATCTAAGAAAACAAGGACACACTGATTATGGTACATGCAAAATACTCCATTCATTAAACTCTTAAACATTGATGACACTTTGGTTAACCCAAAGGGTATAATCATAAATTCATAATGCCCGTAGCATGTACAAAAGTTTCCCGATGAATGTCAACCTCATGAATCCGAAGATGATGATATCCTAACTTAAGATCAATCTTTGAGAGCACTCTTTCTCTCTTCATCTAATCAAACAAGTCAACAATCCTTGACAAGGGGTACCGGTTCTTCACTGTTACCTTATCTAGTTGTCAGTAATCAATGCATAAATGCAATGACCCATCTTTCTTCTTCACAGAGATGACTAGTGCACCCTATGGGGATACACTAGGATGAATATGGCCCTTGGCCAATAATTCCTCCATTGGTAATCTTAGTTCACTCAACTCCTATGTAGTCATATAGTAAGAAGCTCATAAAATAGGCTTCACTCCTAGAATGAGATCAATATGAAAATCAATGTCACATTCTGACAACATACTTGGTATCTCATCAGGGAATATGTCTGCATACTCACAAAGGAGTGGGTGATCATCTAGCATCACCTCATGGCTCTCAGCCTCCTCAAGGTCACTGACAAAGACCACAAACATATGACATCCATGTCACACACTCCACTTCAGCTATTTAGCTGAGAACCAGAGTGAGACTGGCCTCTAGACCCCTACAAGCTCTACTTGATCACCTGTGTCATCGACACATTGTAGCAACTTATATCAACAATATATATTCACCTGATGGGCATCTAACCAACATGATATCGTAAGATCCTAGGAGCAAGATTCAAAGATCAATTATTGTAGTAAAGGTACCCAAGTCCAAAACACAACCACTTACTATGGAATCCACAGTCACCTTGGAACCTGTAGCTACCCCAACCTGTCACCTATCAACCTATCATGCAACCACTAGACCACATCGCTGAATAAGGGTTGGTGAAATAAAAGAAAACAAAGAACATAAATCAATTAATACTTTAAATAAATTACCATGCAATGTACCTATAGCCTTGACTGTGATACCCTAGTGCTCAACTTGATAATTTTCAACCATCGTAAAAACTCTGTGAGATCTGCCTACATCTCCTACAATAGGTTCAAACATGGCCACACCTTTTCTAGGTCTTGAAGATGTCTTTAGTGGACACTCCATTGATCTATGGAGGAGCTGACCACATGGAAAACATGCTCCTCTAAAACTAGAATCGGATCCATGTCCACCCTAGGAAGCACTAGAATATGGTGCACTCCCTCTAACAGAGTCTTGCTTATTACCCTAAGATGGATGAGTCTACTGGGACTACTGACCTCAACTTTGGTCATGCCCCTTTCCTTATGTGGTACCTAAACTCTATCCACCCTTATGTCAATAATGTTGGCATCATCGGTCCTGACAACCATGACCACCTTGTGAGGGTGCTGATTGGGCTTGGCCCCACCCTATGACCTATGTTTGAGGGGTGATACACTCTACCATGTAGATTGTGTACTATGGCTCTAAGAGCATAATCTAACACTAAATCCCCTAACCATATTTCTCTCAGCAATTCTTGCCTTCTTTGTGGAAAATGCAGGTGTCCTAGGATGGTGAAGATGAACATCACCAATGATAGAGTATTTAAGACTAATGCTGGGGCATCTAAGGGTCAAGGCTATTGACTTAGATGTGGGTTTTGGTCAAGATTTAATTCTGAGGGTCAAAACTTTTGACTCAGATGTCAATTTTGGCTGAAATTTTACAAGTAATTACATTAGAAGGATTTATTTGGACTACCAATGGAACTTAGCTTGATAGGTGGCCATTTTTGACATTTTTCCAGGAGCCTGAAATCTCATCTTGACCTTCAAATTTGGATTTAAAAAAAAAAAATTATAGTTTTTTTTAGAAAGTTATTTTTGTAATAAATCCAAAATCATATTTTTGATTTCGTTGATTAGTTGGAAATTCGTCTTGCCTTAGTTGGGGATTTTCTTTGGAAAAATTGGGATTCGTACGATGAGTTTTAAAAATTACTAAAAATAGAAAAAATTATTTTTCCCAAAAATTTGCCAAATATGGTAATTTTTAGAATTGTAATAAGTAGGTTTTTTTTTTCATTGTAGAGGTAGAGTAGAGTTGCGAAAGTTTTAATGAAGAGTCATGGTATTCTAAACCATCTATCTTATGTCAATTTTTAAATTATCCTTTAATGAGATTGGGCTACATCATTTGGTATTAAAGTAGTAAGATGACTAGGAGAGGAAGAGGAAGAGGAAGAGGAGGTGTCAAGCCGATGCAAAGATTGGTACTAGAAATGTAGAGGGAGATTGAATGAATCAATAAGCGACTAGATAATCAAGGAATACAAAGAGGAAATGAATCTGATGAAGAGGGAGAAAATGTAGACAAAGGACTGGGAGAAATGAGCTATGAAGATAGAGTTCTCAAGGCTTTAGAAGGAAGGAGTGAAGTAATCAAAATTGATGTTTCAAACTATGTTGTTAGTCTTAGGCCATAAGAACTAATAGAATGGTTGAATGAGATGGGATTTTTTTTTTAATGGAAGCCTATGATAGAAGAAAAGAAGATGAAGTCTACATGCACAAAACTAAAAGGACATGCAATGATATGGTGGGATCACCTCCAAAAGGAACAAGTTAGAAATGACAACGAGAAGATTAAGACATGGATTAAGATGGATAAAAAGTTGAGACAAAAGTTCTTACTCATAGATTATTTACAAACCCTCTTTCACAGATTCCAAAATTTGAAGCAAAACTTGTCTTCAGTGCAAGACTATAAAAATGAGTTCTACAAGTTATCCATGTGCATAGAGCATCAATAAAATAATGAGTAGATGGCTACTAGATATGTGAATGGCCTAAAATTCTCTATTCAAGATGAACTAAGCATGCATTATGTTAATAGTATGGAGGAAGCCTACCAATTAGCTCTGAAGGTTGAAGAAAAGTAGAATAGGTAATATAACTAGAGGAATTGAGGTGGATAAAGGGGTAACTCAACTCCATTTTTGAGAGGTTTTAATAATGGCTGAGGAGAGAGTTTTCAAGGTTCCAAAAAATATATAGACACTAGGCAAGATCCTCCAAATCAAAAAAGAGGAAGGGGGTTTTAGTGAGGTCAAGGCTACAGAAGCAGAAGAGGTTGGAAAAACTAGAGAAGGCCTCTCACTTGTTTTAGGTGTGAAGAAGAAGGCCACAAGACTTTTGAGTGTTCCAATTTCAACATGCAGGATAGAAATCAAGGAGGGCCATCCAGAGTGAACCTAGCCCAAGCCGACAATGAATCTGAAAAAGAAGCATCTCTAGATATGGGAGAAAGTCTCATGATGAGAAGGACAATAATTATTCCAGCCAAGGAGGATGTAGAGGAGAAAGGCATTGATGATTCATGGCTTAGGACCAAAATATTTTTGACAAGGTGTACCTCAAGAGGAAAGTTATGTCAAGTAATTATTGATGGAGGCAGTTGTGAGAATATGGTTTCTAAAGAAATAGTGGATAAACTAAATCTCTAGTGTGAAAAGCACCCTCATCCTTATTAGATTGCATGGTTTAAAAAGGGAAGTGAAGTCACAGTAGATAAGAGGTGTCTTGTTAAATTTTCCATAGGGAAGGTCTACAAGGATGAGCTATGGTGTGATGTGATTCTGATGGACGTATGCCATGTCCTCTTGGGTTATCCCTAGCAGTATGAAAAAAAGGTTATTCATAATGGAGAAAATAATACTTACACCTTCTGGAAGGATGGATCTAAGGTAGTCTTATTACCTCTCAAGAGTGATGGAAGAACTGAAAGTATGTTGTCCATAAAGGAACTTGTCAAGGAGATGAAAGTGACAGGGTATTGTTATGCATTGGTAGTACAAAAGGGAAAAGAGGAATAATTGACTATACCACCAAAAGTAGTTGCAGTGTTAGAATAATATTTAGATGTTATTCCAAAAGAGCTACCTAATGGACTTCTCCCAAAATGAGATATCAATAATCATATTGATCTTATTCTAGGAGCAAGTCTCCCCAATCAAGCAACATATAGAATGAATCTGACACAACATGCAAAATTGGACAAATAAGTGACTAAGCTCATACAAAAGAGCTTAGTATAGGAAAGCATGAGTCCTTGTGTTGTCCCAACATTATTAACTCCAAATAAAGATGGAACATGGAGGATGTGCACAAAAAATTAAGCCATCAATAGGATAACCGTCAAGTATCATTTTCCTATCCCACATTTGGATGACATGATGGACGTGCTTGTTGGAGCGATGCATTTCTCTAAGATTGATCTACAAGTGGGTTCCATTTGATCTGCATCCAAGAGGGGGATGAGTGGAAAAAAACTTTCAAATCTAGGGATGGCTTGTATGAATTGAAGGTTAAGCCTTTTGGGTTATCCAACACACCTAGTACTTTTATGAGACTCATGAACACTATGTTGCATCCCTACATTGATAAGTTTGTACTAGTTTATTTTGATGATATACTAATTTTTAGTAAGGAAAGGGAAGAACATCTACAACACCTGAGGATCATATTGGGGGTATCAAGAAGAGAAGAGCTCTCTGCTAATTTTAAGAAGTGTAGGTCCATGCAAGCAAGCTCGATTTTTCTAGGATTTGTCATTTCTGTAGATGGTGTCAAGATAGATCCAGAGAAAGTTTGAGCCATTCTTGGATGATGTATTCCATGTAGTATCACAAAGGTGAGAAGTTTTCATGGCTTGACTACTTTTTATAGAAAGTTATTTGTAATTTCAGTAGCATTGTAGCACCTGTGACAAACTGCACTAAGGGTCAAGATTTTTCATGGACCAAAGATGCTGAAGAAAGTTTCCAATACCTAAAGAAGAAGGTCACTGAAGCTCCAATACTAGCACTACCAGATTTTGATAAAGTGTTTGAAGCGGACTGTGATGGCTCACATGTGGGCATTGGTGCTGTACTCAACCAAGAAGGTAAGCCCATTGCCTTTTTTAGTGAAAAATTGAATGATGTGCGAAAGAAATATTCTACATATGATATAGAATTCTATGCAATTGTTCAAGCTTTGATACACTAGAAACATTATCTAGTAGCCATAGAATTTGTGTTGTTTACATACCATATTGCTATAAAATACTTAAACACACAAAAGAAATTGAACAATAGGCATGCAAAGTGGGTCTCTTTCTTACAGGGGTTTACCTTTGTTCTGAAGCATAAATCAGAGAAACATAATCAAGTTACAGATGCCTTGAGTACGTGAGTTTTTCTTTTGACCATCATGGAAATAGAGATGGTTGGCTTCGATGTAATCAAAGGCTTGTATGGATCTAATAGTGACTTTTGGGAAGAAGTTGATGAGTTGAAGAATCTAGTACCTGGGCACATAGACACTATTCGAGGTGAGTATCTAATGCAAGATGGTTACTTATTCAAGGGGAAGCAACTATGTGTTCCTATAGGCTTAATGTGGAAAAATATTATTTGAGAATTTCATAGCAATGGTATGGTTGGGAATTTTGGGAAGGATAAAACAATAGCTTTGGTGGTAGATAAGTACTATTGGCCAAAGATAAAGCAAGATATCACCAAGTTTGTGGAGAGGTGTCAAATTTATCAAGTTAGCCAAAGGGCACTCCCAGAACATTGGATTGTGCATGCCATTACCAGTTCTAGTAGGACTATGGATAGACTTGAGTATGGATTTTGTATTGAGATTTCTACATACACAATGAGGTAATGACTTTATCTTTGTAGTTGTGAATAGATTCTCAAAAATGGTTCATTTCATTGCTTGTAAGAAAACTAGTGATGTACTAGGGTGGTCAAGTTATTCTTTTTTGAAATAGTCAGATTGCATGGGGTTCTAAAAATGATCACCTCTAATCGAGATACTAAGTTCTTGAGTCATCTCTGGAGGACCTTATGGAAGAAAATGGGAACTAAATTATAGTTTAATAGTGCTTACCATCCACAAACTGATGGACAAACATAAGTTGTCAATCGTAGTTTGGGTAATCTATTGCGATGTATTGTTGGAGAGAAGCCCAAACAATGTGATTTGGCATTGCCTCAAGCAAAATTTTCTTATAACAACTTAGTGAATAGGTTAACTAGTAAGTCACCATTTCAAGTTGTTCATGGACATAACCCTTAGGGTGTTCTTGATTTGGTGTAGGTTCCCTTGGGTGACAGAGTCAGTAATGATGGAGAATCCTTTGTAGAGAAACTCTACTAGTTGTAGAATGATGTAAAACATAAGTTGCAAGATATCAATGAGTGGTATAAAGCTTCTATAGATGCTACTCGAAGGTATCAAGTTTTTAGTGCAGGGGATCTGGTAATAGTTTATCTCAGAAAGGAGAGGTTTCCTACTGGGAATTATCATAAATTGAAATATAAGAAAATTGGTCCCTACAAGATTTTGAAGAAGATTAATAATAATGCTTATGTGGCAGAGCTCCTCAATGGTCTTGATATATCTCCTTTGTTTAATATTTTTGATTTGTATACTTTCCATGGTGATGATACCTTTGTTGAAAAGGAGGATGTGGTAGACTAGACACACACCATACCCATAAAAAAAAGAGAAAAGATTGCACAAATTCTAGACAAGAAGACTGTTCAGACTCACCAGGGTGCCTACAATAGATATCTCGTCCAATGGGAAGAGTTGACACTGACAGATAACACTTGGATTACAAAATGGGATTTGTAAAATCTAGAAGAGTTTAAAAGGAAGTAGTTTGAGGACCAAAACTTGTAGGAGTTATGTTCTTTTCAAATAGGGGAGAATGATGTAGGGGTATCTAAGGGTCAAGGCTATTGACTCAAATGTGGGTTTTGGACAATATTTACTTCCAAGGTCATAACTTTTGACTTGGATGTGGGTTTTGGCTGAAATTTTACAAGCAGTTGTATTAGGAGTTATTTGGATTGTCAATGGAGCTTAGTTCAATAGATGACCTATTTTGACATTTTTTTGGGAGCTTGAAATCTCATCTTGACCTCCAAATTTGGTTTTTTATATTTTTTTCCATTTTTTTATAAAGTTATTTTTGTAATAAATCTAAAATCATATTTTTGATTTCATTGATTAGTTTGCAATTCATCTTGCCTTAGTTGGGGGCTTTTCTTAGGAAAAATTGGGATTTTTAGGATGAGTTTTAAAAATTACCAAAAATGGAAAAATCTATTTTTCCTAAAAATTTGCCAAATATGGTAATTTTTGAAATTGTAATAAGTAGGTGTTTTTTTTTATTGTAGCGGTAGAGTAGAGTTGCAAAATTTTTAATGAAGAGTTATGGTATTCTGAAACATCTGTCTTGTATCAATTTCTAAATTATCCTTTGACAATATTGGGCTACATCAAAGACCACTTACAAAATGTTGTGTGAGGAGTACCTCATCATAATGATAGCTGGAGTACTATCTCAACCCAAATAATTGCCTCTCATATTGATCCACTAACATGTTCCCCTATTTGAGTTCATGGAACTCATCAGCATGAGCCTCTCAGTACTATGGAGATAGAAATTTCTCCCTAAACCTCTCCTCAAAGATCTCCCAAGTGAGATCTGTTATACTAATCTAGAGCTTCTCACTCTCCATATCCCATCATATAGATCCATGGTCTCTTAGTTGTGTAACAACACACTGGGCTTTCAAGTTTCTTTCATAAGGACTCAATGAGAAGCAAAACCCCATATCTAGTAACCATGTCTTGGTCTCAAGACCTCCTCCTAGGCAATCAAAAAATGGTGGTTTAGAGCTCTAAAGGTCTCTCATCATATCCATTCAGATAGAATCTCCATCATCCTGACCATGGCCTCTCCTATGGTAATCTTATCACCAGTTGGTATGCGATAATTCTCGCATTCATGCCCATGCTCTTCTTTGCCTCTATGCTCTAACATGTGGGAGTCTCCATGGTGAGATCCCTCTTATTAGCCATGGTCATGTTGGTTTTCCTCAACTTGAGGTCCTAACCAAGCTACAAGATCCTATAGCTATCTAGTCAATATAACACCTTTTTAGTTAAAGGATTGGGCATCCCTTACTACCAAAGTACTATGCTAATCTTCATTAAATGTCAATCTGGGAGCGTGAAATTGAGATGATGTTTGAAAATTATATGCTTTAGTTTTCGCTAAAAGTCACTACTACCTTGAATGCAATAAGCATTAAGGAAATCTAGTTTATCCAAAGAAAAGACAACTATCAAATGCTTGGAAGGAAATTCTAATTATTTAACCATATATCTATGCACCTATTGCTGCAGGAAAAGTGATTGGTTCTATTTCCAGTGCCTATAGGAACAACAGTTCTAATCTTAACTTAGAAAACTGAGTCTAACTCCTAATTATTAAAGTAGACTCCACCTTCGGCGTGGGCCCCCAATGGAAGAATGAAGGAAAGACCAACTCAGATGAAAGTATAGAAACTCAACAAAGTCATGTCTTCATTCAAATATTCAGTATTACAATAACTTGGAAAAACAACAAGATGTCTATCACTTCTATCAGTCTGCTTACTACCTAACCTTGTAGATATAGATGAGGTCTTATTTAAAAGGAAGGAAAATAACAAACTCCTACAATTAAGACTTTCTCATGAAGGATAGACAGTTACAGTTTGAGACTTATGCAAGCATGCAATCGTAAAGACATTAATTATCTCCTTAAATTCCCACAAATATAGAGCATAGTAGATGCTAGATCTGCTCTATTATCTGACTTAAATAGCTTCTAGGAATCTAGGTATTGTGCTTTGAATGTTTAACCGATCGCTTTGATGCTTGCTTTCTTGCTCAGCCACTTTATCAGGTCCCTTTTATTATTCATTAAAACATGTCCCTTCTTACTTTTCCACCAAGTCTCCAGCTGCAATAGTGTCATAATGTTTCTCTTTAATACCATAAATGCCTCAGCATTAATCCTTCACATTTTTTTTGATTAACTCCAACTCAGCTTGTATTCCTAAGATCAACATTTAATGCACATAAAACTTCCCACACACATTTATTTATATCTATTAATTTATAAAGAAAAAACATTAATTATTCAACTAATATTTTTTGCAATCTCTTTGACTATAGGAAGATCTACCCATATCAAACATTCATGAAAAAATATTTTTACCACAAAATGAACCCCCTTTTAGATATAATTCTAATTATCATTCTTATGCCATATATCCATACCTTATACATCAAAATTTCAAAATACTATACTTAAAAGATGATAAAGTTTAGTATTTTATAGACAAATGTTCACAAAAAGGGCCAAAAAGACTTCTATTTCTTCATGCCATCATTTCCCCCCCAACCGTCTTGATGCTAGTCCCTTTAGCATCTCTAGGTTTTTGATCCTTATCTGCAGCCCAAGATCATTGGTGATTTTCTCCCCTGATTCATGAGCTCTGTTTCAACCTTTCCCATTTCTATTCTTCAATAACCATGTTATATTCAACAAATGAATCATACTTTCCAAGCATGGGATGCAAGAGTATTGATGGTTGGAAATGAAGAGGAACCCAATAACTTTTTTGATGTCTACCTAATATCATGTACCTGGGCATCCTACTGATGGCCAACTCTAGATTTTGAGGAGAGTGCAACTCCCTTGTTTTTAGATCTTCTGATAATTGGATCCATCTTTGAGTGGAGACTCGAATGGCATCAAGGGCAATTGTAGAACAATGTTTCTCCCAATCCAAAAATGCCTGTTCTTGGATAGGGTGAATTTTAGTAGCAACACTTTGATTGTTTTTAATAGAAAGCCAATCAAAGAATACCCTGTGAGTGTTTTGCACCTCAGGCCAAATTTATAGTGGTTCAAACATTTCTTTTTCCCTATAAGGAGTGCCCTGATTCTCTCGATTGATCTCATTCTGCATCCATGACATAACTGCTCTAAACTGTACATCTCCCACATATAACAAAGAATTTCAATCCTTATCATCTGGAATAGTAAGATTATGAACATATAACTCACAAAGGAGATTTTGCAACACCATTGAGACTGATTTGAATGTTTCATAGAATTCTTGGGGAGTTTGCAAAGAAGGGTTCAACCCCCGAGTAATTTGAGACAATTGAAAATTAATCATTTGTTCTTTTAGGAATAGTGTATAAACTGGAGATAGTGACCTACAATTTACAAGCTCTGGAATGAACTCTATCACCTTCATGACACGTTGCTGCAGGACCATAATTTTACTACCTTTCTCTTCAAGTTTGCAATGCTTGTTCCTTGATAGTTTTGACCAATTGTTTCCTTTCTAGGTCCCAATTTGTTTTTTCCCATTGAAACTGTTGGTATAAACTAAAGCTAGCTATTAATGGAGTAGAAATGTTTGGTGGTGTATGACAATGGAAAATGGGTCTATTATCTTCAAGGTGGTGCTCAAGATGATGGTGGATAAAAGGGTTGACACTTGGACCAATAATAGTGTTGTCGTCCTAAGAATGGTGATGTTTAACAAAGCTATCACTTTGATGAGCAACAGTGCTGTCATCTTGAGGAGGTTGATGAGCAACAAGACTGCCAACTTTTTTTGAAGGCACAACAGTTACAAGATAGGGCACAATAGCCATTTTAACTTGAAATGTTTCAACAATTTCTTTAACCATTTCCTGTGCAACAGATGGATATTCCTCTGGTGGTAAATTATTAGTTTCCTCTGCTGGTTGTTCAAACCCAAACAATATTTTCTCTGAGGACTCTGTGTCATATCAATGTTAATAGGGCTATTTGGTTTTGCAGGAATTTCCTCAAGATCACTTTCATCTTTAGGAGTATGGGTTGTAGGCTTTGAGGACTGCATAGGTGTATGTATTGGAGCTTCTGAATCAATAGGTGGAATGGAAGGTTCCTTTTTCAAGTCCACCCCAGATAATCTGACAACTCGTTGTGGGGTAGAGATTGGTTACTTACCCTTATCAACAGATTTCCCTTTATTAAGGTTGGGTGTAGGTTCTTGTGATACTGGGGATGCTTCTTCTGAACTTTACTTTGTAGTAGTTGTGTGTGATTTTTTCTTTTTAGGGGTTGAGGCTTCTACAAGCAAAATTTTCCTTTTCATAGTTTTGGGTGTAGATGTAGAAGCCGAAGCTTCTTGAGCTATTTTATATACCACTTTCCTGATTCCTATAGTAGTTTTCTCTCTTGTCCCCATTCCTTGCCCTTTAAGTCCACCCCTCTAGGGTCCCACTGTCTTGAGTTTTACAAAATCCTCCCATGTTCTTAAGTGTTGCCTAGTTAATTCCCTTTCAACTATGGCCCTAATTAAGCAATGGTGGGATACCAACTGGGTTTTTCCTTGTTGTACATAAGTAGCTTGCCTTTTGATAATATTATAAAAGAAACTTGGGAGATTTACAGGACAATCACCATGCCTCAAACCACTCAAAATTTTAAAATGAATAGCATGCAAATAGGAATACCTCCCCTCATAGGTAAAATATCTTATGTTAAATTCAGCAAGGTGGATAAATTGAAGAGGGAGAGATAACCGTAATGTACCTTACTTTTTGTTTTCCTCCAGTCGAGGATCTCCATGTACTGAGAATTGCTCTTTTGCTTGTCATGCATCCATGTCCTCTGTCCATCATCCTCCATTTGTAGGCAAAATAGAAACTTCTACCACCACCTCCTCTATAAAATCTATCCAAATACCCTTAACAGTTGCATATCCATCCCTTAGTGTATTATGAAATTGGAGCACAATTTCCTAATCAAACTACTTCAAACTGAGACAGTAAGCTAGCCAACCTTGTTGTTGAAACAAGTTGCATGTTGTTAGGTCTACCAACAAGACTCTATGATCTACTGGTTCATGCCACTAAGGTTCTCCACCCATGCTTTCTTTTTGAAAATTTCTTCAAAAAAAAATGCTATAACTGGAAAATTCATTGTAAGTTATTAAGAGTGTGGGCAGAGATGGCTACAAGGGTTTCAACAATGGCATTTGGAAAAGGAAACAAAAGCTTTTGAAATACTTCAACACTTTCCACACATCACATCCTTTAGTACTTCACACATCTTTCAGTACTTCATGATGACATTTTAATTACCAAAACATAATAAGGATAAAGATCATGCCCAAAACATATGCCATATTAATGAGGAGTTATGTGCTTGTGAAATCATAATTTAATGGTTGGCTTTTTAAATTATTTCACACACACTTCAAAAGTACAAAGGAGTGCCAACTCATTACTGAGATGACCCTACCCCATACATCCTACATGCCAACTTAAGATTTACCTTGATTTGCATTTATGATTTCGATTTTCCCTCCCCCAACCTATTAGAGATTGGGTCCCACCAGACCTTAAAGATTGAAAATTCTAAAAACCAAAATAACATGCTTTTCTAAATAAATAATAAATTAAATAAATGCAAAGGGGGTTTAGTGTAACCGACTTGAGGCATGATAGGAATGATGGTCTGAGTAGTACCGTACGATAGAAAGAAGATGAGATGACATGATGATGGAAAAACAAGAAGATGGGATGGAATGAGGTGGAAAAGAAATGAATTTCACATGAATGTGAAATTTTTATTATGAAGGCTTTGAAATAAATTCAAGGGGCTTTAGACATCTAAGTGGAAGACTTGCATGAAGTAGTTGCAGGAAGAGATGTTTCTGTTATGTTGAACCGTTAAAGAAATTCTCCTGGGTTGCTAGTTTATGATATAACTTTGGGCGATGCCCATTAACCAGGAGTTTGAATTTGATCGGATCAATTGTTGATAGTTGAACTGCTCCATTTTTAAAAATTGCAATAATTTCATATGGACCAAACCATCAAGTTTGAAATTTTTCTTGATGATGTTGATATCACGAGTCATATAGGAGCGCCCAATCACCAACATAGAATTCTCTATCTTCAATGAATCTGTCATGCCATTGCTTCCTCTAACTTTGAATTAATTCTATATTATGAAGAGCTAACTTCCACCATTCATCCAACTCATTTAGATGCAAAATGCAATCCTATTGTGTTGTAGGAAGGGCAATATCAAGTTCCAAAGCTGCTTGCAGAGTCTTATGTTCAAATTCAATGGGCATAACAACTGTCTTCCCATATAAAAGCTCAAAAGGTGTAAACCCAATAGTGGATTTCCATGCTGTTTTGTATGCCCATAAGGCTTCAAGAAGTTGAGCTGCCCAATCTTTTCGATGCAAGGACACTATTTTAGTGAGTATATTTTCTAGCTCTCTATTTGTCACCTCAACATGTCCATTGGCCTGTGGATGATACGGAGAAGATTTTCCATGCCAAATTTTGTACTCCTCCATGAGTGTAGCTATCAAGTTAGATGTAAACTAAGGCCCTTGATCTGATTGTAATTCTGTTGGAACACTGAATCTGGTAAAGATACATTCATATAGAAACTTTGCAACATTATTGTCATGAGGATGCTTCATGGGTTTTGCTTTTGCCCATTTAGTAACATAATCAGTGCAAACTAGGATGTAACTCTTTCCTTCTGATGGTGGTTTAATAGAGCTAAAAAAATCAATCCCCCATTTATCAAATGGTGCTACTACTATCTGTGGTTGTAGGGGCATTGCATCTATTTTTGTTGGTTGACCCATTCTCTGACATTTGTCACATCTTTTTTGTATATTGGGCCGAATCCTTGTGAAGTGTGGGCCAATAATATCCTATATTTAAAATCTTTAATTTAGTCCTTTTGTTAACAAAGTGGCCACCATAGGGTTCATAATGACAAGCACGAAGAACATCATAAGTTTCATCCTCTCTGAGACATCTTCATGTCACCTGATCTGGTCCAGTATAAAACATGAACCCTGAGATCCATGAAAAGTTAAAACTATTTTCCACCAACAACCATTTTTCCTTTGCAAAGAAATGTGGGGGTGTTTTACCAGTGGTTAGGTAGTTGGCAATGTTAGCATACCAAGGGTTTTGTGCTAACAAAAGAAAGAAATGTCCATCAGGAAAGCTATCTTCTATGGCTTTAGGATCATCAGGTGTTTGAAGATGAGACAAAAAATCAGCTACAACATTTTCTTTACTTGGTTTGTCGATAATGGTAATGTTAAATTCTTGCATTAGTAACAATCATCGAACCAATCATCCAGAGATTGCTGGTTTGTTCATCAAATATTTGATAGTAGAGTGATTTGTATGTACAAATATTTGGTACCCTGTAATATAATGTTTGAACTTATTCAGAGCATAAATTACAACAAGCAATTCTTTCTCTGTTACAGTGTAGTTATAATCGGCTCCTTGAAGATTCTTGCTGATATAGAAAATTGCATGTTCTATTGAATCTATCTTTTGGCCAAGTACTACTCTAATGACATGATTTGAAGCATCAGTATGTATATGAAAAGGTAACTCCCAATTTGGTCCTCGGAGCACTGGTGTTGTTGAGAGGACTTCCTTAAGCTACAAGAAAGCCTTTGTATAATCAAAATCCCATACAAACTCTGCATCTTTTTGAAGCAATTTATATAGGGGTGTTGTAATTTGATTGAAATCTTTGATAAAACATCAATAGTACCCTGCATGTTCTAGAAAACTCCTAACTTCTTTCAATTTAGCTGGTACATCCAATGTGTGTATGACTTTTATTTTTGCTGGATCTACTTCAATTCCTTTGGGGGAAATAAAGTGTCCCAACACCACTCCTTCTTGCATGATTATGAAACACTTTTCATTGTTTAAAGAAAAGTTGTAGTATTTTCATCTTTGTAAAACCTTGTCCAAGTTCTCCTTGGCTTCTTCATATGTCTACCCATATGTGGTGAAGTCATCCATATACACTTCCCAACAATTTGCAGATATGTCAGAAAAAATGCTAATAACAACTCTTTGGAAAGTTGTAGGTGCATTGCACAAACTAAATGGTAGGACATCATAAGAAAATTTTCCCCATGGACATGTGAATGTGGTCTTGTCCTGATCCTCTAGTGCTATTAGGATTTGATTGTAGCCACGAACCCATCCAAGAATGAAAAGTACTTTTTTCCTGCAAGATTGCCAAGAACATGATCGATAAAAGGCAATGGAAAGTAATCCTTCTTGGTAGCTGAGTTAAGTTCTTTATAATCTATGTAGACTCACCATTTTCCCCCCTTCTTGGGAACAATAACCAATAGTGAAACCCATTGACTATCTGAAATAGGATATATGAAGCTATCATTGAGTAACTTTTGCAGTTCATTTTTGACAATATCCCTTAATGCTGGGTTTATCCTACATTGAGGTTATCTCACAGGTTTGCAATTAGGACTTATATAAATCCTATGAGTATAGAATGCGGGGTCCAAACCTTTCATATCTATATACTCCCAAGTGAAAGCATCTTGGTGCTTTTGTAATAGTTGCAAGATATCGTGATATTGTGCTTGAGACAAGGACTTGCTTAAGTTTAGTTCTCTCCCTAGAACGATTGTTGTTTTGACTACTTTTTTAGCCATTGAAATCTGAGCAATTGGTTGTGAGTCTATCTCATGTGGTAGGAGTGAATGTAAAAGCTGTGCAGACTCAAAATAATGAAGTTCAGAGGGTAAAGGCAGAATGCTTTCTAAAACACAATCCTTTTTAGAAGATGTCTCAAGTTGTGTTCCATACTCATCTAGTATGATAGAAGAAATGACATCATCCTCTTCTTTAATGCTTACAAATGAGTCCCATGAGATCATCATCAATTGTTTAATAGAATCTATGTCCATATCAAAATCACCCATATTTGGCCAGACAACTTGGTCATCCTATAGCAAAGGTTGAGTAGGAGAATACAAGGTTAATTTTTTAGTGTTTGTCCCATCTGAAATAGTCATCTTCCCTGATTGGCATGCAATATAAGCATCTACTGTTGCTAACCACAGTCATCCTAGAATGATAAGATATCCCCCAGTACTTGTTTTTGGAGAGAGTACTACAAAATCAACTAGATAATCCCATGAATGTAATGTGACAGTGACATCTTCTAACATGCCATCAGGAATGATGGTAGAACTATCTACTAACTACAAGATTGTTGGTGTTTGTTTGAGACCAATGATGTTTAACTTGTACACTACTTCCTTGGTCATTACATTAATGGATGCTCCTAATTCTATTAAAACATTCTGCACTCCTTGAATGGCAAGGGTTACTACTAGGCTTCCAAGGTTTGCATACTTAGGCATCTTGAGGTTATCGAGCATAAGATCAGAAAGCTAGCCAAGGACATGGATAGTCTTTGGATCTTTCTTTTTCCTTCCTAGATTTTTAATACATGCTTCTTTGATGGCTTTTGAATATATGGGTACTTCCTTTATTGCATCAAGCAAGGGAATTTTTACCATCATTTGCTTGAGTTGCTCAAGCAAATCTAGTGCAACTTGATTTTCATTTGATAGAATTTTCTCTGTTAACCTACTAGGAAATGGTGGTTTCTTGGCTATAGGAGAGATAGTAGTGGTAGGTTCTTGAACTAACTCAACATTTGTATCATCTACTTATGTTATAATGGGCTACTGAGGTGATGCAGGCATTGTTTTAGATCGTAGATGAATATCATTCAAGGTGATGGAATAGCTTTATTGCTGGGCTGGAGGTTATGCACTATTAGGATTAGGCACAGGTTGTGTAGGTAATTATGCCTATTGTGGAGGGGCTATATTGGTTGTAGGAGGCATTAAGGCTTGTTGTTGAGGAGGCTAAGTCAAGGCTGGTTGATGCTGGTACTACCAATTTTTGGGTTGCTACCAACCCTACTGAGGTTGCTGCCAACCTTGGTTAGGTTGCTGACACCCTTGGTTAGGCTACTGCCACCCTTGGTTTGGCTGCTACCACCCTTGGTTAGGCTACTACTAATTATTATAATTACCATGCTGTTGTTACCATTGATTATTACCACCATAATTATGGAGTGGGTCTTGAGGAATACCTAATCTTTGAGCCCACGGCCTTCGTTAAGCAACATAGAGGACTTCCCCATCTTCATCAATTGCCTTGAATTTAGTAGGCACATGCTGTGATTCCAAGCTAGTAATAGGCTTGCCTTGGCAGTTGCATTTCTTCTCTCTAAAATGGGGACGATATTTTGCTAACATAATATTAGCATCCTCCTTCTTCCTTTGTGCTTGCATGGTGTCTAGTTGTGCAACGGTATCATTAATGATGTCCTACTTGAAATATGATAGGAGGTTTGACAGTTCTGTCTTAGATACTCCAACAGTAGGATTTTTTTGGAGTAAGTCCCTCAAACCTTGTCCTTTTTTTAATTTTTGCTCTAGAATAACTCAAGCAAATGTTCCAAATTTTAGCCCATGTCTTCTGTGTAATGTCACCTCCAACCATTAAGTCTAAGGCTTCCATACTCCTGTCATGCACTCCTTTTAGAAAGAGATGCTTTTGGGACTCCTCATTCAGCTAATGCTGTGTGTTGCACTGTAAGTTAAATATGAACTAGGCAACATAGTCCTCCAGAGTCTCATCCTTCTTTTGTGACATCTTAAAAATGTCATCTCCTTTTAAGTGATGGCCTCTGCAATATTCTTGATATTTATTAAGGAACATGTTACTCATAGTTGGCCAATCTGTCACAACATTGGCACCTAGACTCATGAACCATCTTAAAGCAACTTCTTTGAGAGTTGATGGAAATGTGTAATCATAACTTTGACAAAGGATGTCAAACTCAAAGAGAAGGGTTTCTGGATCTTCAGTAATAAGACCATAGAACTTGGGCAGGGTAGCTGAGGGTATATTCTTCAGATTTTGGTTACCCTATTGAGTAGGGATTGGAAAGGGAAAGGTAGGCTAAGCTGCTACCATTTGTGGATGTCCTAGTGGTGGCTGATAAATGACTAGAGCTAATGGATTATCTTGATATTCTGGCTCAACAAAAAGATTATTCAAATGGAAGGATTCTTCAAATGTGGTTGGTGATTGTACTTGTTCCAGTACTTTTGCAAATACATTCTCAAACAGTTCTTGCTCTTCATCTCTTTCTTCTCTCTCTTCTCTTTCTTCAGGGTCAGGATAAAAAGGATCTTCCTGATTGAAGTTGGGAAGAAATATTCCAAGGTGGTCTCTTCTCCTATGTATGCAAAAATACTAAAAATGAAACTAACTAAGTGACTCACTAGTGAATACGAGACTGACACCATCCCTGGAAATGGTGCCAAAAATTTCTAGTCAATATAACACCTTTTTAGTTACAGGATTGGGCATCCCTTACTACCAAAGTACTATGCTGATCTTCATTAAATGTCAATCTGGGAGTGTGAACTTGAGATGATGTTTGAAAAGCATATGCTCTAGTTTTAGCTAAAAGTCACTACTAACTTGAATGCAATAACTATTAAGGAAATCTAGTTTATCCAAAGAAAAGACAACTATCAAATGCTTGGAAAGAAATTCTAATTATTTAACCATACATCTATGCACCTACTGCTACAGGAACAATGACTAGTTCTGTTTCCAGTGGCTGCAGGAACAACAATTCTAATCTTAACTTAGAAAACTGAGTCTAACTCCTAATTATTAAAGTAGACTCCACCTTTTTCATGGGCCCCCATGGAAGAATGGAGGAAAGATCAACTCAGACGAAAGTATAGAAACTCAACAAAGTCATGTGTTCATTCAAATATGCAGTATTACAATAATTTGGAAAAACAACAAGATGTCTATCACTTCTATTAGTCTACTTACTACCTAACCTCGTAGATATAGATGAGGTCTTATTTAAAAGGAAGGAAAATAACAAACTCTTACAATTACGACTTCCTCATGAAGGATAGCCAGTTACAGTTTACGACTTATGCAAGCATGCAATCGTAAAGACATTAATTATCTCCTTAAATTCCCACAAATATAAAGCATAGGAGATGCTAGATCTACTCTATTATCTGACTTAAATAGCTTCCAGGAATCCAAGTATCGTGCTTTTCATGTTTAACTGATCACTTTGATGCTTGCTTTCCCACTCAGCCACTTTATCAGGTCCCTTTGTTATTCATTAAAATAGGTCCCTTCTAACTTTTCCACCAAGTCTCCAGCTACAACATAATGTTTTTCTTTAATACCATCAATGCCTCAACATTAATCCTTCGTAGTTATTTTTGATTAACTCTAGCTCAGCTCGTATTCCTTTGATCAACATTTAATGCACACAAAACTTCCCATAAACATTTATTAATTTATAAAGAAAAAGTATTAATTATTCAACTAATAGTTTTTACAATCTCTTCAGCTACAGGAAGATCTACCCATATCAAACATTTATGAAGAAAGATTTTAACCAAAAAATTAACCCCTTTTTAGATACAATTCTGATTATCATTCTTATGCCATATATCCATATCTTATACATCAAAAGTTCAAAATACTATACTTAAAAGATGATAAAGTTTAGTATGTTATAGACAAATGTTCACAAAAAGGGCTAAAAAGACTTCTATTTCTTCATGCCATCAATAGCAAAGACACTAATGCCTTAATTCCACCTAGATTGTTTGCTTGTATTTCCATTTCTTTTGGATGTTCCTCTTCATGGTGTTCTTCATTATGTTCCTCACCATGATTATTCTGTCCGGTATTCCTTTGACCAATTGGCCTATGTGTAGGAGACATCCTTTAAAGGGTAACAAGATAAGAATCAAATACTAAGCAATCGTACAAGACTATCAAATCAAAAACTATTAAGTATAATATCAACACATAAGTAATTCAATATCCACTATCATAGTAGGAGCATAATACATATATCTCAATGTTGCAACATGGGCTCTAATACCAAATGTAGTGCCTTGCCCAAAGATCCTTGGAACAAGGATCTATAAAAGCCAATACATTTTTTTTAAAAAGTAATAAGCATGGATCCAAACAATATCAACATACAACTGATCAAAAGATCACAATAGAAGACTTAACCAAACAATCCAAGCAACCAATGATCTCCAAGTGTCACTACTTACTAACGCATCAATAACCAACTATAAAATTTTAAGCAAGCAAGAAACCCTTAATCTTTGATCTATCAAGACCTAGGAAGGTACACAATCCAATAGAGTATCCAAGAAATTCAAACATGCTTCCTAAATATGCACAAATAGGCTCCCTATCTTCCACATGAGGAAGTACAAAAAGCTAGATTTGCATGAGTGGACACATGCTTGCACAAGCAATTATCATGCCCCATGTGAGGAAACTCATTGTCGTGCAAGGAAACTCTTCTTCGTGTGAGGAACCACTCCTTCATGTGAGGAACCACTCCTTCATGTAAGGAAACACTCCTTCACACAAGTGGACATTCAATAGCACAAGAGAATACCTGGCCGCATGAGCTAGTATTTAATCATGTGAGTAAATACTAGGTTGCTTGCGAGAGTGCCTACTCTTGCACAAGCATCTACCAAGGTCCATGAGAGAGAATTCTTTCCTCACATGAGGAAACACATCTCTAATGTGAAAAATGATGAAAACAAACATAAAATGCATAAATAGAAGTATAGTAAGACAAATTCCTCTACATCGAGGGGTACTAGAAACACAAAAATTGAGGCTTAAATACTCAAAAACATGGAAATGAAAATGAAATATAAATAAAAGACAATTAAACATCTAACCATCTACTCCATAGCATCAAGTGTAATCATGCAAAAAAGTAACATTGTACTAAACATACATGTGCATAAATCAACTATCTCAACTAAAATAACATAAACCACATGGGAAAAATACTCTAGAAGATACAAAGAACCATGTGAGCATCTAGCTCCAGAATTAAACATGGAGGAAGGCCAACTTTGTATGCCAGTCCCCAACAATGGTATAGGTAGCTATGCCTCCCAATCACATGGAATCCATAGGCCCACTCCCACTCTATTGATGGAGATAGTGATTTGACCTCAAACACACACAATATAGTCATCCATGGCTAATAGTCATGCCAAACAATATAGAGGACTAAAACCAAGATCATGAGATAATGCAATACAACATGTCTTCGTCATATGCTCTATGGATCTACTATGTAGGGACTCTAGTGGAGGATAGATCACTTGGGACTCCCAAGATAAGCATCGTACAAAAAATATCTCTTGGGACTCCCTCGCGAGGCCATCACATTGTGTCCCCAGATGAACCATACAACTACTTGGCCCTTAGATGAACTGAACGGGAACATACCTTTGGATGAGTCGTACGAGTATGTCACATTTTCTTATCTTATTTTTATTACTCATGAATTCATTTAGTTATCACTTATTAGAGACTTCTTCACATCAACCTTTTCGAGAACATGACCTAGGGTTATGAGAGAAGCCCCTCCACTAGTCTACCCTACATACCCATGTTCATCACATGATGAGTGTCCGTAGGAAATGTAGTTTCCCAATCCAACCCCAATGAACATAACTCAACCAAAAGCAACTAGGAGATTGGGTCTCACAAGAACTCGACAAGTGCACACTCATGTGCTTGTGTATGGGCACATCAACTACACAAAGATCATAAACAACAAGGGTTGGATGAGAACCACTAATAAAATACCAAGTATCAAATCACTCAACTGAGCACATAGTTGGGAGTATGCATTTGACACAAATACCAATGCAAGAAGAAAAAATTATGGTTGGATTGGATTCCTCATAGATAATCTGAGTCCACGACTAACATTAGTGCCATAAAACACCCAAGAAAAATGGATGGCACACAAAGCGAGGTAAAGTCAAAAATGCCCAAAAACCAACATTGACAAAAATCAACAAAACTAAAACCCTTTTCACAAATGGGTATAAAACCCCTAGATATCCAATAAAATTTGGGTTCAAAGTCTGTATGCAAAAACAACTAACATAACAGTCCAAAACCCCACACCAAAAAGAAACAAATGCTCATACTCACCCAACCACAAAGGGGAACACTAGTAAAATAGTAATACCTCTTGAAGAGGATTTGGGTTTTTGCTCTCAAATTTCTAATTCAAAAGTGAGAAGTGAGTAATAATCCCCTTTTTGGGATATATATTCACATTAAAAGTGAAATATTAAAATATGAAAAAACATGCTCACTAAAATAAATCCCCTTTAACCCAAACAAAATCGGGTAATTCCAATTAAATGAAATTCAACTATGGAAAAGCTGCCAGTAATTAAAATAATAAAATCAAAACTCAAAATACCTTAAAACATTAAATCACAATTTTCCTTAATAATTTCCATGACCAAATGCGAATATCTAAATGCACAGACATAATATGGGCCTCGATGCAAATGCAAATGAATTTGGATTTTTATTAAATCACCAGAGGGTTTAATTAACAATTAAACAAGATACATTGTCCATACAGGGATGACATTTTCTAGGTATAAACAATCAAATCATTGACTCCAAGTGCCGCTATCACGGATATAAATCTTGCACACTAAACAACACGATTAAGTGCAATTACATATGAACATATAGGCAAAGTGATAAATGCATTAAACCACATAATTAACCATTTATTTAATTATATTAAATAATCTATTTACATCACTCTCTGCATCATAAAACATCTCAAAAAAGAATAAAGTAAATATACATAGCATCGAATCATAGTATCCAAAATCCAATAAATCCATCATATAATCATAAATAGAGTATACGTCTGAATACAAAATAACCAGATATCATCATAAAGCATCATTATGTAGATATGTTCAAACTGAACAACATAGTATCTAACTCTATGATACTAGCAATCAAAATATAGTATCTGACAATCAGGTCATCTCAAATATCATCCAACATGAGTATCAACATATCCCTTGAATCTAAAATATAACAAGGTAAAAAATGAAAACACGAGAGGCACTACAAGCAATACAAAATACATTATATGTTACAGAGTAAAATAAATTACAAGAGTAAAATGAATAAAAAATTCCTTACAATATAGAATAATTTTGGTTTTATGGAAGATTATTTTCCATATCGAAAATCTTCAAAAGGGTAAAAAGGAAGAAAACGGGATATATCTTTCTCACCAAACTTTTTTACATAGGAGAAACACATGTAACATTAAGTCTCTACATTTTTTCCAAGCTTTAGGATAGGTAAACATGTAACAAAATCCATCAATTTTCCCTCCAAAAATCTATAGGGATTCATCTTGCCACTTACTATTTTCCAAAGATTTCTAAGTCCACACTATCATTTAGGGTTATTCTAATGAAGTATACATTTAAGGATATTTCACAAGACTTTGAAATTTACTTGTACCAATGGATTTCTTTGTCTTTTTTTCTTGTTTTCTTTTTAACCCCCTTCAAATGTATTTTGGGGGGTTATGGTAGGTGCTTTTTGTTTCTAGATTTGCATCATAATTATAATGTGAAATAAAACTATTACATGGCTTCACTAAATTCATTTGATAAGTTTTATCATTTTTCATATGCAAATATTTTAAATATTCAAAAGCATTTTGCTTCATTACACAATAACTTGAAGTTTCTAAAGTCAAAAGAACATGATGCATGTTCAAGAAGATCATATAGACTCATCACTATGTATTGACCTGGCATTTGAATTAGTTGGAGAACATGAGGAGCATATATAGGAGTCATGGAAGGAATCTAGGAATAGTCAATTTTGACTTCTTCATGGTCTGTAAAGGATATTTACATGAAGCTTGAATCATTTGAGGGCAATTTTAGTGAGTCACAAATGTTGTTAGTGACTTGGTTTGAATACATCATATTTTTGGTGACTTTTTGAGAGGTTTTAGGTTCTCTTTTCCAGGCCTTGGGCATGTGGCCCTTAGTGGGTGAGAATTTTTGTACTTATGAGTTGTTGAAGCTGATTTTTTAGTTCTTCTGTATTATTGAGAGTTTCTTTTGGAAGAAGTTCATATATTTTTGTAGTTGTAATACAAAATAATTTTGATGGTGCCTTTATAATTATTTTTAATATACAAAAGCTTTGAGAAACAAGAAGTTAAAAATCTACGGAGTTTCTATAGTTATCTCCTCTAAGAACAAGAGGGAGAGAACTTAGAAGGACTATTCCTTCTCTAGGAGTTTAGTTAACACCTCCTATAATCATGGCAAAATTTTATCATCATACGAAAGAAGAAGAAGGAGAGAACCTCTTAGAAGGCTTTCAACATCACCTACTCTTAGAATAGAGCGGTGTACCATTTCTTCCAAGACTTACAAATTTTCAACAAATAGTAGTTCTGCTACAAAAAATTCAAGTTTTTTTAGCACAATTTTTTCAAGTAAAATCTTCTCTTCATCTAGTTCAAGCACTTTTTCATCAATTTCAAGTTTAGTAGCAGTTAGTTCAAGATCTTTTTCAGTAAGCATATCCACATAAACTAGTTTCATGGTAGTACCACGAGCTTTTTCTTTTGTACCTTTTTATCAAGGAAGCCTTCTAATTCTTGCACAACATAATGATATTTGATGTAGGAGCATCCTAGGTTGCACTTCTATCCTGCATGTTTCCAGTTCTTATCCTATTGCTGAAATTGTGTTCTTCTAAAACTACATTTTCTGGTTTCTAGGTGCCTATTGTAGATAGTGCAACTAATTTTAAAAAATGAATGAGAGATTTTTCACTTCAAGGATCAAAGAGAGCCTAGATTAATATCTAAAATCCAAGGCACAAGTTCTAACTCCTAATAGGTTGGGAGATATGGCAATTCTTCTTGAACATCAATTTCTGGCAGTTTTGCACAACAATTTTCTATGCTCAACTTTCAGAATGGATATAAACTTTTCCTTGATGAATCAAACTTTTTACAATTAAGGGTTTGTAAAGGACCTAAATATCTACTCACAATTCAAAGTTCAAGTTATAACTCAATTAGATCTAAGAGATATCATGATTTTTCTCAAACATCAATTTTAGGACAGTTAATTGTTGTTGCAGGTCGACTTGTGTATTTAATGTTAGACTTATTTTCACTTAATATTTGTTGAGAGCTGACTTGTGGATTCTCCATATTCTAGAATGATCTATAAGCCATTTTGGCTAGTACAAATAGAGTTTTTAGGCTTAGATCTAAAGTAGTGGAAGAGTTAAAAGTTTTGAAGAAGATTGTAGAGCAGAACTAGAAAGTGTGAATTTGTTGCTGATCTTTGTGTATAAATATAATTTTAATCTAGCCATAACCTAGAAGGCCTTACAGCTAGGCTTTTATTTTGAACATGTGAAGAATCAATGAAATTATTCTACTCTTCTTCCTCCTTTGGTTTATGTTCTTTTTGTTTTCTTTTGTTGTGTTAACTCTTGTAGGGTGGTTCAGAGAGTTGAGTGTGCCATTGGCCCTAGTTTTTCCTATCCTTCCTTGAGTCATGTGGTATCAGACTTGAGGTTCATCTTTGTGGAGATTGGATCATGAAGAACCCTAATTTGAATTTGGTTGTAGGGTTTTAGATCTATGGATTTGACCTATAACTTGTAGAGAGTTGCAATCTTACAAGAACCTAATTTGTAAAGATGGTTCGTGGTAGAGGAAATGTTGATAATACTATATTGGATCAGTTGAGACAAATTTTAGTAAGATTAGATGTTGTGGAGATATCCTAGAGGATAGGAGTGCATCTTGATGATGAAGCAGTAGCACCAAACTTAAATCCAGAACTTGAAAAAGATCAAGATGAGGAAAGATTATTGAGAGTATTATCTAGGGCAAATTCAAAGCCTATTGTAGAAGTTGTTCCTTATGACAGAAAATTGGATATCAATGTTGTGTTAGATTGGATCTCAGATATGGAGAAGTTATTTAAGTATGAAAACACTCCTGATAATAAGAGGTGAAGATTGGAGTTACTAGGTTGAAAGGTCATGCATCACTATGGTGGGAGAATTTGCAAATTGATAGACAAAAGAGAAGATTGGAAATTGGCCAAAGATGGTAAACAAGGTAAAGAATAAATTCCTTCCTACTAACTACCAAGTTATCTTGTTGAGAAAGATGCAAAATTTGAAACAAAAAAACATGATTGTGAAAGAGTATACTGATGAATTCTATAGATTGGACATCAGATCTGAACATGTGGATGATGATGTTGAGAAAATTTCAAGGTACATAAATGGATTGAGATCTAGAATTCAAGATGAGATAAGTTTTGTGAAGTTGAAAGTGTGGAAGAAGCATATCAATATGCCTTAAAAGCTGAGGAGATCTTGACAAAGAAGCATGAACAAAGACAAAGAGGTAGAGGTGGTAGATTCTAGAGAGGTAGGGGTAGATCTTATGGTGAAGGTGGTAGATTTGATAATTTTGTGCAAGATAAAGGAAAATATAAATAGAAGAATGATGACAAAGACAAGACCGAGTGGAAAGGTGGTATTTCATACCAAGGAGGTACTGGATCTTATCAAGGAAGAGGTAATTCTTATCCTAGAGGTGGTTTCCATGGAAATTGTTTCAGATGTGCTAAAGAAAGGCATAGATCGATCTTTAGAAAGTGGGCAGAATAATAGAAATGTTGTGATTCAAGGAGGCATTGAGAGTTCACCAAGTAGACTTGAGGTTGGAGAAAATTTGATGGTGAGAAGAACGTTATGTAATAATGGAAGCTATGAGGAAACTATCCTTAGAAGGAGTCTTTTCAAGACCAGATGTAAGATGAATGGAAAATTTTGCAAGGTGATCATTGATAGTGGAAGTTCTACAAATTTGGCATCAAAAGAGCTAGTTACAAAGTTGCAGTTGTAGAGGCTGAAACATCCCAATCCTTATCATGTTTCATGGATCAAAGATGAGGATAAGATATTGGTAAGTGAATAATGCCTTGTGAAATTTGAAATTGGACATTACTTTGGTGAAATTTTGTGTGATATTATGCCCACAGATTGTTGTCATATTTTGTTGGGTAGACCTTGGCAATATGATAGATATGTTGTACATGATGGAAGATTGAATCATTATACTCTTTGGCTAAATGGATAGAAAGAAACATTGTTGCCTTTAATTGAAAGTCTAGATGATTTTAGTTGTACTATAATAAAAGTTTGCATGGTTAATGGAAAGAAATTTGAAAAGGAAGTAAGGAAGAATAAAGTTTGTTTTGCTATAGTTCCTAGAGAATTGAGTGTTGGTAGTAATGACTGAGCAATAGAAGTTGGTAATGATAGAATGACAACAGAAATTATAGAATTACTGAATGAGTATAAAGATATTGTTGCTGATGATATTCCTGATGGTTTGCCTCCAGTAAGAAGTATAAGTCATTGTATGGATTTGATTCTCGAAGCTAACTTGCCAAATAAAGCACCATATAGATTGACACCTATAGAGAATGAAGAACTTAATAGACAAGTGCATGAGTTGTTGTAGAAAGGTTTGATTAGAGAAAGTTTGAGTCCATGTGATGTACCTATTGTATTAGCACCTAAAATGAATGGAGAATGGAGAATGTGTACTAATTCTAGAGCTATTAACAAAATCACAGTGAAATATAAGTTCCCTATGCTGAGAATGGATGACAGAATGGATTGCCTGAGTGGAACAAAGTATTTTACAAAGATTGATTTGAAGAGTGGCTATGATTGGATTATAATCAAAGAAGGTGATGAATGGAAGATTACTTTCAAGACAAAAGATGGTTTGTATGAATGGTTGGTTATGCCTTTTGGTTTGACCAATGCACCTAGTACTTTCATGACGTTGATGAATGAAGTTTTCAAAGATTCTCAGGTAAGCTTGTGATTGTTTATTTGGATGATATTATGATATTCAATAAGAATAAAGAAGAACATCTTAAGCATATTAGACAAGTATTGCAGAGGTTGAAAGAGGAAAAGTTGCTGATTAATTTAAAAAAGTGTTCTTTTATGCAAGAGGAGATTGTGTATTTGAGATTTGTTATTTTAGTTGATGGATTGAAGATGGATCTTGAGAAGGTTAAAGAAATTTTGGAATGGCCTACACTTGAGAATGTGGGTGAGGTAAGATCATTTCATGGTTTGGTTAGTTTTTACAAAAAGTTTACAAAGAATTTCAGTTCTATGTGTAATGCTATGACTAAGACAATGAGGGGAGATAAAAAGGAATTCAAGTGGACACATGGAGCTGATAAGAGTTTTGAGACTTTATAACAAAAGGTTGTTGAATTACCTATATTGGCTTTGTCTGATTTCAACAAAGTATTTCAAGTTGAATGTGATGCAAGTGGTAATGCAATCAAAGCTATATTAAGTCAAGAAGGTAAGCCTATTTCTTTCTTTAGTGAAAAATTGAATGATGCTAAAAGGAAGTATTCTGTGTATGATCAAGAATTTATGCTACTGTTCAAGCTTTGAAGAAGTGGAGACATTATTTGATTCCTAAGGAGTTTCTGTTGTATACTAATCATAAAGCTTTACAATACTTGGGAAGTCAACATAAATTGAATCAAATACATATGAAGTGGGTTGAGTATTTTTAGAATTTAACATTTGTCATTAAGCACAAGAGTGGAGTCACTAACAAAGTTGTTGATGCATTAAGTATAAGACATTATGTTTTGACTGAAATGAAGGTTGAAGTTTTTGATTTTGATAAAGTGAAAGAGTTGTATGATGCTGATCTTGATTTTTCTAAGGCATGGAGAGAGTGCAGAGCACCAATTTTAATAATGTATGTTGTTCAAAAGTATTTAGTTGTGTATTCCTAGAAGTTTTATGAGGTTGAATCTGATTAAGGAAAAACATAGTGGTGGATTGGCTGGACATTTTGGAATTGATAAGACATTGAGTTTGCTAAAAGAGAAGTATTATTGGCCACAAATGTATAAGGATGTTCATAAATATGTAAAGAGTTGTGGAGTTTGTCAAGTTGCAAAAGGAGTGAGTCAAAATACTGGTTTGTATACACCTATTACTATTCCTGAGAAACCTTGGAGTGACATCAACATGATTTTTATTCTTAGATTACCTAAGATAGTGAAGGGGTATGATTCTATATTTGTTGTAGTGGATAGATTTTCTAAGATGGTTCATTTCATACCATGTAAGAAGACATCAGATGCTAAGCATGTTGCTAAACTTTTTTTTAAAGAGATTGTGAGATAATATGGATTACCAAAAAGTATTATTACCAATAGAGGCAATAAGTTTGTTGGTTATTTTTGGAAGGCTTTGTGGAAGAAGATAGGTACTAAATTAAAGTTTAGTTCTACATTTCATCCACAAATAGATGCACAAATAGAGGTTGTCAATAGAAGCTTGGGTAATTTTCTAAGATGTTTGATTGGGAATAAGCCAAGCAATTGAGAGATGGTATTGGCACAAACTGAATTTGCATATAATAATTATGTGAGTAGGAGTATAGGAAAGACACCTTTTGAGATTGTTACTAGAATAAAGCCTAGAGGAGTATTAGATTTGAGAGATATTTCTGGTGAAGAAAAGAGAAATGTTGCAGGAGAAGAATTTTCTAATTTTATGAAATCTTTACATAAGGAAGTGAAGTTGAGGATAGGACAAAGTAATCAGAAGTTTAAGGAGAATATTGATCAGTCTAGAAGACATCATGATTTTCAAGTTGGTGATGAGGTGATGGTTCATCTAAAGAAAGGAAGATTTCCTATTTGAACATACAGTAAACTAAAGATGAAGAAGTTTGGACCTTGTAAGATCTTGAAGATGTTTGACAGTGGAAATTCTTATGAAGTTGAGTTACCTGATGACATGGATATATCTCATATATTCAATATTGTTTATTTGTATAAGTATCATGAGTCAGATGATGAAGTTTCTATATTAGAGGACTATCCTAATAGATTGAAGAAGTTGAATATATATTGGATCAGAGAATTGATAAGAGCACAAGGGGAAAATATTATTATGAATATTTGGTGAAGTGGAAGAATAGACCTATGGAAAATGCTTCATGGATTTCTCAACCTAAGTTGGATTCAACTCAGGTTGTGACATCTCATTGATTCAAAAAAATAATTTCTTCCAACCCTGGTTGTCTGATGTAGGAGCATCCTGGGTTACACTACTATCCTGCATGTTTTCAGTTCTTATCCTGTTGCAGAAACTGTGTTCTGCTGAAACTAAATTTTTGGTTTCTGGGTGCCTATTGTAGACCGTGTAAAATTTTTTTCAAAATGAATGAGAGGCTTCTCACTTCAAGGATTGAAGAGGGCCTAGACTAATATCTATGATCCAAGTCACAAGTTTTAACTCCTAATAGGTTGGGAGATATGACAATTCTTCCAAAACATTGATTTTTGGCAGTTCTACACGACAATTTTATGTGCTCAATTTTCAGAATGGATGCACACTTTTTCTTGATGAATCAAAATTTTCACAATTAAGGGGTTGTAGAGGACCTAAATATCTACCCACAGTTCAAAGTGCAAGTTCTAACTCAATCAAAGCTAGGAGATATCACAATTTTTCTCAGACATCAATTTCAGGACAATTAATTGTTATTACAAGCCGATTTGTGTATTTAATGTTAGGCTTATTTTCACTTAATATTTTTTGAGAGCCAAATTGTGGCTTCTCCATGTTCTAGAATGATCTGTAATAAATTTTGGCTAGTATAAATAGAGTGTTTGGGCTTAGAGCTAGAGTAGTGGAAGAGTTAAGATTTTTGAAGAGGATTGCAGAGCAGAACTGGAAAGTGTGAATTTGTTGTTGATCTTTGTGTATGAATGTAATTTGTACCTAGTTGTAACCTAGAAGGCCTTATAGCTAGGAATTTATGTTGAACATGTGAAGAATCAATGAAA
The DNA here is from genome assembly GCA_028749045.1 of Cupressus sempervirens. Taxonomy (NCBI): domain Eukaryota; kingdom Viridiplantae; phylum Streptophyta; class Pinopsida; order Cupressales; family Cupressaceae; genus Cupressus; species Cupressus sempervirens. The sequence continues at coordinate 56,630,155 of CM053787.1, forward strand.
TTATTATACTCTTCTTCCTCCTTTGGTTGTTGTTCTTTGTGTTTGCTTTCATTGTGTTAACTCTTGCAGGGTGGTTCAGAGAGTTGGGTGTGCCATTGGCCCTAGTTTTCCCTATCCTTCCTTGAATCAATATTGCATTGGTTTCCTTTAAAGGATTACCAAAATTCATAGGAGATGGACATATTACACCTTTTAAGCATATAAGAGATGTAGCAACGTTGTTCAATATGCATCATGTTACACACAAGAATGTGGTTGTGAGGTTATTATTTGCATCTTTCAAGAAGAAAGAATTGAAATGGTTTAGAAGTTTGTCATTGGCCTCCATCTTGACATGGGAAGAGCTTGGAGATACATTCACCATATTGTTTGTGGAAAAGTCTGACCACTTTTCATTAGTGGAACAATTGGCCACTATTAAAAGATCCCCACAAGAGCAGGTGACATATTTTAATATCTAGTTTCAAAAAACTTGGAATAGAATTTCTGCTACAGTAAGACCCTCTACTGATTATGCATTCTTGTATATTTGAAAATCTTGAATAGTGATACCTCTATAATGATACATCCTATGGGAGGTACTTCATTACCTAAAAATTATAGTATAGCACTAAGGGAAGAAAGTACCTTATTCAAGAGAGAAAGATAGCACCAAAGCCTCCTATGCCTTACTTTCTAGATGATCAACAAACTATGCCACTTCACATACCTCCTCTTTCTCCCTTAGTTGTTGTTCCATTCATGCCTACTGCTATAAGCCATGAAAATGTAGTGGTTGGACCTTTTGATGAGCTATAGAAGATTAAGAGAAGTCAACATAAGATAGAAAATATCTTACACAACTTGGGGGATGAGTTGACCAACATGAAAAAGAAATGCCAAGTACCAAGGCTAGGTTTTAATAGTAGAATCAAGTGTTCAATCAATAGTATTAGGGGAAAGGCGAGCAATATCAAAATAATAGACAACCTGTTCAAGGAGCTTATCAATATCCAAGGTAAAATGTTAACTAGAGGGCCTTTCAACCATATAATCCTATAACATTAAATACTAATAACCTGGTAAAAGATATAGTTCCATCTTAGAATAATCTTGTAGTAGAGTATGAGTGGTGTTACTCATGCAATTAAGCACATAACCAACCAACTTCTTCAAATGGAGTGATTAATCAGACACTCATGCTCCAAAAGATTGTTAGTCTACAACTAGAGACAACTACTAGTATACCTGAATAACAACCATATCTACATCCCAATAAGATTGCCTACTTAAAAGGAAGGGGGAAGAGTTCTATAGTCTGAATGGTGATGTAGCAATCATAGCTAATACAAGAAAAAATTAAAGATCCGTGGAAGTGTAACAAGCAACTATAGTTGATAAAGGCAAAGTGTATGAAATTATCAAACCATATCCCCTCCCATACTAAGCATGAATAAAACCTCTACTGTACCAACTAACTTGATCAACCTCAGAAGCATATAGATCCAACTACTACTAAGATACACTAGAAGGTCCATTTAGTTGAACCTTACAACATTGTGGAAAACATAATGAAGATGAACATGAGTATGACTATGCGGGCTTCCCTATCTATCCCTAGGCAATCTGGTATGTTGAAAAATGATTTGACAAAATATATGTAGGGGAGTGCTTATGGTGATTCTAGAAAAGTTGTGATGACAAATACTGATAAATGAAGAATGTGAATGACAAATCATCTTCCACAGTTTAACATAAGAATGCCAGACCTCCTTTCTATGTTTCATTAGTCACTTCAAAAAATTTAATTCATAACTATATGGTGGATAGAAGGGACACTTTCTTTGTAATACCTAAGAAAGTATCAAGTCAACTAGGTTTACAATATGAGCCCATAGGAAAAGCAATGGTTCAACTAGATGGGTTATCTATGATATCCCCATTTTGACATATAATTTAATAATAAATAAGTATTATACATAAAGTTTATAATATTAAAATAATCAATAATTTATATAAAATATTATAATTATACTAAGATGCAAATATAAATTGTTATATATCATAATAATATAATTATAAATATTAACTACACACACACATATATGAATATTATTATATATCTATATATAATTAGATATTTAAATACCATGCTATAAATAATTAATATATATAAATATTAATTATTTTAAGTTCTATAGTATATGACAATTATATCTTTGTTATATATTAAAATAATATTGTTATAAATAATTAAAATGATTCATATATAATATATAATCATATATGATTCATATAATAATATATAATATAATTACCTTATTAAATATAATTAATATTAATGAAAGGACATGACCCTATGAAATGCCATATATATATATATAATATCAAACATTGAGAAGGGTATCATATTGAATATTATCAAACTCGTACAAATAAATAGGTAAATAAATAAATTTCCTAAAATGGGACGTTACAAGTGGTACTAGAGCATCCTTCTTGCTAGCCTATGGAAAGTAATTAATGCAAAAACACCAGAGGGATCAGAGAGCACTAGAAAGGGAAGGAAGGGAACATGTGTTGAGGGATCAATGCAGTGATGTCAATGGCTAACTTAGACATGATTATGAGCGAGTGAATATTTATACATCAAAAAATTTATATGTCGCATAAAGAGGTAAATGTATGATGTGCAGTGTTGTTGGGATTGATACAAGATGATTTAGTCTTCATCTAACGTGCTTGATAGGGAAACTGTTAGCTCTAACTACAAATACCTTTACATGGATTGAAGAATAATGTCATGTTAATCAAAAAAACTTGGTGGATATACATATATCTAGTCTAATAAGAAATTGAGCATTGAGAGGCCCTATTAGTACTTAGCTGATGGACTCAAAACCTTGTAGACTGTGACGATGTGTATTTGTATTACCATAAATCATTAAATAAAAATAGAAGAATATTATCAAAATGACTAAGGAACATATCAATTGCATCGTTATTCATGCTATCTTATATGGGGAAAGAATAAAAAAGGACATAAGTTTAATAAACTATCCCAAACTCATCCTTGTCAGGTCATAATAAGGTTGTTATATGATGAAAAAATAGTTGGAAACATATTATGAAAAAAGGCATAATTAGATTGGCCCACCCCAAATAACAATCACATCATAATGGAAAATGAAATAATGAAGGGTGAGGATATTAAGAAATAGACAAATAATGCATGAGATCCATAAGTCCTCAATAGACCACAACTATCAATTAAATTTATATGCATAAATATCAAGTTGTGGTGTCATGTTTAGATTTCAAGATACAAATAGAGGGAGTCAATTTTTATAACCCTATAGTTACTAATAACCCTATGTATAGAAATCCATGTGATGACGTTAGATCAACATCAGATAAGGGATTTCAATGTGAAAAGTGGATATAAAGATTACTTCTTCAACACATAAGGTAATGAGGTAAGTTATACATTTTCTTAATATATTTTCATTATAGAATATTCTAAACATGAAATATTATTATTAGTATTTATTATGAGTATTGAACATTCAAATATCTATTATTAATACTTATAATTGAATGGTTATAAGGGAGTGAGATTGATTGACCAAGTTGATAGGTAATAATCAAATAATTATCAAATTAGATATTTGTAATTAAATAATTATTGAATAGAATTAAGTTTTCAAAATTCTAATAAATTGATTTCTAAATGAGATTAGTTTTCAATCATTATCACAAATAATATTGTAGAGTAAAATCAATAAGGTCATCATCATCTAAGATAAGATAAGGTTGGCGATGGAATGGGCTAGGTGATACCATTCAGAGGTACTAGGTAAGGCCTACAATGAGATGGGCATTGGGCTACATCATCCAAGGGTACTAGGTAAGGTCTACAATGGAGTGATTACCTCGGGATACATCATACAAAGGCACTATCGTGGAAATGATGATCGAAGAGACATAACAATAATGAGGGAGAACAGTGAGGCCCATGATTGGGTAACAGGGCACCCTATTAGAGTGCCTCCTCGCGTACTCAATAAATGATGAGTTGATATTATAATGAACTATACTTTTGATTGACAAGTCACTAAATTGAGACTATAAATACCTTGTTAGGGGATTGATATAAGGAAATCCTGAAAAAAAGGGAAATTTATATATAAATGTGTACTAATAAAATTTTTTTGGCTGCAAGTTCACAATCAAGGAATTGCATAACATGTATATTGTGGATCTGCATTGTGTATGCTTCATGTCTTCATCTGTCTGCATCATGTTTTCTTTGTGTCTTCATCTGTCTATATCATGTTTGCTTTATGTCTTCATCTATCTACATTGTGTTTGCTTCATGTTTTCATCTGTCTACATCATGTATGCTTCATGATTTCATGCATTCATTGTTAGGATAAAACCATAGACAAAAATAAAAGCTACATGCAAATATAACCAATAACAAAAAATAATGTCACACAAAAATGAACACAAGGCACCAAGATTTAACGTGGTTCACCCAATCCCTGGGCTACGTCCACCAAACTGCAAGTCCAATATTATTACAATCTAGTAATTATAACCTGATTACAATCTATAATCCCTTACAGCTCAATATTGTTGCAAGAAGCAATTTCACATCACAACATAATGAAAATACCTAACCCTAAACCCTTTTATACAAGTATTTTATGTCATTTTAGGGTTACAACATGTCGGCCATATATCAGCTACAACGTCGGCCACGACCCATTTTTTTTTTGGGCTGATGCCCCGAACCCCAAAGAATTTATGAAGTATGTACAATACTTTCCTGATCAGTCACCACAATCTAACAATCTCCTACTTGGGGACTGATTAGGCTCCACACTAAACAACAATCTCCCACTTAGAGACTGATCCTGTAGCAATACCACTACCACATGGGGCTCCCACTGGATCAAACCACCTTGGACTCTGCTGTTCTTTTATTCATGTTTAGTCTAAAAGACCAACTGAAGCTGAAGAGGAGTTTAGCTTCTCCCTTGTTATAACCATTGTCAACATATCTGCTGGATTTTCACTTGTATGGATCTTCTCCAGCTTTAACTGTCCATCCTCCAAAGCTGACCGAATGAAATGGTACCGCAACTCTATGTGTTTGGTCTTAGAATACAGAGCTGAATTCTTTGCAAGATGAATGACACTCTGACTATCTGTGAAAAAATAATTATCCTTCTGAGGATGTCCCAATTCTTCCAAGAAGAACTGAAGCCATATCAACTCCTTGGCTGCCTCTATAGAAGCAACATACTTTGCCTCTATAGTGGATAGAGCATTAATCTTCTGTAAACTAGAAACCTAGCTCACGGCTGCCCCACCAATAGTAAAGACATAACCTGTAGTACTCCACCTAGTATCAATATCCCCTACCAAATCTAAGTCAACATAGCCCTGAAAATTAGTAGTAGAGCCCCCAAAGTGTAAACACTTATTGGATGTTCCTCTCAAATATCTAAGAATCCACTTGACAACATTCCAATGCTCAAATCCTAGATGACTCATATACCTGCTAACGACTCCCATTGCATGTGCAATATCTGGCCTAGTGCATACCATAGCATATGTCAAGCTTCCTATAGCTAAAGCATAGGGCACCTTGGACATCTTATCCTCCTCTTCTTGTGTCTTGGGACACATCTCCTTAGTCAACTTCAAATGACCAAGTAAAGGTGTGCTGATAGCTTTAGCATTCTCCATAGAGAAACGTTGCAACACCTTCTCAACATAATCAACCTGAGATAGCGTCTATTCTTCCTATTTCTGCAAATCTTCATACCAAGGATTTTTTTTGCTATCCCCAAATCCTTCATAGAAAATGCATGTGCTAACTAGTGTTTCAACCCCTTAATATAATCCATGTTAGGCCCAACTACAAGCATATCATCAACATATAAACATGTTGCCCGACTATAATTTTTTTTTCAATTTTACGAACCATGGTTAATATTTAAAACTTTCCTGGTTTTAAGCCTTAAATTGGCCATTCTATCTTTGAATTTTGTGAGTCTCTAAGCCTCCATGTCTCTTGCTCGTTAGCAGCTCTGCACAACACTTGAAATTGTTGAAATTTGACTTCTGAGCCTCAAGTTATTAAAGGTTAATGATCGCCACCCAAAACGTGTTTTTCCTAACCTCCAAATAGGTTAATGATAATGTTCAAAAATACATTTTTCTTAACCTCTCAAAAGGTTAACGATAGCTATCAAAAACATGCTTTCATTAACCTCTCAAAAGGTTAATGATAAACTCCAAAAACATGTTTTTCTTAACCTCCGAAATAGGTTAATGATAGCGCATTTTGGAGTAGGTTAATTAACCTCTCCAAAAATGCATGTTTCTTAACCTCTCCAAGATAGTTATTAACCTATTTCAAAATTTCTCTAACCTATTTGAAATTTATCCATGAGAAGTTGGATATGTGAATGGTTTGAAATGAAACAAAGAGAAAGATCTATCTAACGAGCTAAAGAAAAATAAGAAGGAAATTAAATAAGCATGCAGAAAGTGGGGAGAATAAAGAAGATAAATGTATGGCACTACCCAAGAGAAGAGGTCTCTTATCTGCTACCCTGCTGCACAAAGCAAAAAGAATATCATTGCAATGCATAGTGGCAAAGATGACCATAATGTTGTTATTGACATGGGAGATCATCCTGTGACACCATTTGGGAGAATCTTTAGGAGATGGGATACGATTATCTATAGCACAGTTTTCTTGAAAAATGAAGTGGATGAAGACGTTCTAAGGACAGAGTTCACCAAGGCCATTTTGATCAATTCTAGGTTCTGCAGCATGCTGGTCAGAAATGAATGGATGGAAAAAAGTTCTGCTCGTGGAGGATTTGACAGACCACAGTGGCCTGATTCCATTGCATGTTTCTATTTCACAAGGTAATGTCAAGTTTTTGAAGATGCTTCCTTTCTAACATCAGTTTTACAAAAAAAAAAAGTATTTAAGAAGAGGGGACTTCCTCGGACAAACAACCCTCCACAAGGCAGTAAAGCGTGGAGACATTGATACAGTAAAATTTCTTTTGGATTGTGATGCCCACCCTCTCAAAGAATGTGACTAAGATGGCAAACCATTCTTCATTATGCCGTGCAAGCAGAAAAAGGAGACAAACAAAAATTGGCAGAAGCTCTTTTCGAGCGATGCGAATCAGAAGAAGAGAAATCGCTCCTCTTATGGGCTTCTGCAGCAGGTTGAGGCAATGCTGATCACAATCTAAGCAAGAACAATTTGCTTCGCAAGTTTCTTCCTGATAAAAAGACTAAGAAGAAAGAAAAGAATTTGTTGAAATGGCCACAGATTGGTGGAAAATGCCTCGACAGTGGAAATGTCTACTTTATTATCATCGATTGATCTGGTATATCTTTTCCATGAGCAATGAAGCTAGATCTTTAAATAGAGGGTAGCTTCAACTGATTTCTTGCATATTTCTTAATTGGGAATGGTAAGAAAATATGAATATTCTCATATGAAAATGGAAGATAATTGACATTCTCAAGGCTTACAAATCTGAAGTTAGATCTGGGTCTACTAGTTCTCCGTAGTAGACCATTATATTGAAAATAGGAATCAATTCAAACAGGGTAGATAGGTCCATGGAAGAATAATTGAAGAGAAGGCATGCCAGGTGTAGAGAAAAGTTCCCTCATTCGAGCAATGATTGGAGAAATGTTTCATAGCAATGATAATCGAATGAGAAATGGAAAAGAAACAATTCATTTACAGGAAAATTTACTGACTATGATGGTTGTACCTATAAAGCAAGTTTGAATCATATTGAACTCAATCTGAATGGTTTAAGAGGTGATTGATTTGTTATTAATTATAGCTCCTCTATGCAAAATCATCAAGTTGAGAATCCATCAATCGAATAGATAGTACAAGTTCTTGAAGACATTGCAGTGAAAGAAGGAAGCAGTTTGCCTAGACCATTTATAAGATGAACGACAGAGAATTCAGAAAAAAGTCTTCCCCGAGCAATTATATCATTGGAGGCTACAACTAGATCTCAACACACATCCATTTGCAGAGAACCAAAATAAAAAAAATTTAAAAAAAATTATTATGATGGGATGGAAAGATCATATTGCCAGAATTGCCAAATGCGTTGTGGAGATTCAAACCACAAAATAGTTATATGATATTCATGCGAAGCTTCAAATCCTCAGATTTGTATACATGATGAGCTCAAGCAACATTTGGATGAGAATTCAAAGAGAAAACTTGAAAATCTCCTCATTACTTATAGTTGTCACTTTCCCTCTGATGGAGAGTCTTGTACACAAAATCAAGAGAGGGAGGACCTTCTGAAGACTTGTTCTAAGCCATACATTTCAATTAGTGATCTTTGTCATTTAAGGTTAATTTTGTAAAGGTTAATTAACCTCACCCAAATCATGCATTTGGGAGGTAGTTATTAACCACAGAAGGGTAGTTATTAACCTCTGTGTCTATATAAGGGCTCTTTTGGGCTTTGTAAAGGGACTTTTTGGTTGGAAAAATAAGGGAACACTATGCTAAAATTTTGATCTAGGGATAAATTTTGGAAAGTATGTACACTTTTTATCTCTGAATTGAAAAATATCTATTGCTTTTCTTGGTGCAAGGAAATGAAATGAGATCTGCTTTGGGTTTCTTATTTTAAAATCCAAATTGTTATACGTTGTAGTGGACATTCTCATGGTGCTATGCGAGTGTTTACGGATGATAATGAATGTGCTTAATAATACAGGTTGCTTTCAAGCGTAGTTCTTGAGCACCTCTATTATCGATCTTGTTAACCACAGAAGGTTGTGAGGGCGTGTGGTACATTTGTCTTCCACGACTTTCTCTTGAACTTTGAAGTTTTAGATTCTTTAATCGAAATTTTAAAAAAAAATTATATCATACGAGGGAGCTGCCCCTCAAAACACAGAGGAAGGCCGCATACCAAGGGCCTATCCAACTGTTGTGAACGGTTTGCCGCACATTCCGTTGGGCAATTCTACTGTGACAATTCTGTTTACCAACAAAACATAAAATAATGTAGCTATCATCATCCAACCTCTTAAAATAAACACAATAATCTAAATGACACCTGTTATAGCCATGCTCATGCACAAACCTGTCAAATTTTGATGCCATTGCCGAGGTGCTTGCTTCAAGCCATATAAACTTTTCTTCAATTTGCACACTAAGTTCTCCTTACCTTTGACCTCAAATCCCCGTGGCTGAGCCATATATATTTCTTCATCCAAATCACCATGAAGGAAGGTTGTTTTAACATCTACCTACTCTAAATGCAAATCTTCAGTAGCCACAAGACTTAAAATAGCACAAATAGAGGTCATTTTAACAACAAGATAAAATATCTCATCAAAATCAATTCCCTTTTTCTATGCAAATCCTTTTACAACTAACCTAGCCTTAAATATTTTCTTACCTCCTTCCTCTTCTTTCAACCTGTAAACCCACTTATTCTGTAAAGCCTTTTTACCTACAGGCAACTTGCACAAATCCCATGTCTTATTCTTCAGCAAAGAGTCCATTTCATCTTTCATTACAGACTCACACTAAATCTTAGTATCCACCTGCACAGCTTCATCATAACTATCAGGTTCACCAGCATCAGTAAGTAAAATAGAATACAAAGAGGGAGAAAATCTTTGTGGAGGTCTAATTTTCCTCGTTGACCATCTAACATTCACTGGTGTGTGTGGTATTTGTTGTTGCGATTATTGCACATCATGAGGAATGGCTAGAACATTAGCTTTTGGAGTATCATCCAACACTGCATAATCATCTTCTTTCTTCTCATGTTGCTACAATAGATCTTTGTACAACACTTTCTCATTGAATATGACATCTTGGCTTCTAAAATTTTTATGATTTTCAAAATCCCAAAGCCTATAACCAAATTCATTAATGCCATATCCAAAAAAGACACATTTCTTTGATTTAGCTTCTAGCTTGGTTCTATTTTTAGATTCTATATGAGCAAAAGCTTCACAACCAAAGGTCTTGAGAAAAGAATAACTCACCTTCTTACCAGTCCATGCCTCCTCTAGAATACCATAGCCCAAAGGAGTAGAGGGACCTCTATTAATCAAATATAATGTAGTATTGACAACCTCTGCCCACATGTGTAAGGGCAGCCCAACATGCAACCTCATGCTCTTTGCACGTTCCATTATAGTCTTGTTCATGCGTTCAACCACTCCGTTTTCCTGTGGAGTCCTTGGAACAATTTTTTGTCTATGAATACCATTAGTGGAGAAATAATCTTCAAATTCATGACTACAATACTCACCACCATTATCAGATCTGAGACATTTTAATTTCTTACCAGTCTCATTTTCAACCAAGCATTTCCATTTCTTAAAAGTTTGAAATATATCATATTTTTGTCTAAGGAAATAAATCCATACTTTTCTAGTTGTATCATAAATAAATGTAACATAATAATGAGAGCCACCAAGAGAAGATACTTGATCTGGTCCCCATACATCTGTATGCACAAGCTCTAATTTCTCCTTTTTGTTTTCCTTCCCAGTCTTTACAAAAGTCACTCTCTTTTGTTTTCCATACACACAACTTTCACATAAATCCATATTAACACATTTTAGACCTGGTAGAGCTTTCTTTGAATGAAGTACTTTCATACCTTTCTCACTTATGTGCCCAAGTCTGTTGTGCCATAGCACTGTATCAGAATCTATAGTAGCTATTTGTTCTCCCCGTTCAACTACAGTAATTGTTCCTGAACATTCATTTTTCTCTAAAATAATCAAAGTAGAAGGAACAATATGACCTATACAAAGATATAAGGTGCCTACTTTCACACCTTTTGCTACTACAAGGGAATCTTTTGAAACCTTCCAATTTTTATCATTAAAAGTAACTACACAACCCTCATCACTGAGTTGCCGCACTGGAATTAAATTCCTACTCAGCCTTCGAACATGTCTTACCTCATGTAGTAGCCAATGATTCCCATTTTGCAACTTAATCTTAATTTTTCCCTTTCCAAAAATTTGACAAGGTTCATTATCCCCCAAATAAATAAGCCCAAAATCCCCATGGACATAATCAATGGAATAACCTCTATGAGGTGTAGCATGAACCAGAATCTAAAACCCATGAATCATCAACACTTTCTAAAGACAGAAGCAAAGCATCCTCTTTGGATTTGTTACTTACCACATTTGCCTCCTTGTCTCCATCTGATTTATCTCCTTCATTTTTCATTTGATTCCAACAATCTTTCTTTTTATGTCCTAGTTTGCCACAGTACAAACAGTCGTTTGGTCGTCTTGATTGAGACCTCTTCCCCTTTGACTTTCCTCTTGATTTTCCATGATTTCCAGAGTTATTTCTTCTCTAATTTTTTTTACCCCTGCTTTGTGCATTCAAAGAACTTCCTGATGTAGATCCACCTGAGGATTTCCTATGAGTTTCCTCACTCAAAACAACACCAATCACATCTTCACATTTTAGGGTACTAGATCCAAAAATAGAATTACTCACAATCATTACCAAGCCATTCCAACTTTTAGGCAAAGAACAAAAAATCAAGAGAGCCCTAATTTCTTCATCAAAATTGATACCCACAGAAGATAATTAACAAGTAATAGTATTAAACTCATTTAAATGATCTACAATAGATCCACCCTCTGCCATTTTCATATTAAATAAATGCTTCATTAAAAATACCTTGTTTGAAGCCGAGGGCTTTTCATACAGTATCGCTAGGGTTTTCATCAACTCTTTTGTCATCTTTGCTTTTGTAATATTAAATGCCACCGATGGTGTCAGGCATAACTGAATGCTTTTGAGTGCCTTTCTGTCCAAAAGATCCCATTCATCATTTGACATAGATCTCTGATTCTTGATTTTGCCTTCCAACAGCTTCCATAAATCCTTCTAATAAAGATAATCTTCCATTTGCATCTTCCATAACTAGAATTTCTACCCATTAAACCTGTCAACACTTAGCTTACCCTCATCTGCCATTGCTCCTACTCAACCATGAGACTCCCACTTAACTGTGAGACTTTCCTGCAAAGGATAACTGAAAGACAACTAGGCTTTGATACCACTTGTTAGGATAAAACCACAGACATAAATAAAAGCTACATGCAAATATAACCAATAACAAAAAATAATATGTCACACATAAATGAACACAAGGCACCAAGATTTAACGTGGTTCACCCAATCCCTGGGCTATGTCCACCAAACTGCAAGTCCAATATTATTACAATCCAGTGATTACAACCTGATTACAATCTATAATCCCTTACAACTCAATACCGACGCAAGAAGCAATTTTGCATCACAACATAATGAAAATACCTAACCCTAAACCCTTTTATACAAGTATTTTATGCCATTTTAGGGTTACAACATGTTAGCCATATGTCGGCTACAATGTCAGCTATGGCCCATAACCCCAAAGAATTTATGAAGTATGTATAATACTTTCTTGATCAGTCACCACAATGTTTACATTCATTAAGATGTATATCTCATAAATCTTTTAGGCCTTTGTATGCAAATGTGTTTTGTATCTATGAAAGAGCTTGTCTATGAATAATTTTTCTTGAGGACAAGCAAATTTGAGAGGGGAGGACTGTGATATCCCCATTTTGACATATAATTTAATAATAAATAAGTGTTATACATAAATTTTAACATATTAAAATAATCAATAATGTATATAAAACATTATAATTATACTAAGATGCAAATATAAATTGTTATATATCATAATAATATAATTATTAAGTATTAACTATACACATATATATATATATACACACACATATGTATATAAATATGATCATATATCTATATATATAATTAGATATTTAAATACTATGCTATAAATAATTCATATATACATATATGTCAACTATTTTAAGTACTATAGTATATGACAATTATATCTTTGTTATATATTAAAATAATATTGTTATAAATAATTAAAATGATTCATATATAATTAATATTAATGAAAGGACATGACTCTATGAAATACCATATATATATATATATATATAATATCAAACATTGAGAAGGGTATCATATTGAATATTATCAAACTCATACAAATACATTGGTAAATAAGTAAATGTCCTGAAATGGGACATTGCATTATCTTTAAATTCATTAGGTCTCATTACAGATGCTAGCTTAACCTTGCATTCTTACCCCTCTTTTACAATCTCTAAAGATATACATGTGATTTATTTTCTCCTTACTTTGGTCTATGCCTCTCACGAGCATTTACAACTAAAATAGGAGGTTTAAAATGTTTTTCACACTAGATAGGGAACATAGTAGAATATGAATGTCTTATTCAAGGGATTGAATGGACAAGGAAACATAGAATTAAATGTTGTGAAAAAATATGTTCTAAAGTTATATAAGCATATGGTTTAGGAATAAGAAGTTTACCACTTTTAGCATTCTTGTTGTCCTAAGGAGTAAAAATTAGCATGTTGATAGGCTGGCAGTTGTGGGGTCTCAGCATGATATTCCAAAGAATGTTAGGTTGTGATCAACAACATATGAAGGTCATTATTAGACCTCCAGTGTTTGACAATAATGTCAACTAGTAGATTTTTGAGAGTGACAAATAAATTCTACAACTCCTACTTGAAGATGTGTTTGTTGTGTAAAATCAAGACAGATATAAAGAGAAATATGAAGATCAAGTGCTATAATTAAAAAACAATATATTTTCTAAGGGATTTTTAAACCTTGGAGGGAGTTTTTAATTCAAATGATCAAGCTAAAATTGGTAAAGCTAACTTGTTGGTTCAAGAGAACCAATATGAAGATTTGGAGATTGTGTGTAAAAAGAATCCCAAAATTAGGAAAATAAACACTGCTAATTAAAAATAACCATTTCTTCATGTATTCCAATAGTTCATCAATATATTTTCATGGGAGTATGGATATCTAAAAAAAATTGACCCACAACTTGCACAATACATCATAGAATTGGAGCCAATAGCCAATCCTGTAAGGCAGAAACAAAGGCCAATCATTCCCAAGTTAGAACCATTAATGCAAAAGGAAGTTTTCAAGCTCATGGAGAGTGAAACTATTTTCCCTATCAAGCATACCTGATGGTTTACAAACTTAGTCCTTGTGAGAAAGATGAATGGATAGCTTCAGTTGTGTGTGGATTTCAGGGACTTAAAAAAACCTTTGCTAAAATATAGACACTTGCTTCCTTTATGGAACATATTATACAATATGGATTAGGGGTTGAACACTTTTCCATGTTGCATGGATATTCAAGGTACAACCAAATATTTGTAAAAGAAAAAGATCAATTCAAGACAACATTCACTACAAAGTGGGGTAAAATAATGTATAACAAAATGTTAGTTGGATTTTCCAATGCTCAAGAAAATATTCAAAAGGCTATGAACATAAAATTTATTAATCTAATGTACATAATTTTTTTTGGGTGTATCTTGATGACATCAATGTCTAATCCAAGAAAGAAACATATCATATTGGCTACTGTAGGTAAATTTTTGAACATTGTTGAGAATTTTGCATTTTATTGAATCCCAAGAAATGTGTTTTATTTGTTCATGAGGGTAATTTATTTTTTCATGTAGTGTTACAGGGGATTACTATGAACCATGAAAGAGTTGCATCAATCTTGGAGTTTTCCTACCTAAACATAAGAAGGGAATTTAGAGCTTTATTGGCCACATCAATTTTGTTACAAGTTATTTCTAGACATTACAACCTTACTTAAACCCTTAACATCTATGTTCAAGAAAAATTTCATCTTTAGTTGGAATAGGAAGGCAAAAAATAGATTCTAAGCTATTAATGAGGCTCTAGCAACAACTCCTATTTTGATACACATTAATTTCAATAAGGACTTTATTTTGTATGCATATGGTATTGTTAACCCCAATTGATAATGTTATTATATATGAAAGAGTCATATTAGTTGTTATATTGTCATTGATGTCAAGCCTTAGTTTATAAAGCATTATGATAATTCAATAGAGTACCATATCATTTGATTGATGAAGAGGATTTGAAGAAATTATGATGATGAGAGATATGATAAATATGACATTCAATTGGTACTTGAATGAGTTGGACTGTGACAATATAATGTTGGTCCAGTTGGTTTATATTCATGTAATATTGTGATTAAGTGAATAAGATAATGTATATGCAATATAGGTTTCACCAACCAAACTGCAAGGTGAATGAAGCAATACAATATAATTTGAGTTAATACAATTATCATCGAGCACTTGATAAAGAAGAGTTAAAGTTCAATGTTAACTAAGTGATGGATTACCTGAGTAAAGTTATAATGTTCACCGAGCCTAAATAAAATAACTAGTTAAGAAAATATTTAACCTAAGGCTAACATATGATGAAAATTAAGAATGATCGAGAAGTTAAAAGGATAAAGTGAAAGATAGTTATGAGATCTACAATTGGAGATATGTAATGAAGATTTTATGAAGGAGATTTAATAGAGTGAAGATGAGCATAAAGTTCAAGGTGAAACTATTTTTCAAGTGACTAAATACGAGGAATCAAAGATCTACAATCGTGATTAAGAAACAAAATATGGAAGATTTTAGAACAATAAAGTTTACTATTTAAAGGGATGTACAAGATTTTTATTGGTTGTTGATTGTTGTTAATCATGCAAATTGAAGAAGGAAGACAAAAGGTGAACTGAGCGAAACAAATATGTGAAGATCAAATAGAGGAAGTGCTAAGTGAAAGTGAAAATGTGTGAATCAACAAGATAGAGATCAGAAGGAAGAGATAGAGAAAAAAAAAGATATGCATAAGTAAGGTAGTGCTAAAACCAAATAGATCAATTCATTATTACTTTCTTACCCTTATAGAAGATAAAATATCTTAACTGATTAGACCTAAAAATTATTTGAAAGCATCCATTAGTGATGTTTATAAGTCCTTTAAAGTAGGTCACTCTTTATAAATGTCAAGGAGTGACAAGGTCTGTATGATCTTTGGTTAAAATCTTCTAACTGAGTCACACTAAAATGTGCATGTAACCTTTAATAAAGTTGGCTCCTAATAGAGCTCACTTCAAAAGAGTGAAATGTTTGAGTTGCTAGTTCCCAAGTGGTATTTCCCTTTATAGGGTTTCCATGTTAAATATCTATGCCAAAATTATGAATTCTTATGTGTTGTAAAGTTTAAATTCATGTTATTTGTTTAATATTGTAACTTGATATAAGCTAACTGATTATTCTAATACTAGATATAGTAAGAAGCAGTAAGATAACAATTTGAAGTAAAGTTGTTATAAGTATGATTTGAGAAGTTCAATGTGGTTACTGAGTTATTGATATGAAATTTTATAAAGTTTGAAATGGTACTAAAGTGTTTAAAAGGCCCCTAGGATAACTGGATATAACTGATTCACCCCCCTCTTAGTTATCTACCAATGGTAGATTTGAAGTTATTTCTACAATGGTGGTGCAATAAAATGTAGAAGGTTTAGAGAAACCTATTTATTTTTTTGGCAAAGGATTGGAAGAGTATGAGAAAAGGTACAATTTTATTAAAAATAATGTCCTTGCCATTGTAAAGAGCCTCAAGAAGTTTGGGCACTTTTTTTCCCACAATAAAGTGCATCTAAGAGTGTCCCACCCAAGTGTTAGAAATTTTTACTTATCAAGGATCTTAATGAGAAAAGAGTTGGTTGATAACAAGATTCATGGAGTATGACATGGATATCCAAGTTACTAAATTGGTTAGGGGTAAAGGACTTTGTAAATAGTTGACTGATTCTAAATTCAAAAGTTGAAGAACAAACAAAGACAACTCTAATGCTATATGTAACATAGGACAATAAAAGGACAACAAGCTAGTTGTAGGACATGGTTAATTTCTTGAGCACTAGTGAGTGCCCACCAGGATTGGTTAAAGAAAGAAGAAGGTATTATAGAATTTAATACATTCTTTTGTATTAATTAACAATATTCTCTATAGAAAGGATCATAGTGGTGTCCTTCTAAGGTGTGTTGATTTTGAGCAAGTAAATAAGCTATTATGTGGGTGTCATGATGAACCCTTAGAATTTCATTGTGCAACAAGGAAAAAAACCTTTAAAATCACAAGAGATGACTACTATTAATGACGCAAGGAGGAAAAGAAGAGCTAGGGCCCAAGGCACACCTAACTATCCAATCAATTTACTGAACTTCAAAATTCTTTATTAACACATCAAATTATTTGTATACATGCCCAACTATAAGGCCTTCTAGATTACGACCAACAAAAAAAAACTTCAAAATCTATGATCCAACTTCAAATTTTCTATTCCAAGAATATATACTCTCAACTCTCTAAGTAATTCCTAACCTAAACTTAAACACCCTTATTTATAATTGCCAAAATGGCTTACAATATATTCTAGATCACTATATAATAAAAAGGTTGACCTTAAAAGAGTCTACACATGTCCTAAGATAAGATTGACACATTAAATTCATGATGCAACCTAAATACATAAGTTGAATCAAACTAAGAACCAATCACAAAAAAACTTGGTGAAAGAAGGAAATGAACATTAGTAAATAGTAGGCTCACTTGACAAAATAGTGGATAGCTCGGCCAATACTGGATAGCTACAGTAACTTGACCAACACTAGCTATAATAACTTGACCAACATTGAATAACTTGGTAGAAAGAAAAACATGGAAACCATTAGCACTTGACTCCAATAGACATGATGAAAAAAGATGAGAAGGATAACAAGATAACGATCAAACAATTGGGGTTGAAAGGAATGATTCTTCTAAATCATTGAGATGTTATAACTTGAGTTGAATTCAACTTAGATTGAGAAATCCATGATGCATCTTCAATAGGTCTATTTTTTCATTTTACCAAATATTCATGATAATCTTTTCCTCTTGTCCTTTTATCAACTCGTTGATCTAATATATGTTCAACCTCTTCAATATGCTTCTTAGGATAATCATCAAGTACAAAAACTTCATCATTTCACTTATGATACTTGTATAAATTAGCAACATTAAATATCGGAGATATATCCATGTCATCAGGTAACTCAACTTCATAAGCATTACCAATTCCAAACTTTCTCAAGATCTTACAAGGTCCAAACTTCTTTATTTTCATCTTACTATATGTTCCAATAGGAAATCTGCCTCTCTTCAAATGAACTATCACCTCACCACCAACTTCAAAAACATGATGTCTCCTAGACTTATGAACATTCTCATTATGCTTCTTATTACTCTTTTCCAACTTCAACTTCACTTCCTCATGCAAAGACTTCACAAAACTACAAAATTCTCTTCCTTAAGCACTTCTCTTCTCTTCACCAACAACATCCCTCAAATTTGATTCTCCTCTAGGCTGCATTCTAGTAACAATCTCAAAAAGCGTATTTCTTGTACTCCTATTCACAGAATTATTATATGCAAACTCAACTTATACCAATAAGATATCCCAATTACTCAACTTAGCTCCAACTAAACATCTCAAAAAATTACCCAAGCTTCTTTTCACAACCTCTATGTATGGATGGATGTAGAACTAAATCTCAACTTAGTACCCATATTCTTCCACAAAGTCCTCCAAAAATAACCAAGAAACTTACTATCTCTATCAGAAATAATACTTTTTGGTAATCTGTGCAATCTAACAATCTCTTTGAAGAAAGTGTCAACAACAAGCATAACATCTAATGTCTTCTTACATGGTATGAAATGTGTCATCTTAGAAAATCTATCCACAACAACAACTATGAAATCACACCCTCTTGTTGTCTTAGGTAATCTAAGAAAAAAATCCATATTGATGTCACTCCACAATTTCTCTAGAACATAGATAGGTGTATACACTCTAGTAATCTGATTGACTCCTTTTGCAACTTGACAAAGTACACAACTCCTTACAAACTTTTGAGCATCCTTATACATCTATGGCCAATAATACTTATCCTTAAGAAAACTCAATGTCTTATCAATTCCAAAATGTCTAGCCAAACCACCACAATGCTTTTCCTTAATCAAATTAACTCTCATAGAACTTCTTGGTGTACACAACTGAATTCTTTTGAACAACATACCTTCTTGAATGAAATACTCATCAAACTTAGTCATTTGATCTGATAGATTTGGTGCTCTACACTCTCTCCACACAAAAAAATTAGGTTCAATATCATACTATTCCTCCATTTCATCAAAACCAAGAACTTCAAACTTCATCTCAGTCAACAAAGAATGTCATCTACTCAATGCATCAACAACTCAGTTAGTAACACCACTTTTAAGCTTGATAAAAAATGTGAAACTCTACAATTACTCAACCCACTTCACATGTCTCTTATTCAACTTATGTTGACTTTCCAAATACTATAAAGCATTATGATCAGTATGCAAGACAAACTCCTTAGGAATTAAATAATATCTTTGCTTCTTCAAGGCTTGAAGAATAACATAAAACTATTGATCATACACATAATACTTCCTTTTAGCATCATTCAACTTCTCACTGAAGAAAGCAACATGTTTACCTTCTTGACTCAATACAACTCCTATTGCATTACCACTTCCATCACATTCCACTTCAAATACATTATTGAAATCAGATAAAGCCAATATAGGTAACTCAACAAGCTTTTGTTTCAAAGTCTCAAAAATCTTATCAACCCCATGTGTCCACTCAAAATCCTTTTTTATCTCCTCTCATTTTCTGAGTCATAGCATTACAAAAAAAATTGAAACTCTTTATAAAATTGTTGTAGAAACTAGACAAACCATGAAATGATCTTACCTCACCCATATTCTCAGATGTAGGCCATTCCAAAATTTCTTTAACCTTCTCAAGATCCATTCTCAAACCATCAGCTAAAATCACAAATTCCAAATACACAATGTTCTCTTGCATAAAGGAACACTTCTTCAAATTAATCAACAACTTCTCCTCTTTCAATCTCTACAATACTTTTCTAACATGCTCAAGATCTTCTTCCTTAGTCTTATTGAATATCAAAATATCATCCAAATAAACAATCACAAACTTACCCAAAAATCTCTTGAGAACTTCATTCATCAACCTCATGAAAGTACTTGGTACATTAGTCAAACTAAAAGGTGTAACTATCTATTCATACAAACCATCTTTTGTCTTAAAAGTAGTCTTCCATTCATCACCTTCTTTAATTCTGGTCTGATGATAACCACCCTTCAAATAAATATTGGTAGAATACTTTGCTCCACTCAAACAATCCATTATATCATCCATCCTCTACATAAGAAACCTTTATTTCATTGTGATCTTGTTAATAGGTCTAGAATCAATATACATCCTCCATTCTCCATTCTTCTTAGGTGCTAATGCAATAGGTACAACACATGAAATCAAACTTTCTCTCATCAAACCTTTCTACAACAACTCTTGCACTTGTGTGTTAGGTTCTTCATTTTCTATAGGTATCAATCTATATGGTGCTTTGTTCGATAAACTAGCTCCAAGAAGCAGGTCCATATAACGACATATCCTTCTTACTAGTGGTAAACCATTAGGCATATCTTTAGCAACAATCTCCTTGTACTCATTCATCAACCTTTCAGTTTTTACTACCACTCGACTAATACTATTAGCTTTTGTTGTCACCTGATCATCACTATTTGCTATCACTCGGTCACTACTACCACAACTCGATCTCTTAGGGATTATAGAAAAATAAAATTTGTTCTTCTTCATCCCCCCTTCAAATTATTTCCCATTGACGACACAAACTCAAACAATAGTACAATTAACCTCATCTATACTTTCAATCAAAGGCAACAATACTTTCTTTCTTCCTGTCATGCCCAAAAAAAAACATGAAGGCAAAAACACACACAAATTTTTTTTTTTTTTAATCATTTATCATGCCCTAGGTTTGAAATGATTGATAATAGTTTTAGTACAGGTTCTTTACTTTACGTCTTAAGGTTATAAACATGAGAGTGATTACATTGATAAGACTTTGAGACTTTTGTTACTAGATTGATATCAATCTTAAGTTATGCCATTTAAGAATTAAACATATCAAAAGATCTTAACAGTGTAAGTTACTCTTAACTTTTGACTAAAAGATAAAGGAAACAATCCAACATTTCCGATTGGTTTTAACATATGCTAACGTAATGAAACAGATGATAGTTTCAAGATGAGTTTGCTAAAACCTTAAATGTTTAAAATTTATGCTAACTATATTAAAACAGATAACCTAAAACCAACTCACAATTAAACAACATAGTTATCAACTAACTTAATAATTAAAGGATTATATAAGTTTCAACGTAATACTAACTTAAAACTTTACTAAACTAAACTAAGTACACTTTAACAAATTTGAATATCATTTTAAAACTAACAATTTAAAATTAAAAAAAAACAATATATAAAAAAGGAACTAACTAAACTAATCATGCTAAAATAAAATAACTTAAAGATTTAAACTAATTAACTAATTACATTTATAAAATAACTAGATTAACTAAATACTAACTAGCTAATCTAATACTAAATTATATTCTAAATTCTAACTATAAATAAAAAAAACAACTAAATCATACCCTACTAACTAAGCCTACCTATTGACTAGCATCTAACCACTAACCCTCTTGTCCTAAGACCTAACCTACACCCTAGCCTCTAACATCCACTTGACCACAAGTCAAGTGGATGTGACCCCTCCCTACTCCTCTCCCTAGGCCCCACGCAATCCCAAACCTGCACATCCAAGAGGAGGTACGTAGGGGAACTAAGGACTAAGGATTAAGACAAGCAAGCAAAAAAAAAAACTTACTAACAACAAAATCGACCCCACACTTAAACCAACGTCCAAATGAAATGTCATATCATGACATAACACTCTCTCCACTCCACTTGCCACGCAGCCTAAGGTAGTGAAAACGTAGCCCAAGAGGGGCACGTGAACAGAGGTGGCAAGGAAGGGTTAAGGACATGAAGGTGGCCATTCAAATTTTCCCTTCACCACATTAATGCCACCTTTCCCACAACTGGCCGCTAGGAATGGAGGAGGATGGGGATGGGACAAGGTGGCAGGGTGACGTCACCCACCCATCCCATCCACTATGACATGAGACAGACACAAAAAGACCTCTTTAAGGCAAGCTTAAACTGACGTGCAAGGCCAAGGAGGGCAATAAAAACATAAAGTTTTATAGGTGAAGAAAAGATATTCAGAATATTAAAGTTATAAAGGCTTAATAACTTATGCAATGTATTAGATATCATTTATATATATATTGTTTTATTACAATTTTAAACACTAATAGATTCTTAGAATATTCTCTGTTGCAAACCAAGGATTATCACATTCTCTCATACAAACTCCAGCATCCTGTAGGTGGATTATTTGATAATTTGTCTACTCTCTCTCTCTCTCTTTCTCTTGGAACTCAATGTATATTGTTCTTTTGCAGTTATATTACCACAGTAGATGTTGCATTCTCTTATAAATTTCTAGTTTATCATCTCCATGAACCTCAAATGGCCATGCATTTCAATTAAACCACATTACATGAAATAACCATCTACGTATTCATTTAACTATCTAATAAAACTAATGGATCAACAAAATGACTAAACTAGTCTTAAGGCAATTGAGAAAATAAGAGATCAAAATGATAATGCTCCATTCCTTTTGAAAGGAGTATCAAAATACACAAAGTTATTTCTCTATCATGTTTCAATTTTTAGCTTGGATCTCTTGACATAATTCTTTCTACATGTTCTTGAAAATTTATTTTCAACACAATCAACCATGAACTAAATCATTTCAAACTTGATAAAGACACCATACATTTACATGGATTAGCAACATCTCTCTCTCTACCATCCATATGAATAGAGGCGTCACCATACATCACAATTTGAATCATGTAAAATTGAACATCATTGTTGCATCTTATCTTTGATACACATTCATATGACAACATAGGATACGAAAATTTTAAGAGAAGTAAATTTACTCAATCACTTATTTTATTATCACCCTGATTCAAGGCTCAGCCGGGAAAGAATCAGGAAGAAAACCTAGCTTCGTTGCCATGTATAATAAGGTTTAAAAAAAAAAATACAATTTACAATAGGATCTCAATCCCAATTTTCAATAATTTTATCAAATTTTATTCATGATCAAATCAAGGAATATGTAATGTGTTTCTGAATCTCTTTTCAAGAACCATGGAGGAAACCAATAACTGATCAGGTGACAACCAAGCAGAACCAAAAGAACATCAAGCATGCATAATCATACAGGGTTTACACAATAAGATTCACAGTGAATCAAGACTAGGGAGAGGTGGATTCTTCCAACTGGAGAAGTCAAGCACAACACCAATTCAGATGCCCAATCGGGGCCAATAACCAAGAACTTTTGTTCTTCCATTTAAAATTGCCATACTCATACCAGGCTTGTGCTGACGGGTAGGGGCCCATAACACCCTACCTTTTATCCCTCTTCTCATCCTGAGAAGAGACTCTACACAGGTTGGAGTCCAACTAAACAGACCTCTCCCAAAATTGGTCACTTCTGCCCTCTCCTAGGGTGAGTAATACCAAAACACCCATGCAAGGAAACTCAAAATTTCAAACATAAACAAGAAAGGAAAACAACCAAAATAACAAGGTTTACAAAACTTCCCTACATACCCACAACCATACAACAGTAAAACAATAACAAGGTAACAAGAACATGAAACCAATCATAAAAATTGAATAAGGGAAAATGGGAGTTTCCTACCTTCACAAAGAGGTAATGGCAATGAACCAATTTGAGTAGAGTATCCCTCCTTCCTTCAAGCTTCAAGAAATCCTCTCTAAAAATAGAGATTGGGTAACCCAACCACTAGACAAAGGAAGGCATCTAATAAGCCTCCAACTCAACCACCCAAAAAGAGCAATAACTATCTCCACCCACTTAGCCACTCTAGAAACTCCTAACACAACCTACACCATGGTTAAACCCTAAAAAGGAGGTGAGGTAAGACAACTCATGACAACCACTTGCAATTTTCGCACAAAGGCAAAAAGGGACTTTTTGAGTGCCCTCAAAAGTCAAAGCTAGGGGCTTAGGGGTTGGAAAAGACCCCTAACCCATACCCACACCCATAGGTTAGAAAAAAAATATGTTTTAAAGCCTTAGGGAAGAGATTAGAGTCAAAATAAAAATCTAGAAATAAAATAGGTCCATCTAACAACTCTAACTAGCAAATTAAGTACATAAACATTTTACGAGTGTCAAGCGACACTGAAAGAACACAATTACGAACAATAGGGTTTCCAAATTTTAGCACATGGAGATCAGTTTTGTTCCTCCGTAGGGTTCCTTGGCTAAATATCTGCACACTCATTTCACCCATCAGTAGTCCCGTAAAATCACATGTATATAAACGTATATGTATCAGATTTTTTTTTCATAATTTAAAACATACATCAATAAAGTTTCTTCATCCTTTATAATTCTTAACCATTTGAAATATCTTAAATCACCTCTCAATCCTACATCTATTGATTTCGTCAACATACATATACATGAACATTAAATGACAATCATCAAATATATCTGGAAATAACATCACACAACATGAAATAATAAAATATATGCCAAGCATCAGATAATGTCTCGACATCTCGAGTCGTGAATAAAAAAATAAGGGTAATGTATCACTATGCCACGATGGGTCAGGGCGAGGCCTCACATCCATTCACCCAAAGAGTATATTGATTCAATCTTCCAGCATGCATAGCATATCTATCATATTTCCAAGTTCTACCCAACTCAATGTGAAAATTATCCATAGTCATAACATCACACAAAACTTCATCAAAGTAATTTCTTGAACTTCACCACATATTATTCACTTACCACTAGCTTATGTTCATCCTTGATCCATGAAACACGATAGGGTTTAGGATATCTCAACCTATGCAATTGCAACTTTGTAACCAACTCCTCTAATGCTAAATTTGTTGAACTTCCATTATCAATAACCACTTTGCAACATTTTCCATCCATCTTACATTTGGTCTTGAAAAGTCTTCTCCTTGGGATAGGTTCCTTTAATTCCCTTATTATACAAAGTTCTCCTTACCATTATATTTTCTCCAACCTCAGGTCCACTTGGTGAACCCTCAAGATCTTCTTGAATCACAAAATTCATATTACCTTGTTCATTACCACTAGAATATCTACACTCAAAGGATCCATGTCCCTCTTTGCCACATCTAAAACAATTACCACAAAAACCACCTCTAGAATAAGAATTACTTCTTTCTCGGTAAGAACTAGTACCTCCTCAGTAAGAATTACCACCTTTCCATTCTGTCTTGCCTTTCTCATCATTTTTCCACTTATATCTACCCTTATCTTGCATACAATTGTTAGATCTACCACCTTCTCCACGAGATCTACCTCTACCTCTTTGGAATCTACCACCTCTACCTCTTCATCTTTGTTTATAATTCTTTATCAAGATCTCCTCAGCTTTCAAGGCATATTGATATTCTTCTTCCACACTTTCTAATTTTAGAAAACTTATCTCATCTTGAATTCTAGATCTCAATCTATTTAGATACCTTGAAACTTTATGAACCTCATCATCTACATGTCTAGATCTGATGTCCAATCTATAGAATTCCTCGATATACTATTTCACAATCATGTCCTTTTGTCTCAAATTTTGAATCTTTCTCAACAAGATAACTTGGTAATCAATAAGAAGGAAGTAATACTTTACCTTGTTCACCATTTTCAACCAAGTCCTTATCTTCTCTTTTCCTCTTCTATGTCTATTAGTTTTCAAATGTTCCTACCATAGTGAGGTATGGCCTTTCAACCTAGTGACTGCAATCTTCACCTTCCTATTATTAGGAGTGCCTTCAAACTCAAAGAACTTCTCCATATCAGAGATCCAATCCAACACAACGTTGGTGTCCAACTTTCCCTCATAAGGAACAACTTCCACAATAGACTTTGAATGTGTCCTAGACAATGCTCTCAATAATCTTTCCTCATCTTGATCCTCCTCAAGTTCTAGATTAGTGTTTTGTGCTATTGCTTCATCATCAATCACATAATCAAGATGCACTCCTCTCCTTTGGGTTGTCTCCACCATATCTAATATGGATGCAATTTTTCTCAACATGTCCATAATAGCAATGTTAAAATTTCTCCTACCATGAACCATCTTTACAAACAAGTTCCTGCAAGATCATAACCCTCTGCAAGTTATAGTCAAATTTGTAGATCTTCCACCCTATTACCAAATCTAACTTAGGGTTCTACATGATCTGATCTCCATAAGGATGAACTTCAAGCTCTAATACCACCTGATGCAAGGAGAAAAAGAAGAGCTAGGGCTAGAGGCACACCTAACTATCCAGTCACCTTGTTAGTAACACAATGGAAGCAAACAACATAGAGAATAGGACCAAGGAGAGAAGGAACTTCAAAATTATTTATTAATTCATCAAATTATTTGCATACATGCCCAGCTATAAGGCCTTCTAGATTATGACCAAAAAAATACAACTTAAAATTGCATGATCCAATTTAAAATTCATTATTCTAGGAACATCTTCTCTTAACTCCCTAAGTAATGCCTAACCTAAACTTAAACACCCTTATTTATACTTGCCAAAGCATCTTACAGAAGATTCTAGATAATTAAATAATAGAAAGGTTGACCTTAAAATGGCCTGCATATATCACAAGACAAGATCCAAGCATTAAATTTATGATCCAAATTAATTACTTAAGTTGGATCAAACTAAGAACCAATCACAAAAAAACTCAGTCAAAGAAGGAATCAAGCATTAGTAAATATTATGATCACTTGACACAACACTGGATAGCTATAGTAACTCAACCAAAATTAGTTATAGTAATTCAACCAACACTAGCTATAGTAACTCGATCAACACTAGCTATAGTAACTTGACCAAAATTGAATAATTCAGTAGCAACATCTTAGAAAACAGTAACACTCGGCTCCAACTGGTAGAATGAACAAGTATGAGCAAGATAGAAAGATAACCCAAGATGCTCTTACATCAATTAAACTAACCTTTTTAAAGATGAACATGCTTATTTTAGGAAGTGTGTCAAGTGTGTTGTATTGTCAAGAAAAGAGAAATTAGCTTCTTTTCCACTCTGACATATTCAAGTGAAATAACGCTTCATAAAATGGAGCATTGAATTTATTGGACCAATTAATCTACCATTAAGTACAGTCCATAAGTCGATAATCACTTCCACTGATTATTTTACATGTTGTACGAAGGTAATAACTCTGAAGGAAGTCGATGAGACTTTTGTTTCAAACTTTTATGATGATCTGGTCTACAAATTTGGAATTTGTGCTTCTATTGTATTAGATAATTCCCTAGCATTTATGGGGTTAAGAGTTTCTAATTGGGCACTAACAAATGGTATCTATTTGAATACAAGATCAAATTAATATCTCCAAGGAAATGGATTGACATAGTCCACAAAAAAAAATCTCATCAAAATCATTAATATTACACTCCAAGATAATAAGATCAATTGACATTTTATGCTCAAAAGTTCCCTTTCGGCTGATAGGATAGCTCCTAAGAAGGTGATTAGAAATTCACCTTATGTATTAGTGTATGGAAAAGAAGCATGGTTTTCAACTTCAATAGAGCTATCAACTTTAGATCTTTCCAGTCGGGTGATTTTATTTGAAGGAGAGCCTTTACAAGTAAGGCATACTCAAACAATGCAATTGGAAGAAAACATAGACAAAGTTAAGAAGAGTAGAATACTAGTAGATGTTAACAAAGAGAACTTTTGACAAGAGATCAAGGACAAGAGATTTTATGGTTGGTGACCTTGTACTGAACTGAGATGTTCTAAGGAGTAGGCCAGGCCATCCTACCAAGTTTGACAACATATAGACATGTCCTTTATCCATAATGGAGTGCAAGAAGTATAATGCTTTCCAACTGGCTACTATTGAAGGTGAAGTACTTCATATCCTTTTCAATGGCATACATCTTAAACCTTGTTTTTGAGGTTTAAGTAAGGTTCTTCTTACATATATACGTATGGTCTAGTTTCCTTATTTTCAAATGAGTATTGTTGCACCTATTTTGGCTTTATGTAAATGATGTTTTTGCATAGCTTCATTGTTGGTATTGTTCTATTTTGTTGAATAAGAGTCTAAAGTTTGAATTTTTGTGAGATGTTAGAAGTCATTTCTAGCATTCAAGTGTATTGTCCAACCATACCTACTTCACATATGACTGATGAAAAGGTTGTGAAGGAATTGTTGCCTTTTTTATAACCCATATACACAAATATCTATGATTGAGCAATACAATTGAATTTCCAAATATCCCAAAAGACCCAATATACTAGACAATCCATATTGTCAAGTCAAAATTTAGAACTAAGACTCATAATACTGAAGGGGGTTTACTGCACTATCATGAATCCTAAATCTACTCCCTAGCTAGAAATAGAAAAAATGCTTAATATTCTCAGTCCAATGGATTTTCAAGGCTATTGGTCAAGTGTGTGGTATGCAACCACACATCATAGGTCATTAAAATGTTACCTATTTTTTACTTAAAGGCTCAAATAAGGTAAAGTCATGTTTGCTACAAGGTAATTATTTTTAAATTTGATTCAATTTTTTATGTCATGGTATAAAAGACATTTACATTGATTCCATTAATTGTATAGATTGTATATTTTATGAATAAAGGAGAAATCATAAATTGATACATTTCAAAGACCTTTTCTAAAAATATAAACCTCATTCATGGGCAAGCGCACCAAGATGGTGTACAGAAAAGTAGACACCCCCCCCCCAAAAAAAAGAAAAATTTTCAATAACTTGATTGGGTTATTTAAAAGTGAAATGTCAACCAAGCTTGGTATCCAAGCCTGACCATTATACTTTACAAAACCTGAACCGATTATAAATAAATAAAATTCAAAAAACTCGATTAGGTTTTTTAAATTATCTTAGTTAATAACCTAATCGAGTTTAGTAAAGTATATATTTTTACTGCTATCCATGTTTGAGGGCATTTTATACCCTCAAATGACAACATTAGTGTGAATTACGTAGGAGAACACCAAAACAAGTTAGGTTTACCATTGAAAATGATTTTTTATTACATCTCCATCCATGGCACCCTACAAACAAGGCAAGCCTTCACTCTATTTGTCATTTATGTATTCTTTTATCAAATTTTGTAATTTGGCTTTGTAATTTATAAGTTTTGTAATTGGCTTTTTTTTTTTTTAAAATACAAATGCATCAAGGAATCCATGAAAATGATTGAGAGAAGAAAGACTACCTCCTACACAATCAAACTATCCACTTGTCACAAAAAAACCACAAAAGTCTCTCCCCATTGTGAGACAACCACAAAACCCTCCACCCGTAGTGACACAACCACAAAAGCCTCCACTCAATGTTCCTATTTAACAACCACCACCTCCTATAAACCCTTTGTGCAAACAAATACATCATTTAATGACTACACAAGAGGACCTCATAAACTGCCTCTCACAAAATAGTGCTAACATTACCCAAATGGTCAATAGGTTGCGTTCATCTACACTTGATCACCACTCAGCCCTAGCAAATACACTTGAACAAATGGCCCAAAATGTAAATGAGGTGTCTAGGGAGGTTATGAAATGGGGTACATGGAGGGATAGGTGTTGTACATTTTATGTCGATGGGTTATCATATCAACAAGTGAAAGATAAAAACATAAAGAAAGGTATTATATGTTCTCTTCTCTCTGATCCTATATCCGACAACTCCCTATTACACACAACCAAAACTTTTCCTATTCATTGGTGCACTCATCCTAGGATGAGATCATTTTTTTTGGATAGGTGGTATATGGTATTTGACCTACCACCATGTAATAATTATGAGGTGCCTCTATATTTTTTGAGAAAGCTATATTGTGAGTTCATCCTTGGAAAGAAGCCAAATTACTTTGACATTTATCAGTTCCAAGGTAGAGAGAGAGGCTTTGTGTAGGATAGACTTGGGTCTCATAGGGTGGTATCACAACATGAAAGGAGATGTACAACATGAAAAACCATGCCTCATGTTGTGCTTCCATCAATTGTAAAGGAATATATTGATTTACAGACTCTTCATGCGGCTGCATCATTAACAAATGGTATCATTCAATATGGCTCACAATTAGGTGGTTTTCCTTCACCTATGGCACCACGACCATCATCAGATGCACCTTTAGGGTCATCATAGCATGTGATAGCTCCATCATCATCACCTATGGAACCAGGGTCATCACAACATGTGACAACTCCATCATCATCACTTATGGCACCTCAGTCATCATAGCCTATAACAACTCCATCTGCATCACCTACACCAATAGTGTCATCTCTACTTGTGTCATCTACATCACTAGTGTCATCTTCACTTGTGTCACCTACACCACCAGTGTCATCTTCACTTTTTTCACCTGCATCATCATCACATGCATCATTACAGTCTTTGAGGCCCAATCAACATTTTTCTTTTAGTTGTTAGCACATGTGTGATGGGATAGATATGGAGGCAACTCAAGATAGACTGTCATCTCATCCATGTGTACATTGTGGGAATACTTTTTATTCATATGTAGGTGGGGATTTCACATTTATAGATGATTTGGTGGCAATGGTCTTTTGTGGACAGGGGATACATGCATGTTTGTTTGTTTGAGTTTTGACATGATACTAATTAATCACCTAAATATCGCAAAATTTAAAAAAATATTTTATAGATCACTCTAGATTGATATGTGAACAATATGCAATGTAGGGTGCAACAAGCAATACAAAAACACCACAAAGTACTCATTTTGCTAGAGGTGCGAAACTAGGAGCAAGAACACTTGAGGTATAGTTCCTTAAATATTCTTAAAAGTACAATAATACATTGACTTAAAAATATTGTTTCTTAATTGGTATGACACTAACAACCTAATTATAGATCCTCTTCCATCTCCTACCATCATTGAGACCCTCTCATTCATCAAATCCATCCAATTCCCATCCACATCTCTTGCTCCTAGCATTACCCAAACCCCATCTAATGAACCTCATGAGTTTTGACATGATATTATTTAATCACCTAGAAATATTGTAAAAGTAAATATTTTTTAATTTTATAGAGCACTTTAGATTTATATGTTCAAACAATATACAATGCAAGGTGCAACAAGCAGTACAAGAACACCACATAGTACTCGTTCTACTAGAGATGTGATGCTAGGAAAAAGAGCACCTAAGCTAAAGTTTTTAAAATATTCTTATAAGTACAATAATACATTGGATTTTAAAATATTTTTTCTTAATTGGAATTCTAAACCTAACAAAATTGAGCTAACGGAGTAGCCGTGGATTGCTAGGAAAAGCCAATATTGTTGATTAGGTCCTAAGTTGGTCAAAAGTTGCTCAATGAGCCAAAAGTTGTTGAATAGGTTAAAAGTTGTTAGGGATGGGAAATTGAGGTATTAGGTTACTTAATATGTCCTAGGAATCTTAACTAGGGTCCTAGAATAGTCCTAGATGGATCCATTTGACCAATAGATGTCAAAAGCAAAAATTGCTCAAAAGTTGCAAAGTTGCTCAAAAGATTGCTTGACCGACTTTTGCAATTTTTGCAAAAAGTTGCAAATTGGCCCTACCTTAAACTTAACCACAAATCTTACTTATGGTAAAAACCAAACCCTAACTCTTTGTGAACCCTATTGACCTCATGATGATGTCATCATCATCCCTTGTGCCAATTAGAGGGCTATTTTAAACCTAAAAAGGGGTAACATAGTGTGACAACAAGGATGCGATCCAAAACAACCCTATCCAAGATTTTCATATGTTGTAGAGAAGCCAAATGGGTATCCAAATCTATAATTTATTTCCCTAGTGTTTTGGGAAATTTGGAAGAAAAATGCAAGAGGACAACCATCTAAATCCATATAAGTTGAAGATAATTAAATATTTTTTAAAGATACCATCAAACCCACAAAAAAGAATATATGGCATAAAAATATGCACATGCTACATGTATTCTCTTTTTTATATACACAATTTTGCATCTAAATATGCACATGTGACATCTTTTATCATATTTTAATACAAAATATGGCATACAAATATGCACATGTTACATGTCTTCTCTTTTTTTTATACAAAATTTGAAATCTAAATATGCACATGTGACATCTCTTGTCAGATTTTTATACAAAATATGGCATACAAATATACACGTGTTACATGTCTTCTCTTTTTAATATACAAAATTTGACATCTACATATACACATTATTGCAAAGTTGCAACATTTCACATAACATATATACAAAATTTTCAAAATTATTCTACCATATGTAGAATGATTCAGCTATATAGCACACAATCAATCAAGGGAACCTCCTAGATCAACTCTAACCCTTATTATATCAAGCATTGCCTCATGATCAGATTCACATACTTTTGACAACTTCTTGTGAAGAGGCCTACCACGATACAATATCAATTGAATATTTGTTGCAACAATAAGGTTAGAGTAATGAAGAATATGTTTGTGTGTCTCAAAATCTTTAGATAATCATGTGGTAGATTTCTTGATAGGGTACCTACATTTAATTGTAAAGACAATTTAAAGTCAAAATTTCAATACATTATACATGAAAAATTGACTTAAATAGATATTCATGGTAGGGGACAAAAATATACTACCTTCTAAGCCATGTGCTTGTCACAATGACAGATCCTATTGGGTACTCAATATCCTCACCATCAATGACTATAGCTATTAGTTTCTTTTTGGGCTCAATACACTGACATAGAAAGTAATTTGTTCCTTCATCATTATTCTCATATGCAATAAC
Organism: Cupressus sempervirens; assembly: GCA_028749045.1. Lineage (NCBI taxonomy): Eukaryota > Viridiplantae > Streptophyta > Pinopsida > Cupressales > Cupressaceae > Cupressus > Cupressus sempervirens. The sequence goes on from CM053787.1 coordinate 56,663,174, forward strand.
TATATATACATTATCTATATTATATAGAAGGATAAGTTAATGGAAAAATTGAAAGTAATCTATTTTAACCAAGTATTAAATTGATAACTTAGTACCTAGTTCAACTAGGTCAGATACATGCTCAAAATCTATTGATGCTTCAACCTAGTTGAGTTGTAGTGCTATAGCAAGTTGATATGAATCAACTAGATGCAAATATCTACAAGACCATTGGTCAATCCACTCTTTTGATTCACATTCATCCCATAAATGATGTATACAAGAAGAGCAAAAGCATGCAAGAGAAAAAGCATGCAAGCTTTCTAGTATGAATAACTAGTGACGCTGCATTTGAACTTCAAAATGAATGCATCTCACTTGATCCTGTAAGTGTACAATAATCTTGCAAATTTTCAATGTTAGGTTCATGTATCAACCAAAAATATCTAAAAACCATAGACTTACCTATATTACCTGGTCCTATCATAGAATTGCACCATTGCACAATTGTTTCAACATTTTTTAATATTGTGCCACCTTCGTACTTTAATTCCTCTCTACTAAGAGCTCTTTTCAAACATGCTCCAACACCATCATGCTCTCCCCTTCCATGTCATGCCTCAGTGAAATTCAAAAAATGATGCACTCCACTTGTCACATGCATCCTACTCAATCAATAGGACATCCTTGCATTCTTGAATTGTGCGGTGCAATTATCTGACCATATAATGTGTTGATAGTATCTTTCATCTCTTTCCCTCAAATTATCATAGAAAACTCTAAAAAATCCTTGCACAAATTCTAATGAATGAGTTCAGTCATTGCTGATATAGAAGTGATACTCTCTTAATATTTTTCTATCATCCTTTGTGCTATCATCTACATGAATAAATATTGTGTACAAAAATTGACACTTGTATAGAGTTTTAATATATTGGTTGCACTTCATTCTGAG